>JAODOY010000016.1:956229-975423 GCA_025399855.1 Forbesichthys papilliferus | reverse complement strand
GTTCACGGCGCCCCCCCCCCCCCCCCCCCTCTCCTTTTCTCCCAGCCAAGGTCAGCTTAAAGTACATCTCTTCTTGATTGTTACCGGGACATGGGTTACGGCAAAAGGGCATTATTGAGGAAGGGAGAAGCATTCAGGATAACCTCCAGCCCCCTTTCTTTCCCCGCTGCCCGCCCACCCAACTCCCCTGGCTGTGTAGGTGTCTGGGAGATTGGGGTCAGGAGTGGGTGGTCCACAGCGTAATAGGAGAAGCAAGAAGTGTCACAAGAAGAGGCAAAGTTCCATCTGTTGAACTTTACCGAGAGCCCCAGACCCTTGGTGATTGTTCCCTCTTTCGCCAAGCCAAGTAAACCTATCATGAGCTGTTATTGATCTCTTGTCGTACTGTTTCGCTGCACCCATCATTGCATTTCGGGGGGGATACGAAAGACAAAAATTCTACTTCAAAGCCTGTGAATCCATAGATCCTAGTCCATGAATCGCTTTGACCAGACTTCAATAGCATCTAGCGGCTAGAGAAAATGGGCTCAGTAATCTCTTTGCCCTTGACATAATCTCTATAGGAATTCAATAACAAAATACAGGTGGATTAGCTTTGAAATTAAACACGCTCTTCGCATAATCATTTCTGTCAATTTGTTATCTAGGAAGGTTGTGGAATTGCAAACAATGGGAGACAGACAGTAGCGTTTGTAAAGGAGATAGCACAACTCTACACAATGTTGAAATGATCAATATTGCCACAACTTCCAACTAAATTGCTGTTGAAAACTAGCAATCAATCTGAATCGATTGTATTTTCTAAAACAGGTTGCTATGCCCCAACACTATAATCGCTAAAGCAGCATGCTGAAGATTTATTAAGCCTTAGACTTGAGAAATGTATTGGCTATCTAATTGTGATGCGTGTGAGAAAACTGAATAGCTACAACAACGTAGGCGAATTCGGGCACCTTCGATTAGGCAAGTTAAACGTATGTGGCCATGTAAGCTCATAAATAGTGACGGTCTTTGAAAGAGAAATGACTCCCACCACACCTTGCGATGTTAACACCACTGGACTGCAAATCGACAAAGCTGTAAAAAAAAACAAAAAAAAACACGCTTGGTATACTCAGAGAGAGAGAGAGAGAGAGAGAGAGAGAGAGAGAGAGAGAGAGAGAGAGAGAGAGAGAGAGAGAGAGAGAGAGAGAGTGTTATCGCTCCGGGTGACACACTCCTATGTTGTCTCCCAGCATTCTCGAGGGTTTATCACACGGCTGCGGTGCCCTGCATTCCTTTCCATTATCCCCGGTGCAGTGGACCTGTCCACGGAACGAGGTTGGTGGGGAGATGGGGAGGGGGGACGAGATGACTTGTCAGGGGCTGCAGAACAAAGAGACCCTGCAGAGCCCCGGATTAGACAGACCTCGAAAAGGAAGCGTGTGTGTGTGTGTCGGTGGTGGTGGGGGGGGGGGGGGGGGACGAGGGAAACGGGGGAAGTACGTGTGAGGTAACAATGAGGGAGCACCCCGGGGAATAAAGTAATACAAAAACTTGGGGATAGATGGGACACAGTGCTTCCATTTTTCCCCGCTCCTTTGTCAGCTGTAATACGGCAAATTCCCCTGTCCCCGAGCTTTTTGCCTTTATTTGTGCCTTATCTAACGTCTTGCCTTACAAAAAATAAATAAATAAAAAATATGCCCGATCCTTTTTTCAGACTTGGTACAACACTTAGCTGGTATACATTAACACTCGAGGGACAAAAGATGGATTTTATTTAACAGAGATTGCGGGAAAGCTACTGTTTTGATTATAACATGGTGTCATTGTGGGAATTGAATAAAGATGTGAAGAAATGGCCGAGGATAACGATGACGGAACAAAGGAACAATCAGAAAAGAAAGTAATCCAGTATTAAAGTTACAGACAGATGGGAAATAGTTCTAAACAGTATCTTATTCTTCCGTGAGATATAGCTTGTGCATTTCCCCGTTGTCTACCTCTTGTTCACATCACAGCAACACTCCCCCCCCCCCAAAAAAATCTGCCTGTTCCTGTCTTGGCTTTCCCCCTCTCTCCTCTACTACTGACTATATTAATACTATAAAGAAAGATATACGATACGATCGGATACGATGATACGATACAAAACAATGTTATATGATACAATGCAATACAATGTGTTACGATATGATACAATGTAATGTACGATGTAATACAATGACACGTTCCTTTACTGTTGCTTTGGTTGTAAGCCATTACTTACAAGATAGCCTGAACTCGTAAAATACAATATTTATACCACCCTGCAAGATGTGATATGCCTGGCCATGTCTCTTCAAATGAAATGGTCAGTAATGATTTTTTGGGGTGTCTGCAAGTGCACATCCTGGTTGAAGCTATTATTTCAAGATTAATATTACATGATTTCATCTACATTTAGATTACTTCTGAAGTATGGAGAATGTAGGTTTTAAGAAGCCCCCATTTAATCTGCATTAATTAATTAAATAAAATCCCTGCAGTAGCACATTGCAGAACCAGAAATGAATAATTATTCCTCCCCAAAATGTGCAACAAGGTTATGGTGCATTTCCAAGGTTAGTAGTGAAACTAATATCAGAGCCCTGCTCTAAGAGCAGGTTTCATCTGTTGCTACCACGGTATAGCCAACAGGGCAATCCATTATTCTCTTACGACATGCTGTGCATAACGTGGCAGAAGACACCTGCATGGAGAAGGCTCCAGAAGAGCGCGTTGTAAGGTGCAGATATGAGACCCAGCCACCCCTGGATCCCACACTTCATTACACGGCCAGTCAACCTTGACTGGAGTAAATCGATGCAGGGTAATAGCCACAAGCCTCACCCCTCTGACTCAGTCCCCACCCTCTCCTCCGACACTCGTTCCCGTTCCAATTTTCCGTCACATCTCAATCCCTCAATTCCTCCTTTCCTTAAATGTATTTTTCTCCCCCTCTCTCCCTCCAGACCTCCTTTGCGTCATCGTTTAACCCCCCCGCTGTCCCGCCATCTCTATACTGTCCGCCCATCCCCCAGTTCCTTCGTCCATTCCATTCCACCTGTCTGTTTTTATCAGCGGTGCCGATCATTTGTCTTATCAGGCCAGGGTGGGTAATGAGCCTGTCGCACAGACCGTGTCTGTTGTGATCACAGACAGCTTTGGGTGGCACGCGTTGACAGTAACAGGGATAATAAGCTCATTTTGTATGCGTCCTGTGTCAATTGCCGCTGCATGGTCTGCTTCCTATAATTTAGGTGTTTTTCCTCTCTAGGGAGCGCGCTATTGGTCCTGTGGGTGTCGGCCGGGGTGTTTAAAAATTCCATTTGGTTAAAGCTGTCGGTTCACATGCAAGTGTTAACTTGGTGTTGCAACACTTTGCAATGGTTACATAGCTTTCTTTTAACCAAGTGAATTGATCACAGTACAGCCAGTGGATTGATGCAGCACAAAAGCCATAGCAACGGTCAACAGTTTCTGTAATACTTTGAGCAAGCTTTGAAATAATTTATTATAGTTAATGGCCCACTGCAGGCTTGTTGCATATAATTAAAGCTGCAATCCATTATCACCCAAACAAAAAACAGGCCTGTCATGCTTGCTTTGTTCACATACGTATATTGGAATGAAACTGCCTTTTTGTGGCTGTTAGGATAAAGTTTTCTACAGAGAAACAAGCGTCATAGTTTGAAAACTACTGAACGAGAATGAGTTTTAGCAATGACACCTCGGCCCTAATGGATAAGCGGTCAAGATGATGGATGGATGGATTAGCGAGCATTTTAGCATGACACCTTCATAATACACAAAACAACCTAAATTATGCAAATCATTCAGTGTGAAATATTTAATGCTCTATCAATAAAGCCATTTATTTTAATATGAAAAAATAAGACTAAATAAAATGTCCTTGAGAAGTCTTTAGATTATTAAGGGTTTCACTTCAGAGCACAATAGTAGTGGCCTTAGAGAAGAAGGCAAATAAAAGATTCAGGAGATGTGTCAAGTAAGGCTGAAGTGATATATGGGAGACAACACGGGCTCCTGGGAAATATCTGTAGGCTAATAAAAGTGTAACCGGTGATCAAAGACCCTCACCCTCAGGGTGAAATCCTGACTTTTGAAGCAGGGGCTTATTTGGCAACTGCAATAAATGTTCTGGTATTATATATTGATATGTTGGTAACACATATAACATACGGACTACATGGACTATCGCTCAAGAGGGGATAGTATGTATATCATGTATATCATACATTGATATGAAACTTGTGTACATTTAACAGCGATGGTATATTCACTTTACTGCTCTTGTTTACCCAATACTAGTATGAATTGTTAAATTATAACTGCAGTAACATTCAAATGTAGCATTCTTTCTCTTTAAAGAAATCATCATCTTGTACATCTCTAAAATTAATTAATATAGGTGAAATCTGCAAGGAATAACTGCTTTCATCTGACAGCCTTGAAAATAGCACTTAAAGCACTATCTGGTCTACATGATCTGAGAGCATTAGCCAGTAGCTGTTGAACACTTCATTATTGAGTCATGCTCTTTACAGTGTGAAAAACCGAGCTAATGTAAAAGTAATACACCGCATTTTATAATGTGGATATCCATAACACTACAGTACCTCACAGTGTTCCCGATAATGAGATGATAAAATCGCTCATGTCAAAACCTTAAAATAGTCTCACAAGGTTCCTCCTGGTCAGGAGAATTAGTCTGACCTGGCTCTGCTAAAGGCCAGCTCTTCATTATCTTTGCAAGGCGAATGATCTATGGCAATGCTAAGTCGATGCTAACAAGCGGCGTATAGCAGAAAATGTAGCGGCTAATACTGCGGCACCAGATGCTCCCGGCAGTATAGCCATTAGGATGGGAGGAGGCAATGCTCCTGTGAGGAGGTGTGTAATGAATGTACATCAGCGACGAGCCTCGGCATCTGCTCGGCCCCAAACCACGCCATACATAACCCCCCCCCCTCCCCACAACTATAGCTGTGGATGGGGGGCCGTTTGTACAGGAGCTCTGACTCTTCCATTATTTTCTTGCTCTGTTTGTCTTTAAAGCTCAGTAGATTTTAATTTGCCTTGTTTCGTTTGTGTCGGTTATGTTCAAACAATGGTAGATGGACTTGTCGAAGACGTTGTGAATTTGCCAATATAATATATAATATATAATACGATATGAAACAAATAGTGTATACGACAGACAGCGTGTGTAGGCGCAGAGAATGGTTACTTCTCTTTTGAATACAAAATACACAACAAATGTCTGAATGTCTTTCAAGTGTCAAGAATGTCTTTCAAACATGGACAGGAGGGCAGTCGTGTCACATGATCTTGCCACCAATGAGCTTTTCCAATGCAGCTTTATGCTCCACACTGCGATTCCTGTGGTTTTGTGTGTGTGTGGAAGAGAGAGAGGGCGAGAGATAGAGCGAGAGATAGAGCGATGGCCAAGAGACAAGGGAACACCACAGAGCAAGATGGAAAGCCCCCCCCCCACGTAACCCCCCCTCCCTTCCCCCAACCCCTTCCTCCCCCATCTTACAACTTATCTTTGGGGGCTGCTTATAAACCAACCATCTATCTCCATTATGGCCCCGAAATTGCTATTTGTCGCTTTGCAGGGAAGAAATAATCAATATGTCTTGTGGGGGCAGCGAGCGCATTAGAGGAAGCAAATTGATGTCTCTCGCCCCAGCGCTTCTCGCCCCAACACACCACGCCACGGCTAATGGCAAGCCTCACCGGTCCGCCTGACAGGGGGCCAATGGTGTGCTGCCGCCGCTCGCACGCACGCATGCACACCAGCGAGCGAGAAAGTGGGCCGGGAAATTTGTAAATGCAAATTGAATTCTACTGTCACAAGTGTGTGGTGTGTGTGCGTGCAATCGTTTGCCTCCCACATGTGTTTGAGTGAGCTTTTGTTTATGGCTGCTGGGTATAGTGTGTGTGTGTGTGTGTGTGTGTGTGTGTGTGTGTCCAGTGTCTGCAGAGTGTTATCTCTCCCAGCCATCCGGCTTTAGGTCTTGGGCCTGTCAGCGGCAGATAGTCCTGTCACTAGCCCGACATCCCCTTCCCTCAAGGGCCTTGAAGGCTTCCTACACCCCCGCCTGACAAAAAATCCCCTCCCGATAGGCGCATTGCAGGGGGGACGTGACTTTGGCATTATTCCCCCTTTTATCTGCAGGCTCTTTCTCTATCTTGCTGGTCAGTATCGGGTGTCTGATAGAAAAGAGACAGAGGAAATAACCTCTCTCTGCCGCGTCCGGATAAACCTTTCAGAAATGCCTGGTTTTTGCGTCAGCTGGTAACATTCCTTGCCAGGGTCTGTGGCGGCTACAGACATGTTTCTCACTGCAACCCGGGATTGACGTATTCCACTGTTTTTGATATTATTAACAGGGCATATTCCTAAACGGAACATGTAAATGTGGCAGTCGAATCTGAGATGAGACTGTGTGGTGGATTTCATGGATTTTCCTTCCGCTTAAAGGCACAGCCCTCGATTTGTGTCTGATATTACCCATGTGGTGGAAACAGCATTATACCCCTCCCATTTGAACATTCATAGACCTACACAGTGACAGATGATCCAGAAGTTTCTGGTTCACACCCCACAAACTCCTCACCAGGTGTCTTTAAGCAAAACACCTAACCCTCAGGTTAGGTGTTTCACTACTGTGAATGGATTAATGTGAGGCAATACTGTACAGCGCCTTGAGTGGATGGAAGGTTGGAAAAATGCTGTATTAATGCTGTCCACTTAAAATAGTGCAAATAAAAATGTCTTTATTGCGGCCCTCATGGGGGTCCTGAATCCCACCTTGGAAACCACTGGGGTGCAGCAGTGAGCCAACCAGGACACAAGAGACCTGCCCAATGCTCTACACCAGAAACTACAGCGAAATAGATACTGTGGAGGCAGCCGCAGAATAACATTAGTGTCACCACATTATAGTTTGAGAAATGAATATGTAAATGCTGTGATGGATACCATGAAGGTCACAAAATGGATTCATCTTTTTCTCAGTCGTACACACACACACATTCATATTTCACTCTTTGCAATTTATAACCGTCCTCTTTCACCCCACGCACACAGACACACACACACACACACACATGTGCGCGCACACACGTTCGTCAGCAATCAATCTCTGACTGTGTCATCAGAGAGCTCAGATGGCTGTGTGTCTCATCTGAGGCGAGGGTTGCAGCCGCAGGATTCTCCATTATTCATCTATTCGCCGCAGAGGACTTCAGGGCTTGTCAATCTTAATTCACCTGTGCTACGCGCGTTCAATACCAGACCACACATGCATTAGGTATCGGCCCTGTTCCGGTTCTGCACAAAGTATTCTCCCGTGAGCAGTAGCGCCTTTCAAACACAAACACAGCCACGTGCCTATTTGTGACATGCATTATTTATCAAAACGTTTTGACTTGCCGGAGTTAACTTGCAGTTACAAGGGCTAATTCTAAACTGTTCATTATAATGATTAGCAACCCTGTGAAACATTTAAAGGTGTACAACCTGTGTTATTTGTCAAAGCAGATTTACAAAATGCTGTTATTTGCTTTGGAACCCACAAGCCCCATAACTACACACCTGGGTGTTGATTGACTTGCATTCCTCTCTACTCTTACAGAAGTTAAAGGCATCCATCTTGTTTAGCCCTCCCTCCCAACTGCATGTGCACATTTGTGTACTGTATACAAACACACACACACACACACACACACACACACACACATACACACACATGCAATATAATTGTGTAATTGCACAATTACACACTAATTTGAGGCTATAATGCAATTAAGATCTGTATTAAGATCTTTGCCTGTATGTCTAATTTTACATTACCAAGATGTATTTACACAATGTTGTAATAGCTTTCATTATTCGTTTTCTAAGTGTAGGTAATGGAACAAGTTAAATCATTTCTGTAAAACATGTTAAAACATATGTAACACAACAGTAGCAGGGAAATAAGCCCGCTGCAAGTTAACGGAACAATTGTGACTGCAGGTTAATTCATGGCTTTGACGGATTTTGAAACAAGGCTGTCGTTACAAGTCGAGAAGAAACTGTGGCAATTAGAAAAGCCCTGTGTGTGTTGGCTGGTGCATGCACCGCTGGCCAGAAATGAGACTAGCAGCCCGAGCAACATAGGCAAGGCTTTAACACAACACCGCAGACGCGCCTAAGACTCCCAGCGTGCCTCTCGCTAATCCATTTCCACCATAACAAGCTGCTGCCTTCGAACCCAGCCATCCAACTACAAGTCTCTTCACTGTCTGCTGGGCTTGGTTCAGCTCCAGTATTGTGAATTACGGCGGCCATTTTGAGCTTTGCTTGGCAACAGTTTTACGCCCATGTGTGTTGAAACAAAGCGGTTACATTTTAGTATTAAAGTCGTGCTACTTGTACATGTGCTTGAGTGCTATGTTAAGTTCTGTGTTTATGTGTGACTTTAAAAACAGTCCAACTACCTTATACATTTTTATTTTTGCTGCTGCCCAGCCGGTACACTGAACTTTATATAGGCCATTCACGGGAAATGCATTAAGAGTGGTTCTGCATCAACAGATGTAGACACAAATGATCCTTCAGTGCTATGCCGATTACATAGGTGTACCATTGAGATTCACAGTACATTATTTCTATTGAGATAAGATTGGTCATAATGGTCGTCGTCGAATGGCACCATTTATTGAAGTTGAAAATGTTACTGCATAGTTTAAGAGCAGAGTTCTTTCAATAATGTCTCCTATACATAAACAGCAGCCAGCAATCATAGCATACTGTACCAACTTGTCATATTAGATTTAAAACATTCAAAGTGCTTTTGCATTCCCGTATCAGACTTGTGGAGTAATGCTTGTCTGAAGTTGTTTATTCGTTGCATTATGAAAACTATATATATAAATATTGAGTTAGGAGATTGGAGAAGGACAAACAACAATATCGGGATGTGTGCGCGTGCGTGGGATAGTGTGCACACAAACACAATCCAATCTACCATCTTTCCAAACACGTACAGCAGGCTTAGTGCAAATATTAGCGCTGCGTCTGCTGGGAGACAATCTGGCCGTCGCTGTACTGTTTGGATTTTCATTTGTGTCAGTAAACAGAGCCGAACACACAGAGAATGTCTCTGTGTTGTACAGCCTGTTCCAGCAATAGCAAGCACCGTTTAATGGCTTCCATTTTTATACAGCGGTCCTCCGTGCTGTGCTATATGCACTGGATCACTAATATCATGTGATGCCACCGCTGTTTCATCCTGTTTCAAACGGATACACATGCACGCACGCGCGCACACGCACACACACACACACACACACACACACACACACGTACCAGTTCTTTTGTGCGTGTCAAATGTGCATAAGTACTTTTCCTCACATGGTGAGTATGTATTGACTGTTTTAAAATGGCATCGCACACAATAGCACCCAAATAGAGGAATATCAACTCTGCCTTGGGGCCAGTTGTGATGCACGTTGAAATGCTGCAGTGCTAGATTGAATGAATGTTTTAGAATGCCAGTGTGTGCTGATACAGTATGAATGCTAGCAGGCATAACAGCATGCACACACACACACACACTCACAGTGTATGTATCGTTGGAGCAGTGTTAGTCTGACTGGTAGACAGGTGATTTGAATCCCAGACCTGCCGAGGAACTGGAGTGGGGAAAGCTAGACACGAACGAATGAGACAATAGCGCTTTCACCTGTCATGCTGTCTTTCAAGCTGCAATCCATCATTAACTGGGACGTCTGCACCATTTTTGTAGTTCTAAAATACTGGCCACCGACCGGTGAAAGAAACAAACAGACAGGTGGGAATTATCGATGTCAGTGTGCTAACAAGGTATCATAGACACATTTAAAAAATAATATATTATAAATGAGCTTTAACTGTTCCATAGCCAATATTAGTTCAGCCACACTATGACAGCTGCTGTAGATAATATACAAATGCACACAAACACAAACCATACACACAATATATTTATTGTTTGTTGTTTGTCAATATTTAACTCAGTTTCCCAGACAGTGACGGCTGTATGTATTTTGGTAAGCCTGCTCTATGTACTGTATGGCAGTACGCACTTATTTGTGTTTTGTGGCGTGATTAATCCAGTGTAATGTTAGCCTTAGGTGTTTATCGTAGCTCTACGTGCATGCCTATTTTGGAATGCCCCACAGAAGGACGGACGGCTGGACGGACAGACCGACCGACCGCCGTGCTGTGATTCTTCTCTATGGCAGAATCATATCTGTATTGCTGCCTGGTTCAGCGGGTGACTTTCCCCGTAGACCGCTGACGTCTATTAGATCTATAAATCATGTTAGCCAACAACGACTGAGGCCGGGGTGCAGGAAGGATGTCGATGGGTGTACAATTGTCTCTCTCTCTGTGTGTGTGTGTGTGGGGGGGGGGGGGAAGCCGTGAAAGCTCAGGGTCGTAAATCTCATTACCTGCCGACTGCTGCCTCCACCCCACTCTCTCCATTCTCAATCTCTCCCATTATCAGCTGACCTTGCCCAGCCAGCAGACACTCGTACTCAATCAGAGCTGCAGGATGTGTATGCCGGTGTCACGGTGTGTGTGTGTGTGTGTGTGTGTGCGTGTGCTATTATCTGTCATATTAGTGTTCTGTTATTTTGTATAAATGAGATCTCCCCATCACCACTCCCGTCATAAATTGACGCTCCTGTTTTTAGGAAAATGCAGAATTCGTCTTCGGTTTGTCACTGGCTAATTTTCACTGCTAGACACCAGCCAATTTAAAAATGCTATTCTTATTTTGGAGGATTTACAATTTGGAGGTTTTACACCATCAGGCTTGGTGGATTAAATGTCATATTGATAGCCCAAAATATATTTCCGTTTTTTAACAAGAAAAGAGATAGTTTTAAACAGTACTCTCCCAAACTAAAACGTTTACACAAATTACAGTAAAACTCAATGTATTCTATTTATTTCTTGAGCAGTTTCTCTCATTACTCACAGAATTGACATTATTCAGTTAAAGGTACACTCATTCATCACTCACCTTGCGGTTGAAATCAGATTTACAAAAATGTTGTTGTTTCGGTTTGAAACATGGAGCGTGTCTCTACTCCACTGCGACAGCCCTATTACGCTTGCACCCTTCCCTACCCCTCCCTCCACACTACCAGCCGTGTTAACAGCGAGAAGGGGGATTTAGTCCCCCTAAACCAACAAGCACTCACACTGAGGAACAACATTCCCCAAGTTCTAGTGCTGGCATTTCCCTTGTTGGTAAACTCAACTTGGTTAAAGTTGAGAGTTTGAGTGAAGTCAGATACAGGTCATGCCGGGTGAGATGTTTAGCTGTTGTGTAAATCAAGCCTTTGGCGTTGCCCTTGGTTTCTCTCTGGCGGCTGATGTCTCCTACAGCGGTCCATCACGCGGCACCGAGGTGAAACAGGCATAATGAATGTTATAGGCTTCCAAGCCCAGCCTCCGTATTTCTCTGTCTCTGTCTGTTTAGTCTGTCGACTTGTTTCTCTGGCTCGCAATCACTTGTCTGCGTTCCCCCGCTAAATCTATTGCACCTGTCTTCTACCTGTGTGTGTCTTACGGCGCCCCCTCTCTCTCATTCCAGGAGACAGAGAGGGGCCACCAGACTTTTTTTGGGTGTTGGTTATGCCTTCCACAGTGAGGTATTATGTAATGGCTGTGTTTAAGGGTTCACGTCTTCATGGTGTGAGAGCTGCGTTAGAATGATACATGGAGGTGTGCGAGCCTATAGAGACGAATGCTGTCACGGGAGGAGTTAGCGCCTGCACCACTCAGTCAGCAGCAAAATCAGTCTCAGAGTTTCAAACAACAAAACAAACAAGGACGATCGCGGACACAAATTGAAGAAATGTCTCTATGGTCAAACTGACCTTCAGAGTGGATGGAAGTACTTAGGGGATGATATATATTGGGCAGGCTCAACCTTTTGGCAACCTTTTGAATGTACCGTATTTTATAATTTCGTGTCACCATGTCATTATACTGTATGACAATGTCTCAGAAGTGCAACATGACAATGGAAACATTTATAATCCTGTTAAATAAACAGTAAGCTAATGTGTATGTACTGTACAAACACACAGGCACACACACACACACACAGCGCATCACCTCCTGTTTGTTTCTCCTGTCACTCTGTCTTGCTCTGTTACACACATGCACACACACGCACACACAGACAGTGTTTGCCTTCTTATTTTCTCCTCTCAATCTTTCAATGTGCATATCTGTTACACAGACAAACACACACTCAGGGCCACCTGAGGGTGCAACATTGTGTGTTTGTTCCCCCGGTGTGTGTGTGCTCCATCAGAGAGGACCACGGCTCATTAGAGTGTGTCCCCGCTAGGGCGCTAGGGCCCCTGGCCTTGCTCACACCAACCTCTGCTGGGGGCTCCCGAAACACAACAAAACCTCTCGCTGGCCTTCCTCGTGCTCCAGTCTTAACACTTCAAAAACACAATTATGCTAATGCTAACTCTGGTTTAATGCAGCCTTTTAGTGGGGGGAGCTAATTAGAGGCTTTAATTAACATGTGCGACACCAGCCGAGGAGGAAGACTGAGGAGTCTGTCCATCACGGAGAGAGCGAGAGAGGGTGGGGGGAGTTGGAGGTGGAAAGGGAAGTCTGGGGGATATGCAAATGAGTCACGGATCTCCACTACACGGCGTGTAAATATCACAGTGACCCACCCGTAGACGGGTAGGAGTCATCTCATTAGCACAGATTGGAAGGTGCCACCGCAAGGTGGCCGCCAGGTTCAGAACTGACACTACGCAGGTCGGGCCAAATAACGGGAACATCATTATATCCACGGCACAATGCTGGACAGTGCTTATATTACACATGCTCTATAATGTTCATTTATTCCTTGCACACGCTCAAAATCCTTTCCACCCCCTCAGGGTGTCCTATGACACATGAGCACATTATAATATGCTTTATAAATGCGTATTAATGTCAACTGCATACCCGTTGGTTTCAAATGATACGGCGGTGAATCATAAATGACTTAGGGAACTTGGTCCTTTAAGGTCAAATACAGGTTAAAGTAAGGTTATTGTCCTTGCAGTTACAGTAGTGCAAAGCAGTGAAGTAAGCAATATTTAACTTTTGTTAAACCGTTGATTCTACGGCTTCCTTGCCTACATCCAAAAGATGATGTGATGAAAATAGTCGTACTACATGATGAACTGGAAACTATCATTGTTTGATCTTACATCAAACAATATAAAATGTTGGTTTTTGAAACCAGATTTAGTTAGACTCGATTCAGCTATAATGGCAAGAAAGCTAGAGAGAAGGGTTTAACAAATATCTAATGAGTATAGATCAATATACATGCATTTACAATATAGCAAACCAATATATGTATTACTGGTAGACAGAAGTGACTTTAAAAATATCCCCCCGAATCTTGTGTTTGTGTTAGCAATCCCTTTGATATTTCCTTTTTGCGATAAAGAGTGCACGAGCATGCCAGTAAATCCGGCAGCCACATCTGTACTACTTTAAAACTCATAGCTAGCCAAGCCAGCTAAGTCTAGCCCGAGGATAATTCTTCTCCACGGTATTGATCTTCTGTCTCAGAATTCAATGTCTGTACAATTTAATGGGTGTAGCTCTAACATTTGTCTCCCCTACTTTATAAAACGATGGTGTTCCCCACTGTAAAAATACATTCAATACGTATAAACAATATTAATGCTGGGTGAGTTTTGTCTTGAGCAATGAAGCAGTTGCTGAGACCACATTGATAGACGCACATGGCATGTGCTGTACCGTGCTAGGCCACTAGGGCGCTGACACTCAATTAATCAACTTCCAGTAAACACTTGAGGGAATTCATAACCATAACCAGGTCCACTCACAGATCACTGCGGCATAACCTTGTGTGTTTGTGTTTTTTGAGCTTACGGCTATTGCTGTCAGCATTTTTCTTTTCTTTAATGTTCAAGCATGTGATTTGTTTGTTGTACCTATTAGGTGCGATAAGAACAGAATTGTTCACCTGCATGTTCAACCTTGTTCCAGAGGGTTTCTGGTGGGATGAGACCATCTATCTTCGTGGAACAGTACATTCTTCTTATCCTGAAAAGAGTCAAGATATACATTACCAAAAGATTAAATAATTTTAAGACCTCTACCACTAAAACAAAGTGATAGATGCAGAAAATGTATCAAACGGCCAGTTTGTTTTGTAATAGCCTAAATCAGGAGATACGGTAGTCTTTACAATTACATGTTTTGCTTACGATTTCAGTTCAATTTAATTCAATGCAATTCTTGGTATCCAAGTATTACTTTTTGTTCCCATCACGCAAGCAAACAAGGTGCTCTTGCTTTAATGTGTTCTATTAACATTGCAAAACATTCACATGCAGTTTTGCACGTCACTCTCAAGGTCAGCGACTATGAATGGTTATACTGTACAGTACAATGTGTGCAGAAAGAAAATAATAAGCCCATTCACTTGAGGAAAGCTGCTTGGTTAACAGACAGACACCTCTGCCCTTGGGAAATGACCTTACTGTTGATCTATAGCAGAGGCCTTGAACGTTTTTCGGGCCAAGGAACCCTTGGCTGATAGAAACATGGCACAGGGACCCCCTCTCACATATGGTATCAAATATTTAGTCGCCGGGCCAACAGTAATGTTTAGTGCGGCCCATATTGCCATGTATAAACGTAGGTCACTAACAAAGCCATTAAAATAATTCACAGATTGATATTTTTTGTTAAACGCTAGAAAGTAAGTTAGGGATCAAATCATTTGGAGGAGCACCTGCAGTATGTCCCGACCCAGACCCCCTGTTGAAGACCTCTGATCTATAGTGTAGAGCAGGGGTGGCCAAATGTTTTTGGTCACAGGCCAAAAAAGGATTTTCAGGCACATCATTTTTCAAATGTTTTGTTGTTTCAGGAAAATCGACAGTGGGGTAGCTCAGTGGTTAGATAATTATATTTCTAAACAGAAACTTGGATATAAACCTCACTGAGTGCAGGTTTTTATATTTGGCTAGACCATCCATGTAACCACTGCCAGTAATAATAATAATAATAATAATAATAATAATCTTTATTTATTTTATATATAGCACTTTTCATACAGAATTGCAGTTCAGCAAAGTAGTCAAAGCACAAAAGTGTATGGTGGCTAATGCCAAAGCAGATCCAATGAAAGGTATGTGTCTATGGACACTAGATAAGGCGATTCAATTCAGAATAAATAAGACAAAACCCATATTCCCTTAACAAAGTCCTATTTCCTTCTCTCAATTTAAACAAGGTTTAAAATTTTTTTTTAAAAATCTATCCATATATATTCTCCCCTTATCGATTTTATATTTTAGAATCAGTTTTAATGGTAAAAACCCACCCAAGGTGGATGTTTACTACTACTACTGCAGATTTTTGAAGGGCCATAATAGAGAAGCGTGACTCAAATCATTAAAACACATTACTCACGAGCCAACACATAAAGTTTTTGGTAAAGCTCGAGGGGCGCAAAAAAATCTACTTCGGGCCATAGTTTGGACACCCCTGGTGTAGAGAATTGCTGAAAAATGTATCACATATTTTTTCTTTATTAGCCAAGAGGTTGTAAACAGAGCACATTATAAGCGCATTAAATCGAAATTGTACAGTATTACGGTATGTATGTTCATGTTAAGCAACACATCTAGACAAATGTCTATGGTTGCAGACATTGTTCAAACGAATGCACGCACTTTGGGAGTGCATTGCTGTTTGTATATGCCTCGTAAACACAAACACAAAACGAAGCCACATTACAGTGTCAGTTAACAGGCTGTCATACTTTGTTGAGGGAGAAATCAATATAATGTTTTAGGGCACAGAGATGAGAAAAAAAGTGTTTGTATTGCTGAGGTTGGCATCAAGGGGGCTTTTATAGTGAACTTGATTAAAAGAAAATTGCTTTCAAGTGCTCTCCACAGGCTGAAAGGTTGAGTGGGAGAACACTTGTGTGCAACACAGGTAGACTTTTACAAACAAGGCTTTTAGGCTTTTATAGCAAACTAGAAAGCCATTCGATGATAATGTGACAACAATGATATTTGTTTATTATAAAATATACACCTAAATCTGAATTATTGTACCTGATTCTACTTTCTATCTTGACCTTTCATTCATAAAATATGTATTTCTTTGTAAGCGTCTGCGTACAGACCACTGAAATGGTGTCAACTGAACAATGTGCTACACCAAACCATTTGAGAAACCATTGAAAATGCCATTGAAATTGCCAATATTACTTACTAGTGTTTACATGTTTCTGCATCATTCAAGTCTTTTGAATACAAAAAATATTATATAATAATATAATATATAATACGTTTAGATTTTCAAAGCAGTACATGAGTGAGTGAGAGTGAGAGAAAGAAAGATAGATAGATAGATAGATAGATAGATAAATGACAGATTTTAGTTTGTTAAGTATTCACCTAGCCTATTAAAAGTGTCAAATAGATGAATCCTTTAATATTATAACATTTGTGTAATTTATTCAAATTTTCCTTTAAAATTAGGATCAGGGGATCAAATGCGGTACTGTGATTTCCATGAAACCTTAAACTAATTGGTTTTAAAAGCACAGAGCTGCATTAAATAATTTTCACTTACTTGTTTATTTAAATATTATACTCTTGGGTAGAATGCAGAACTACTGAAAACCCATTTCAACAGTGGGTTTAAACTCATAGGACCACTGAACAAATGTGTGTATTTAATTTAACTGCATATAGTTCATCTCACCCTTGGATTTTCCCAGTCCTTTATAGTAAGTATTTTAAAGCAACACCCATTTTAAACCCAAATATAACCTATAACATACAATAGTCTCCATATTATCTCCCTATTCTAAATGTTTGTATGATAAGGATTATATTCCTTTATGTATCCTTATTATTTGTTGAATCCATCGTTAGTTGATGTAGGTGTTGAAAGACGTAAAAAATAATAAACTAAAGGGATAAACATTAAACAGGAATGTGCCAGAGTTTCATTTTGAACAAATGTCTACATAGAGATATAAAGAATTCTCCCTTCACAAGAAGATGTATCCGACAATAACGCCTGAAGACAGGAAGGGATACTTCACTGACCACATTGGGATGGGTTAAATCCCTAGGCCGAACAAACTCATCCCACACGGTCGATAACCACTGTGACAACAGTCCTTCTCGTCACAGGCTGAAGAACAAGCTGTTGTTGAGGTCTGAGCCTGGAATATAGGCCCCAAAGGGGACTCTTGATTTATGAGCCAGAGTCAAAATGGAAGTATAGCTCTGGCCTCCACACTGTAGTGTAGACAGTCTTATGACAGCCACATCACAATCCCCCTATCCTGCCTAAAAACACACACCACCCAGAAAAATAACATCACATTGTTTCCAAATGTCACCTTTACATTGTTTCACTGCTCATGTAGCTAGGGGGTTTGCTCACTGACGCAGAGTGTGCTAGATAGCTAACAGTCAGCCATTACTTGGAGAGACAGCCCAGTTACTTTCAGCTAACAATGCTACCAAAATACTGTATCACTCAAAAATATTTTCACCAAACCTATAGCTTACATGGCATAATTTAAAAACAAATGCTAGTAAATTATGTCTCCAGTGTGCATTTTTATATGCACCAGCCTACATGCACTTTTGCTAGGCTATACTGTACGTAGATTCTTTGCAGTGCTTTTAGCTGCATTAGCCCAACCAACCTTTAGAGAAAATACCTCAAAAGCATGACCCACCTATAATGTACAGAATAGAACTGTGTACATGCTGAATACCCAAGCGGAGTTGATGTTTTGCATTCAAACTACATGAAACTCCTCCTAACTTTTGGAGAACTTGCAAGACCCATTTGGAATCACATATGCAAATGCATGCATGCTTTATTGATGTGTGCATGACCTATTTAAAGGTGTAATGATTTAGCGATTGTAAGGAAATACACTTTTTGTTAAATTCAGTGACTATCTACTCACAGTTTGCTAGCTGACCATTCTCTGTACGCTCTGAAAAATAAATCAGATGATTTACACAGCCCATGCTCTGTAAATAAGAACACAAACACTATCCTAGCCTTGGCAATGCATATACAATGTGGGGGGCGGAGATTCGGAGGGAGCGCCCTATGTGAGAGTCAGGGCACAGGGTGAATGGATGCTATAGAGCGTAACAGTGAACGTCCACTTTTTTAGGGGTTCTGGTGCCAGAAGAAAGATTATACAAGGCAAGGAACTGATGTTGATCGCCAATACACAAACCGTAAGTTAAAGTTTAATGTTCAACATTTGAAGATGACCAAATCTTTAAATCTAGTTTTTGATAGAGTAACTGGTAGGCCACCATAACATAAACAACTAGTTTGCAGGACAGGCATATTATCAAGAGTGATACACTGTGCACATCAATAAATACATTACACTAATAAAGGCTCTTGTTCAGAAATAGTAAATGGATTAGATAAAGGCTTCTTAAATAATGCATTGATTTACTTAACCTAAACATTGCTCATTGATAGAGACGCACTCTGGAGTCATTCCGAAATTGTATCCGCTGCCGGAAACGGATTGCCATTTTTGGAACCGCGAGTAATAATGCTTTTATCTATGTCAGTGATCGGTCATATCATTCAAAACATTTAACGATATGTCTGTGATAATATCAAAGAAAGAATATGTCTTTGTTTAACTTTAATGTTTCTTGTTTAACCGAATATCACTTTGTGTTGTTGCTAGCAGTTAGCCACCTATCTATCATAACCCTGTAGCGGCAGGAAGGGCTGCGGTTTTGTGATATGTAACCCTTCATTAATTATTTAATATGTGCTTATGGGTACATGGCTGTTTGGCGGGCGAGGATGACTGCGATGTCGTGGCATGGTATAATTTTACCTTCATTCATGAAATAATGTGCTTAGCAGATACATGGCTGGTTATCAAAACATAATACCCTTGTTCCTTAATAATAATATAATAATAAACTTTATTTGTATAGCACCTTTCACACACAATGTGCAACTCAACGTGCTTTACAGTTAAAAACATTTGAACAAAGGATGAAGGGAACAAATTAAATTAAACA
>JAODOY010000016.1:941355-956129 GCA_025399855.1 Forbesichthys papilliferus | reverse complement strand
ATGTGAAATGTAGGTTGTAAAGCCCTTTGAGACTGCAATGTGATTAAGGGCTATATAAATAAAATTGACTTGACTAGGCTCAAATATCTGGATTGTGTTAAGAATTCACTACTACTAAACAGGAAAGGCTTCTGAAATCTTGCACTGAGAAGAAACTGTAGACCTATATTCTGTCTAGACATTCTGTTTAGTTATGGTAAATGCAGTCTTTAACAAAGAATAAACAAAACAATGAAATAAAATAAAACAAAAATAAATTGCAGGAAGCAACAGAAAACAAATTTAAAACAAGAACATCTAAACAGCTAACACCCAAAGAGAACACATTTTCAATATACCCCTGTATGAATTCTAGGACAACAAAGATATTCTGATACCATGTTACAGTATGTGTTTTAAACATGTCTTGCTGAGAACACCACAAGACATTCAGTCCAAAGTCATTTTTTGGAACATGTTGAAAATTATGACAACCATGTTAATAACAAAACTGAAAATTGTGCAGATCTGATATCAGTGTTGACAAATATTTATCTAACATCCAAGGTAAAGACTAAGTAACCTACTAGATTTCAGAAAGAAACATTAAGTTGTTCTGCCTGGGCGATAATGAAAATATTCTGAAGTGTTAAGCTTTTGTGAGCACTTGTCAGTTAACCTACTGTACGAACATTGTTAAGAAATAGATTTATATCCACAGGTAATGTTAGAAGTACAAGGGAAAAAACAAATTATTTGTTAATGTTCTGCGGTTAGCAATTGGTTTACTAGAAATCTACTGGCGAGGGTTCAAACATGCTTACAGGTTCTTAAAGAATTGTTTTAGCTAAAAGAATGTAGGTATCTGCAGGTGAAATTGGTTGCTGAAGGCTTTATGGCCCTTAAATAAAAAT
Source organism: Forbesichthys papilliferus (assembly GCA_025399855.1). Lineage (NCBI taxonomy): Eukaryota > Metazoa > Chordata > Actinopteri > Percopsiformes > Amblyopsidae > Forbesichthys > Forbesichthys papilliferus. The sequence goes on along the minus strand of JAODOY010000016.1, from coordinate 955,236 downwards.
GTTATGTGGTAAGAGGTCAATTCTGTCAGGTCTACAAAAGTGTCAAATTACAGCTTTAAACATGCCTGAATTTGCAACATAGAGTGTTAGGGATTTTTAGTCTGTAGATAAATGTGGCATTCAATATTGTTCAGATTTAAATTTGCTGATTATTTTGACAAAAGAAAAAACACCACCTTTCATCATTGTAGTAAAAACATAATCATGAACTTTGCATTTATTTTCCCAATGGCCCCATGTACTTTAAAATAACTGCAAGATATCTCACACCATCCTCTGAACAGGAATAAAAGTGTAAATATGCACGGCAACAAACTAAATAAATATTGTCCATAGAGGCACACAACTGTTACTACTCTTGATGCTATGCAATATTAAATTGAAAGAGCAAACTGTATCTGCCTGCCAAGTACTGTATGTACTTCCATTGCAAAGTATGTACTGTTATGTACATACTTTGAAGGGAAATGGGCAGTCAATAAATGCATTTAAATGAGCCTTTAACCCTTTTACTGTGTCATCCCTAACAAACAAATATTTTGCAACATACAATGCAGGTGTTCCATTAAGAAAGCCTATTTTAAGTAATTTCAACACGTTTTTTTTTTTTTTTTTAAGAATGCACTGGGGAGGGTCAGCCTCTATCCATGCATTTCAACAAGTAACACGGGACGAAGCCTAACACATAAGCAAAATGCATCTTTCAGAGAAATACAAGTCACCCAGAGGTCTGCAGCAGTAAATCTTGTTGTTTCACTTTCAAATAGATTTAAATTTTATATTCGTTTCTTCTTTTTTTTTGTTGCGTCCATTAATTTTAAATGGAGTAGACCATCTTGACAGAATGGGAGTACATTTTGTGTGTCACATTCAGACGCCTCTTCTTTCATCTTCTATACTTCTATGTTGTTGCCCGCGTAGAGCCTGGTCCATGTTCGGGCTGGAAGGAGGGGAGGGGGGGTATGAGGTGGATAGCACAATGAATGGGAGGTGGAGGGGACAGCAGAGTTATGAATTGTGGCCCAATCAAAATCTCACAGCAGAGTCCTGCACCTCTAAAACCTTTAGGCGTGTTGTGTTGAGAGGCATGAATAAAAACTGATGCTAAACAAAAAATATGCGCTTTTGCACATCACCACTGGATCATCTTCCTCCCATATAATCTGTATTGCTGTCTACTGTCGTTAAATAGTGAGCATTTCATTAGCAAAGCTGCTGCTTTGTAATGTTAAAGACTAAAACTTGAGCAAACAGACAGTGCTGGATTTTATACATAAGAGGATTAGATAAGATGGACATATTATGAAATGTCGTAAGTAATAACTCATTTAAATTGTAGAGGGTCAGAGGCCTGTGAATTTCACTGCAGGTGGGATTGCAGTTTTTACATAACCATTTTTTCAGATAACGGGTCCGTAAAGGTCTTCAGCAATAAACTCATGGAACCATCTGACAATTCAGATAAAAACGCCAAATTTGTAACTGATCACATTTTGTCTGAATCCTAATTTACAAACTGTAAAGCAAATGGTTACAGTATACACAGGCTGTACTAAGTTAAAGCATATAATATTTGGGTAGTTTTGCTAAAGAATTTGCATTCAAGGTCAAATCAAAACGCCCTCAGAAGCGCCGCCTCACACATTGTGAAATCAAGGGCATATTTGTGAGCGGTGTTTTCCCACTTTGTTTATGTTCCTATTTATGGAGCCAGGGCTGTGTAGAAGTTTCAGATTATTTTTTCAGCATGCACAACTAATGCTAAACTATTCAAATGCGATAAGATTTTTTGGTAAATTTTACAAAAAGTGTATAAATGATTGAGCAATGATGGCTATACATGATGTTAAATTATTATGGCTATTTGTCAGAAATAATAAATGGCTAAAATATGAAGCCTACCTGTTTAATGAAAGTTTACAATTTTAAACTTTTAACATGTAAGACAAGCAGGGACAAATTATGCACAGTTTACAGATAGCATTCATACCGAACGTATAAATTAAAATGCGGAAACAGATGTCTACCTGTCTCGATGGCTTGGGCTTCATTGGTCTTCCATTGCTCTGCAACGTCATTTGCCAAGGGATCGTCTGGGTTGGGCGCACTTAATAATGCCTGGATGGATAGCAACACTGTACGGATTTGCAGGGCTGGAGACCACTTATCTGAAGAAGACATGGAAATATATGGACAAGGGGTAAGTCATACATCGATCGTTGTGAGGAATGAATACAAAAGAAAGATTTGTGGGAAACAGTAAATAAGGTTACTTTAGCAGAATACTAAATAAACCAATAGAGTAAACACAAAAGACATGTTAAAAGAAATTCCTGACAGACAAGTACCTTGTATGTTTGTTTATTTGTTCTCTAAAGTTATGCTTTTATTGAAATTTCTGAAATAAAAAAGAATCCATTCTCACCTTTCAAAATGTCTAGACATATTCTCCCGAGCTTGTCAACATTGGGGTGGTATATTTTGGTCATGAATCGCACTTTGGGAGCTGCCATGGGATACTCTTCTGGAAGAAATAGTTCAAGTTTAAAGGTGCCACCTTCAAAAGGAGAGTCCTGGGGGCCTGCGATGACAACATGAAAGTAGCGGGCATTGCTTTCATCGGGCTCGGCTCTGATTCCTGGAACAGGCTCTGCCATCAACCGTTGTGTCTCCTGAAGATGAACATAACAGAAGACAAATGGTTGGTGTCAAGATCTCAAAAATATACGACTGTCTATGGGACATGATAAATTAGTGGCTATGGAGGTCAACTGATAGCCAAAGGTTGTGGATCGTGGATCATCAACATGCCCGGCCTAGTGGTAAGAATGTTTTAGCAAGGCTCTTAACAGTTCCTATCACATCTCTGTAGTCATTGGTACTGTAGGTGTATTGTTTTGAATCATAGAGCTCCTGTCTACTGTGACACTCAAGCAACCTTCTTGCATTAAAAGCGCCAGGAAGGAAACAATATATTAATAAGTGTACTGAAAAAATCCAACCATCTGGCAGAAGGCTTGTCAAATTTCTAGAATTAATCAGATTAAAATGTGACAGTTTGACAGGGGTTTTTTTCTAGGTTAATTTACCACGGTAGAAAAGTCATTATTTCGGAAATCATTGATGGCGGCTATGATTGTACCGCTCTGAAATGCAGCTGTATTGCGGTTTGTATCTTGCAAATTAGTTTTAATTCCTATTGCTAAAATGCAAAATTGAACTAGGTCGATGTCCGTATTGAATCCATGTACTACCGTACAGTGTGGTGATCGTGCAATGGCACCTGATCACATTAGCTCAGTCAACAGCCCATTCAGATGGATAGTACGGTTATGGTTAACTTATCTTTGGCGAGTCAGTACATTTTAATTAAAATGTCAAAGACAAAAAAAAGACAGATTTGCGCAATACACCAGTTAGAATATTAGACAAATCACACCATACAACAATGCAAAAGGGAGTAAACGGAAGTAGCAAACAAAATAGTTGAGATGCTAGCTAGCTAGCTAGCTTGATAGCCGGAGCGATCCGCGCTAATATTAGGCTACACACTGGATGCCATTATGTGCACGTGCCGATCACTCTAGTATAAGTTCTCAAAATATGTTTTAATTGAAAATATTCACGACATGAGTTAAGGTTTACCTTTATAATCCTACGAGGCAAACCAGCCATTTTGTGTTAGCTATTATATTTTTAGCTGTAGAGTCGCCTTCTTCAGTGTAGATCGACTGAGTTGACTGGGCGGGTCTATTGCTTTTTTTCAAGCTTTTCCGGTGGTTTGAGATGACGTAGGTGGCATATGGGAGCTGTAGTACGTTATCATAAGAAATCATAAGAAATAATTACGTTTTAATTACGTCAATATCTACTTGCCAGTAATTGCCAACAATAAAAGACGTTTTCTGTACACATTTGGAATAAACATAATTTAGATTCACAAAATAATTGTATATCTTAAGGAGAATTCGTTTTCAAAATGTACATTATGTGTACATTTTGTTATGAATCACATCATAACATGATTATTAATGAAACATAAATAAAAAAATAACATATTGTCAACAACCATACAAATAAATATCAACTATATTTATCTTCAGCATTTTATTAAACATAACAAGACAAGACAATCATTCACATAGACATTTGAGAGATGACCTTCAGTTATCTATCTTTTGGTGGATTCTTATTTATACGTCTCATGTGGTACCTGCCAAGAAAAAAAAAAAACTGGTTATTTTAGCTTCTACTTGGGGTGTCTCAGCCCATATATAGAACTAAGTTCTCAGTGTGCTTAAGGTAGACTGAACACTTTTACATTCAATAAACATTTTTACTGAACGGTTCAGAAAAACATTTGCAATGTCATTGAACCACTTTCAAAGATATTTGCTGCATTTAAGAGTGGTCAATGTTTCTCAATGACGAGTCTTAAAAGTGAAGCTGCATATTTGGAACCTGATGGGGTTTTGTATGCCTACATAGGCTATTTGTGTTTATTTCATAATCACAATTTACTCCCAAACGTTTTGATTACCAGAGTATGCTGTCTCATTCTAAAACAAAAATAATTACATTTAAAGTAAAAATATGTTGACACAACCATTGTGGACATATCCTTCTAAGCAATTAGAACAGGCTTGGTGTACTACAGCACTGACGGAGATGGTTTCACCATCATCTTGTGCATCTGTACAGCTGAAACACAACAATCTACAGCAGTAAAGCACAAACAATTGCTTTGTTGATAGCCATGTGTTCAACCCACTGCCTAACTCCTCACTGTTTGGTAACCTGATGTTCAGTCCCCTGCCATTCACATGCATTGAATGCATAGTAAATGTTACACAATCCTGAATCCAGGCATAGTCTTCTCTAAGTACAATAGACATTTCCGATCTGTCAATCGAGCATCATTAATAACCAATCAGATTATCTGATTTTCCTTAGCAACGCCTGATGTCCCAAACAAGGATAATTGTTAGCCGTTATTAGTCAGATTACCACATCAGAATAGAATATTACTGTACTGTTCATCGTAGGCTGGCATAGGGTAGATGAATGTTTAGCATCCGTTTTCACAGGGCACTATAACGCTAAATAAATGCTTGTGCACCCTTAGAAATGTGTCATTAGATGTGCTCCGGGAACGTGAAATTCCAAAGAGATATCCTGCCAGACTATAGTGTACAGTACAGCAGGAAGCTCACTGTCCCCGTCAAACCAGAAAACACTGTTGGCTACGTAAACTAAAGTTACGGTAGATTAAAAAAAGCTTGTGGCAGGCGGCTGGGCTGAACTGAACATCAACAAACACGGTTTGCAGGTAGAGTAAGAGAGAAAAATGTGCATTCGCTTTTCGCACCATTACTGGTTACGTACGTAGCCGCTTAATTCTTATTATGTAACACCAGAATACGCATTACAGTCAGTATTGGATCTCATGTTGTCAATACGGTACAGTATATCCTTGACTAAAGAAGTTGAGCCTCTCTCTAGATTGCTGTTTGACCAGGTAGACTAATTTGGCAAGAAGCACACTGCAATATGGTTATATGGATATACGAGAAAGAATTTCAGAATGTTCCACAAGCTAAAAAAGTTTGTGGGACATTAGCAACAGTAACAAATGGGGGCGGGTCTTACAGCCTGAGTCGGAAAGGTCTATTTCACTCACTCACATTCACACACGCACATACACACACCACTGATTAATTATACTTACTGTCCTCTTGGATACCACTGGTGTTTAGTGGTGAAGAACATCTTGCTCAGCTCCTCAATAGAGGGGCCATTTTTGTTCTTTAGAACCTCCTTGTTGAGGTGTGTTTTTATCACCTGGTCGTGAGTCTCCTCTGGCTTGCTCAAGGGGTCTGGTCGTTCAATAGGCTACAGGGATGGATTACCATAGACCAATATTCATTTCAAAACAATAATGCCAATTGAATTTTGAGGTACATATGTTACTGGCCTCTGTGGGTTCAGACAATAATTGGCATTTTTAGACCTAGGTGAACACTTGCCTGTGTAAGTTCATAGGGAATGTCAACAGAAGGATGGTAGCACACTATGGTTCTCCCATCTGAAGTGACTGCTATTTCCACATTGCTGAATAAAAGAGATCGTTTGAACGTAAGGCATGTGAGTAAACAACCAATAAAAATAGTAGTTTCTCCTCAAGTTGACTACCTAAATATATTGTTTATATAAATAAAGTGTTTATATAAATAGAACCACGTGATTATATTAATGAAATGTTATTAGATACGTTAAACACACCACACCGTTCATGTGTTGTGTTTTTTCAGACAAACGTGTTTGCCTACCTGCATGAATCAGTACGGTACTTACATGTAATTAAATGTTTCACATACCTATTGGGGTAATCGACTGAAGGCCCAGTGACGCTTGACATATGAAGAGAATGCGTCAGACATGATGCTACAGATAACCAAAGCAGCAAATTAGACATACAGAAACAAATATCATGCATTTACTTAGTACTACGTACGTATTAGTTTCTATTGATCCACGTTGGGGACGAACAGACTTCTGCTTTAAAGTTTTACATTAATGATATGGGAAATCTCTTTACCATTTAATACATATTTTTAACTATTTAATTCAATGCAACACGCCCAGCATATTTACTAAATCAGAAATTACTTTAAGAGTGTCAGGCCTCATGCAATTCATTTTAATTTGAACAATCACTAATCGCAAATTAACATATTGTACCGGTACGTTATTAAATCACCTTCATGATCTAACAAATGGTGTCTTAAATAACTTACTTTGTCTCGGTTTTGTGATATAGCAACGTGAAACAAGATACTTCAACCTGCACAAATGACCCGACGCCATGATAAAAAAAATATGCACTGTACCACACTCTAACATGTCCGGGTAGACACTCAGACTATGTCGTTCTGCTTTAGATTCACATATTGAATTAAAATGCTCCCTTTTTTTTATATAAACGTATGAATTGTTTATCACTATTATTTCACAAATGTAACTATGTTTGTTTCCTGTCATAACGTCATAGGCGTTCTGATATTGATTATAATAAAATTGTGTTGATAGTTCATGTAACAATGGAACACTATTTGTCATCACATTTACAAAAGGTTACTACATATTTCATCTTAACTACTGTGACATACATTTTCAGGATCAAAACTTGACAATAAAATGGTTCCTATCCAATAGACATCCATACAGTATGTTTAGTTCTCATGGCATCAATCTTACACAGAATATTTGCTGTGCTATCAAAGGCATAAAGTTGCTCACTACTGTAAAATGGAGATCATCTCCACCATGATGAAACTAAGGTAGGTCATAACATCCCCAGCAATGATGTGTATGGTCAGTGTTAATTATATACCCATCTGGTTGCACATAAAGAGTGTAAGTGATTTAATGTAAAATACAAATTATGTTTCACACTATAGTGCATCATTTTAATGTAAAAGTACTGAGAAGTCCACATTCATATTTATTACTGCAATGATTCTAGTATCATTAAAGAATCTAAAACTAAAAACTATCTGAAATGAATAGATACTATAGACATTTACTTCCCAAGTTGTTTTTAACTCTGCATCTAGAAATAGCAGCTTCAACATTACACAGCAAACTGTACTTACAATATACTCAATCATATAAATGAGATATGTTTCCAATGCTTTACTTTCAATGTTGTACATATGCCTGTAAAATCAGTCATATCATTATAATCATAGCGTTATTATTTTATATTTAATATCATTTGATATTTTCCACTTCCTGGTCCCATTGCAAAGTCTCTGGGCACCATATTTTCATGACTTCAACCTCATATAGCATAAATGTAGGTTTTAGCAGTGGGATATGAGTAAAATAATGCATTATTAACATCTTATGTGCTTCTGAAGCAATGTATCTGTTTATTGGCTCTTTGGGTTACTGGCCACACCAGATTACTAGGAGACTTCCATTTTTATACAGCTCCTGCTGCTAGATGCCTCCGTTGATGTAGTCACCAGCAAGCGCTCTCGGCTGCCAAACACCTCAGACACTAAAAATGAAGAAATACTGCTTAAAATACACACAATATTACTTGCATGGTACTGGAACAATGTAGTCTCAGTTTAGAGATTCAGTTTAATTTCGCCGTCAGAATCAGTCTGGAAAGCCTCGGAATCATTTTGAATGTGTCCGTGTAGCAACTGAACTTTCCAACCAGCGTCGTGTTTATGGCTATACAGGCATGGTTTAGGTGTGCCAACAGCAAAAACAAACAGATGGTTCATCCAATCAACTGCCAATTATTTTTTCGAAAGTATAGCCATTCACAAGCAGTTTCAATGTACGGCTCCCCAGATGGACTTGTGACAACAATTCCTCTGGCATGTCAGGTTAGATATAACGTGTAATTGCATTACACTGGAATAACGACATGTCAAACTATAAAGCATGGACAAAGAACAACATAAATACAGTGAGGGAAAATATAATTTGATCCCCTGCTGATCTTCTACATTTTCCCACTCTCAAATAAATTATCAATTCAAATGATAGATTTATGTGTACAGTGACAGATTAATAACAACAAAATCCAGAAAAATGCATGTCAAAGATTTTATAAATTGATTTGCATCTAATGAGTGAAATAAGTATTCGACCCCTTATAATCAGAAAGATTTCAGGCTCCCAGGTCTTTTATACAGGTAACGAGCTAAGATTAGGAGAACACTCTTAAAATGAGTGCTCCTAATATCAGCTTGTTACCTGTATACAAGACACCTGTCCACAGAAGCAATCAATCAATCAGATTCCGAACTCTCCACCATGGCCAAGACCAATTAGCTGTCCAAGGATTTCAGGTACAAGAATGTAGACCTACACATGACTGGAATGGGCTACAAGACCGTTGGCCAAGCAGCTTGGTGAGAAGGTTATTCGCAAATGGAGGAAACACAAAATAACTGTCAATCTCCCTTGGGCTGGGGCTCCATGCAAGATCTCACCTCGAGCTGCAATGATCATTAGAACAGTGAGGAATCACCCCAGAACTACACAGGAGGATCTTGTCAATGATCTCAAGGCAGCTGGAACAATGGTCACTGAAAAAAAAAACTATTGGTATCACACTATGCCGTGAAGTAATGAAATGCTGCCGCCCCCGCAAGGTTTCCCTGCTCAAGAAAGCACATGTACAGGCCTGGTTGAAGTTTGCCAACAAACACCTGAATGATTCAGAGGAGAACTGGGGGAAAGTGTTTTGTTCAGACGAGAAGAAAATCAAACTCTTTGGCATCAACTCAACTCGCCGTGTTTGGAGGAGGAGGAATGCTGCCTATGACCCCAAGAACACCATCCCGCCTATCAAACATGGTGGTGGAAACATTATGCTTTGGGGGTGTTTTCTGCTAAGGGGACAGGACAACTTCACTGCATCAAAGGGTCGATGTACCGTCAAATCTTGGATCAGAACCTCCTTCCTTCAGCCAGGGCATTGGCAATGGGTCGTGGATGGCTATTCCAGCATGACTGACGCAAAACACACGGCCAAGGCAACAAAGGAGTAACTCAAGAAGAAGCACATTAAGGTCCTGGAGTGGCCTAGCCAGTCTCCAGACCTTAATCCCATAGGAAATCTGTGGAGGGAGCTGAAGGTTGGAGATGCCAATCGTCAGCCTCGAACCCTTAATGACTTGGAGAATATCTGCCAAGAGGAATGGGGCAAGATCCCTCCTGGGATGTGTGCAAACCTGGTGGCCAACTACAAGAACCGTCTGACCTCTGTGATTGCCAACAAGGGTTTTGCAACAAAGTACAAAGTCATGTTTTGCAGCGGGTCGAATACTTATTTCCCTTGTTATTATTCTGTCTCTCACTGATCAAATAAGCCTACCATTAAAATTATAGTGGGAATAGTGGGAAAACATACAAAATCAGCAGGGGGTGATTGATGTTTTATGAAACCTAGGGTTTACAGGCTATTACATCACTATAATATACAGGATAACATGTTATACCTGCTGCAACATCACTTATATCCCAAACCCGCAGGCCATCCCGTTGTCCTCCAAAGGCATACACAAAGGGCAGGTCAGGACAGCATGATGTACAAAACAGCACCCCCTGCATGAATAGGATGAAACTACATTATAACAATGTCTCTAAGGAGACTGACCAATACCTAAAAACAAATACGAGATAACATTTACCATTTGAGTCAAAAGGTTTCCAATGCTAATAATAATTAGAACTGGTGTATGATGCATTTCTCTACCAACAAGTTTCTATATAAATCTTATGTGCCGTCATGCTTAAGAGTACTTACCATATTCATATCCCGTGAATGAACTAGATTGGGTTTGTCACCTAAAATGTCCCAGATCTTAACCTGTTTATCTTCTGATGAGGTAACCAGGCACCCTTTAATCTGGCTACTGAGTTCCAGACCTAAAACATAGTAATTGTAAATGTCTTTTGGGGTCATTCATCATTTGATATATACGGAAATACAAAAAGGAGCATAATCTTATCCAATGTTCCACCTACCAGACACTTCTCCATCATGTGCCTTGAGTGTAAACACAGGCTTATCTGAACGTGCATCCAGACAGTAGATAAAACCGTCCTCTGTGCTAGCCTGAAACAATCCAATAAGCCTGAGTTATGTACAGTACATAGGGGACAGAACACATGTACAGTAGGCTATAAAGGCCCAGATATACTTTCCGAGTCCTCGGATTGTGCGTGACGTAAATATAATTGCGCATATCATACAGTCCTCGCACCTCCAAAATGTTCTGTCCGCACGGACATGTGCACATTGACTGCGCGTGTGCGACAGGCAGGCCCACTACAGATGGCAACTGATGTCCTACTGAACTCACAAATGTGTGTTCTAGGCATATAAAAAATATTTCTTTCCAGGAAAACTAGAAGTAGTTAAAGATATCGCTAATTTCAAAGTTCCTGCAGCATGAGGTATGCTTGGCCACACATTTGGTAGTATGCAGCGGCCTTGAGGGGCATATTTGAATGCTTACCAGAAAGTTGCAGGGTGAAAAGTGATTCCAAACCACCCTTTCCACTTGGCCACTAAACCGCCAGACACGATAGCTATTATCTGGACTACGACAATCGTACAGGATAGCTGACCTACAAGGAACAACAATAAATTAGCTGCAAAACATTCTGCTTGTATGTTTATTTGCATGGCATTAATGAAATGCTACTTTACTAGGAATGTCTTGGCCAGTGGTTAAACGGAAAACATTCATTTTCTTCCACTTTAGTTAAAAAAAAAAATAATAATAATAATAATACACCAATTGGAGACATATAAAACCGCAAATAGGAGTAACTTACTTATCATAGGATCCTGATATCAGTGTTTGCGCTTCAAAGGGATGAAACGCTATTGTCTGAACCTGAAAAGAGATCAAAAGACAAATTTTAGTGTTCTACAGTCTACAATATGTATATTATTCAGTGAAATGACCTTTCCTTGATTACCTTATCACTATGCCTATGCAGGGTCGTGGCTGGCTTGCACTGAGACAAATCCCACAGAATAACCATTTCATCTGCCGATCCACTGGCCAAGACATTTCTAGTAAAGGAGAATTTCATTAACGCCATGCAAATAAACACACAATTTCACATGGACAAATTAAATATTACTGCTTGAACCCAGGCATTTGAGACAGACCACTGACCTGACCAGTTTGTTCCACGATAAGTCCAGTACTGCATCTGTGTGCCCCTCTATGGGCTCGGCCGCTGCCTGGCAACAAGAAAAACAAAGAGATATGATTGGATACATGTAAAACAGAAAGAAATCAAGTGATAAAGCAGAACAGCAGTGTCTGTTATGTCAATTACATTTTTAAATCATGAGAACATATCAATGACGTTCATTTACAGCATTTTGCAGACACTTCAATGCCACCATACCATTTAATAAGTAGAATAAGTAGTCATTTTCCTCATATGGAATATTTAAAACAATTACGAGATTGTATTATGCTTAACCTTTACCCAAAACAAACAAACCATCAGTATCTTTATTAATGCTAGCACTGTGCGTAGTTGCTTGGGTGCTACGGCAATGTATATTTAAAAATAACCAGTTACAGCTGCAACTACATCATTGAAGCAGTGCATTTCTAATTACCATTTCCATCAAGAGTTACCTGGGTTTATTTTACTTAATAGATCAGTTTATTTAGGTGACGCTGGGTTCACACTACATGATTTTAGCCCAGGTTTCCGCTCACCGACAAACTTTTTGAGCACACAGACAAATTCCCAGAGTGGTATTACAGCTAGCGCCCATGAGCGACGATCGTGTATTGTGAATGGCTTACAACGCGAGCTGAGTGTGTCTGCGATGCGCCGCAAAGCCCGAATGGATATTTATCAGGTTAAATATCTGGACCTGTCGGGGAGTCCAAATCTTGTAGTATGAGCGGTGTTGTGACTGGTAATGACAGCAGCCAATGAGAGCACAAGACAAGGATTATTGCGATAAATTATATTATTACATTATTTTATTTTAAAATAGTACTAAAACATACTGGAATCACTTTATCTTACATTTTCTTAAGAAACAAACATTTCTAATGTATCATGACACACACACTTATGTTTTTTGTGATTCATTTAGGTTTGAAACCAGTATTTTAACTAATTTGATTCATCTTTTTTATGTGGGGGACACAATGGGCAGACTGAGCCTTCAGCCATTGTGGTGATTTGAGACTGGAAAGATGCAGGCTAATAAATAAGTTAGTATTTATCAATACAATTAAGTGAGCTAGACAGCTTGTGTCAAGTCACTTGTGAATTCATATTTATTATTATCAAGATAATGGACATTCACCACAATACGATTATCGTCAGTATTTTTATCGCAATAAACGATAATATCATATATCATCCCATCCATAGTTGTAAATGAAAGTATATGTTGAGAAACTGTACCGGCTCCATGTTATCGAGGGATAGGCCTACAGTATATGTTACTGTACTATAGTGCGTCAGACAATTCATCTCGAAGCTTCAGTTTGACTGGGAAACATCTTGTAGTGTGTGACCACCTAACAGTCATGTAGTGTGTGCTGCACATCCATCTAACGACTTTGCAGGTTGTGTAGTGTGAACTTGGCATTTATTTTGTGAAATTAGCGCATGCATGCCCTCTAAATTAAACATGCAAATTAGTCTGTACAGTTCAGTGATGTTGTGCTTGTTAAGATCCCCAGCCGTACACCTTGGTGGAGTCTACATAATAATAACAAAAATACCTTTTTGCCTTTCTTTTTCTTTTTGGGGGCTTTTTTGCTTCCCAGGGAGAAAGCTGGCTCTAAGCAGTCCACCACATCCAAGTCCCACACATCGATCTGTGGAGTCATGCTGCCCACAGCAGCATAGTTCACTGCAGAAACATGCACACAAGCAAAGCTATGGAATATTGAATAGGACGTTACCTAATTATCTTTATACCTAAATACACGGCTTATGTTTTACTATGAAGTACGGTTAGCTACGTATATGATTAAGCATGATTGACAAACCACTAGTCACTACTTACCTGGTCCTTCAGCTGGGTTGGGATCAAAACTGAGCCACTCCACACACAGTGGGTACGCTGGCAGTAATATGTCATGATGCACGTACAGAGAATCCTCTTCAGAGTTATACACTAAAAACAGAATTATGTGCATTTATTCCATATGTATTGTACGTTTTCACTGTGGGGATTTTTTAAACTGATATTTTCCAAAAGGATTTCCCTTATTTTGTAGAGTGACATAACATTGTTTTAACTTTTCAAATATGTCTTTATACAGTGTGTGTGTGTGTATGTATATA
>JAODOY010000016.1:918333-941255 GCA_025399855.1 Forbesichthys papilliferus | reverse complement strand
CCCCTGCTGGAGCTGCTGCCCCCGCGACCCGACTCTGGATAAGCGGATGAAGATGGATGGATGGATGGATGGATTTTAAAAGCAGGGTTCATATACATTCAATAAATTGAAAACATTACAAAATCAAAGTACAATAATGCCTGTACTGAAATATTATTTGTTTAAATTATTAAATGTTTATACAATATTTAGGCTACAATGTGCTTCTCTTTAAGGGTAGTGTGTGCTTCTGCACTGTTTAAAATCACAGTTTGAGCTTTTGGTCAGACAGCACACTAGAGAATGGCAAAAAGATAACAGCAACATATGCTTGATTTATTTGTAAATAAAGAAAATACACCAGAATATTAGTATAGATGTCCCTGTCACACTTGCACTACAAAAAACACACACACACACACACACACAGTGTTCAAATTAAGCTGAGGCCCTGGATGGCCCGGCCCCCAAGGGTTAAGGCCAGGGCATCCCTAGTTCAATTTGAAATCACTGGTTGAGGGGAAGGCATTCATTTATTTACTTTAGTAGTCATGTCTATGAACTGTTAGCACAGCGTGTTAAAATTGTGATAGGCCTAAGCAAACTGCATATAAGGGAATTGGTGTATATAAATTCACCAAAATGCAGGAAATTAAGTGTTTGACCGTCAAAAATGTCTGGGGGAGGACCCCTGACCCCCCTTCATAAACCCCCCCATCCCTTTCCAAAATTGCTATTATACATGTGGGCCACTTCTGGCTCACATCCATTTTGTCAGGGCCGCAAGAAGGCCAGAAGTGCTGCATCATTGCCTGATGTGGCCCACATCCGTCTGCTATCTGGGTACCATATGTTACGGCCCTGGCTGTGTGCTCTAAAACAAACATAAACAAATAGCCTAGAAGATTAGTTATTGGAATGGGTTGAATACTTAAGCTAGCCTAGAAGATGAGTTCTTGGAATGGGTTGAACACTGAAGCTTGAGTCAATGGCTCGAGTCTAGTAAAATGTTAAGAAAAACCTGAGCACATAATTAACCTAAAAGTACATTTCTGTAGCCAACTTTATGAACGTATAGACTTTTCTTTACATGCGCAAATCGCAAGCCTCGTGTACAACGTGTACAACTGATACATTGTATATTTAGCCTAATAGTAGCTTACACTAAATTCTACCATATGCTTCCACATACGGTGAAAAAATATTCTTTAAAAAAAAAGAAAGAAAAAAGTGTTCTTACCAATGTCTTCCTCTATCATTCCCAACTCCGTATCACCTTCAAAAATCCCTGCTTCAGAGACGGAGTCCATCTCTACTTCGTTGTCTCTCATCTTTGGAGGTCAAGACGCGTTTAATATGCTTTCCTTTACAGTTACAGCTATTGGCAACAGATAGCCGTTCATCTACCGTGGCGGCATAGCCTTCTACTATTCTTGGGGACATTCATGAGTTGTTTCCTCACATTACCCAGCCTTTAGCTGCACACAACTATCAAGTTCTAACTGGAACGAAAGAGACGGGTGAGGTCGGAGGAGGGTTTTTGGTAATATTATAACACTCCCACTCCTATGTAATATCTTAACACTCCCACTAATATTCAGATACAGTAGCTAAAGCTACAATCACATGCATCTTGTTACATTTGTGAAAATGGCTATTGGAATGGCACCGGCATGGGAAAAACTACAGTATAGGCTCAATATTTGGCAATATAAAAAGTAATTCAAATCATGCAAATTATAGACTATAGTCTATAACATGCTATAGCAGCTCTGTAGAATATATCATAATTTAGTAGAGAATAGCCGCAAATGCGATATGCATACAACTACAAATTTAGACTAATATAACTATATTGTATAAATGTACTTTTTTTCATATAGTTACTTTTATGCATGGAACTATATGTATGCCTAATAATCATTGTTATACTGCAGCGCTAGAAAAAAAGTTAAAAGAGCACTGCAGCAATTTATCTGGCTTTACACATATTTTACATTTTACATATACGCCTACGTTTTACATTTAATATATGTATCTATATTTTATTTTTACAGGATGTAAAACATTTGTATTTACATATTTTCACGCTGGGGCTGTATTATTATAATAATAATAATTTCAACGTATAATGGAATATTATTATTTAATTTCATTATACGTTTTTAAATGTGCAGTGGTCACTAGTCTTTTCCAGATATGTACTTATGCGCGGAACTATGAAACCGAAGTCTATGTTCCGGAAGAAGACAAATGTGACACATCATACAACAGGTCCACTAACAACAAACCTACGAGTTTTATATCAACCACGTTGCCGTTGCGAATAATTTATGTCTACAGATTGTTGACAACATACAAGTGCTCGAAGTAGAGACTGTCTATAGACTGTACAAAACACGTCAAAATGTGTGAGTGTTTTTTCCGCCAGTGATATCTGGAGCATATTATCCCGGTTAGCGGGCTAGTTAGCCAATAAGCTAACGTACCAGTTATTTAGTCAATGACATGCAACTGTTCCCCGTTAGCTGATCAGCTAACTACTGTACCGGTAACTGTCAAACTGTTTAGCTTCCTTTTTTGGGACTAAAATAGTAATGAATCCTGGACCCGATTCAGATAAATTTCCATAGAAGGATTTCAAGCCAAAGCGTTCATCTGAGGTTGTTTTTGTACAGTAGGCTACCGTATCAGGTAACGTAAAGCAAACCGATTACATGTATAAAATCGTGACCTAGATTAGTATTACTGTACCGTTAGGTATTAAATTGAGTTAAGTGCAATTAAATATAAGTAATTTGTGCAAAATTGTAACTCAAAAGTTTATTATCCCAATTGATCCACGCACCAGGATGTACGGTAGTCGGCTAGGGTCCAATAGTAGAAGGCACCGTACGGTACTGTTGTTAGTGCACATTTTTTATTTATTTATTGAGCACTTCTCTCATCTTATGTTACCACAGGTACTACTTCACCCCAAAAATACATGTTAAAAATGAAGATGTTCTCTGTATCGCACAAGACTGCTTTTGTGGTTGACCACTGCCCATACATGGCTGAGTCCAGCCGTCAGCAGGTAGAGTGTGACGTACTGACTAAAAGCAGAGCTCAGGGTGTCATACCTTTGGCCCCTGTGTCCAAATCACTCTGGACTTGTGCTGTGGAATGCTCCATGGAGTACTGCCGAATCCTTTATGACGTTTATCCCACTGACAAACTGGTGAGCTTGTGTGCTGGAATTTGCAATAAACTTGTCCAATGATCGACGTAGTTTCAACAGAAATGACCACAAATGACATGATGCACTACCCTTTTCAGGTGAATTACATTGTGAGTGATTCAGAATTCCATATTTTGAATAGTTGGAGACAAGAAAACCAGAGCACCCATGAGGTAAAACGTCTGCTGTTAACAATACAAAATAAGCCACATATTTTGTATTTGTTTCTATATTTCAGTTAATGTAGCAGAGAAGCGATACCTGTAAGATTTTGATGTAGCTTGTAGGTAAACACATATGCATATCTATGCTCTTATAGGTGAACTTATGTTTATGTCTGGAATTCCCCTTGTGGTTAAAAGCAGTATTACAAAAACATTGCCTTTGCTTGAAAACTCAGTGTGGGAAAAGGGTTCTCCCACACCTATGTATATCACATTCCAGTTGTGATAAAAACATGTGATATATGTATATATATATGCAGTGAATAACAGGGAATTTTTGGTTCTGGCAATAATGCAACCGAGGAATCACATTTGAAGATAGTATTTATATTTGTCAAACGCTTATGTGTAAACCATTGGTGTCCCTTTCGTTTGCATTGTAGCTAATGTCAGCTCTGGCAGCTGTTGGGCCACCTAACCCACACGAGGACCCTGAGTGCTGCAGCATTGTGCATGGATTGGTTGCTGCAGTGGAGTCGCTATGTAAAATCACTGAGTTACAGCACGAAAAGCGCACTGCCCTGATGGATACAGCTGAGAGGGTTGCTAATAGGGGCCGTATTATCTGCTTAACCAATGCTAAGAGGTAAACAGACTGTATTAAGAAATTCACATAGTTTTGTGCCTGCTGTTTTGGCAGGGAAATAACTTGTTTCTTGTGTATTTATATTCTAAAAAACTGTTCATGAGTAATTGTGATTTGTTTGCTGTCTTACAGTGATACGCATGTGCGCATGTTGGAAGATTGCATACATGAAAACATTTTAGATCAAAACAAGTTGGCAGCTGGCTCAGACAGGTGAACAGTACATTCATTCTTACTGCTGTAGAAGTTTTAACTAGATGGCTGCTCAGGTCAGTTCATTAAACGTGTGTGTGTGCTTGTGTTATGTTTGGCGCAGGCTGATGGCTATTCAACAGTGTGAGCTGGTGTTAGTGCACATCTACCCACAAGGGGAGGATATGCTGGTTTCTGACAGGCCAAAGAAAGAGGTATGTGTCTAGGAATGGTTACCTGACATTTTGCTCTGACATCACTCAAAGCTGCAATAAAACCCATTCATAGATATGCCCTTCAGAGAAAAGTTTTACAAGTTGACTTTATGTATCTGTTCAGCATGGTACCAAATTGAACACTGCAGTTATTTTTTAACTTAGTCGGCATTATTTTCTTTTTATCAGATTTCGCCCCTTCTAACCAGTGAAGTTCACAGTGTTCGGGCAGGAAGACACCTAGCAACCAAACTTAACATTCTGGTCCAACAGCATTTTGACTTGGCTTCCACCACCATCACAAATATTCCCATGAAGGTGAGAGGTTTTCCACCACTTATCAGCTGGCCCTGCACATGCTTGCCAAAAAGTAGTCACTCATTGCTTATATTGGTGGTCTTATTTTTGCTTCTATTATTGTTTCCTTTGGTTTCTTGTCTCACTGTTTAGTCTTTGTTGGTTTTCATTGTCATCGTAGCTTTTAAAAATGATTTATCTTTTTGCCTGGTTGTGATTGATCTGCTTTTTCTCTTTTGTTTTTGTCAAGCCTCATAACATTTGACAGTGTTATCTTTCTTTCTCGTCTTCATATTTGGTATGACTATAAACCTGCTGCTGGTTTCATGCTGTATTTTCTGTTTTGCTAGCCCACATTAAATGTTTGTGACCAGGTTAGTACTCTCTCACACACACATAAATCTGAGGGAGAGCAGGGCTTTACACAAGGCCATAATAGATTATCGTCTTGCTGTTTATATCAGGAAGCCGTCCTGTTGTACGACTTAAAGGACAGGCAACACCAGTCTCACCTGGGCAATTAGCACAAACCTCACCTTAAAAAGTCTGCCTATGAGTCAAGACCTTGGCTTGTAGGCAAATGTATTATAATGGGTATACTACGGTGTTGTAGGCTACTACAAAGTCCAGCCATCTGTGACCAGCGTTGCCTCTTCTTGGCCTTAGTGTCTGATGTGCACTCCATGTTGTAGTCCAGATATCCCCCTGGTCTCAGTGTCCCCCAGGCCCATCCATTTCTTCACATCCCACACACAACTCCTTTGTAGTGTCTTGGTGTGGACTGTATATGTTTCTTTTTGTTAGTTGACATTGTGCGGCACTGCATAACAATACTTAGGCCTATTGTGGTTGTAGTTTACAGCTGTATGTATTACATCAACAGCAAAATATTTGTGACAGACACACTTTTATTTTATTTTTTACCTTTGTCCGAAAGTGATCCTGTCTGGAGTTCCTAACAGTCTGGGAAGCTTTTAGGTTAGCTTAAAAAATAGTACGCTAAAAGGATAAAATGTGCTTCATTCTTTTTGCTTTCAAGCTTTATTTTTGGAACATGAAATCAGCAGTGTTTATGTTAACCTATACATTTTTGAATATATATTTACTTCATGTACATACATACATACGTATGGACATTCTTTATGATGTATACGTGTTTGTTATTGTCTTGTGGGCATGCAGGAAGAGCAACATGCTAACACATCAGCCAATTACGATGTAGAACTACTGCATCACAAAGACGCTCACCTGGAGTTCTTCAAAAGTGGTGGGTCTACCTACCTTGCTATCTAGCATCTACACACAGACTACTGATACGGACAGTACACATACAATGTTTGTCTTGATACCGGTAATGCAGTCTTTGCATATTTACATGTGTCCGTTAAAGGAAAATGTACCTTTTGATGAACTTTTATTGATTTAAAAATGTGTCAAGAGGTTCCTAAAAAGGTGTGTCTTGAAAACCTACACCTACAGAATAAATTGAGCATACAGCATATGATGTTTTTCCTGCCATCGTAACCATGGCAGCCCAAAGGATTGTTTGTAGCTATGTCCTTCTCTACCCGAGGAGTGACTTTGCTGACTGAGGTTGTGTTTAATCAAAGGTAGTCTCCTATTTAAATAGAGTTTATATTGAAATACACAAGCTGTTTGAGTGAAATGGAACTTGGTGTGCAGGGGATCTGCACATGGCTGGAAGCACCAGTCGAGACAGCGGACTCAAGGAGACAGTGACGCTGAAATGGTGTACTCCAAGAACCAACAGCATAGGTAGGTACTCTCACATCAAGCTGTGAGTTCACTGAGTCAGTCCCTTCAGGACATGCTCCTGAAATGTAATGAGCAGGTGTGAGGCGGTCTTGCACATACCCCACCAGGGTTGCACGTTTATTTGTGCATGTATGATTTGCACTGGCGTCTGCAAACAACTGTCTTGCACCAACACATTTAGTGACAAGGCCTTGTGTTGCTCAGGTGTGTTTTTAAATGCGTTCCTTTCTGCCCTCAGAACTCCATTACTGTACAGGAGCCTATCGCATCTCGCCTACCGACGTAAACAGCCGCCCCTCCTCCTGTTTGACCAACTTCCTCCTTAACGGTACAGGATTAGCGTTTCACCTGAACACCATTGTTGTGCTCTGTGCAGTATATTCAGCCTCAAAGTTGCTTTTTCCCCACATTTATTGAGCTTTTACTACTGTAAAGAAAATATTAATATTCAAAGTAAATGAAATGAAAGCATCGAAGCAGTTATTTGATTTGACCGTCGGACTCTCTGATCTGTTCTCCGACCAGGGCGATCAGTTCTCCTGGAGCAGCCACGGAAGTCGGGGTCAAAGGTCATCAGCCACATGCTCAGCAGCCACGGCGGTGAAATCTTCCTGCACGTGCTCAACAGCACCCGCTCCACCCTGGAGGACCCTCCCTCCATCAGCGAGGGCTGTGGGGGTCGGGTAACAGACTACCGCATAACCGTACGTTAACCACGTCTCACTTTCATTCATGCACGTTTGTGAATGGCCGTGTGAAACTGCATGTAAAGCGCTTTAGGGGTTATTGTAAACAGGATAGGCAGGATAGGATGTTTATGTCTGGTAGAACCTGTCTGTCTAATCTGCATTAAGAAATGGTTTACACCATGCAATAGATATATTAAAATGTACTATATGTTTCCTGTTATTATATCAGGATTTTGGGGAATTCATGAGGGAGAACCGCCTCACTCCCGTCCCAGAATCCTCCCTGGACCCGTCGGGAAAGCTCCCAGCGGAGAGAGCCAAAGCTCAGCTGGAGCGCCACACCCGGTACTGGCCCATGATCATCTCCCAGACAACCATCTTCAACATGCAGGCGGTAAGAGCGGGCAATTTCTCTTTGTTCCCCGGGGGACCCGACCGAGATACAATTCACTGTCTTCAGAGATGTTGCAGTGGGGTGAACACACTGTGTTGCGTGCCCCACCCCATATAACCCTAAATACAAAGATGTGAAAGTAAAATTACTTTTACTATGTCTTAAACTAGGGAGACTCCCGCAGATATCGGGAGTGTTGGCAGGCATGGCGTCGCAGTATGAATGGGTCCACACCATACTGTAACACTGTAAATATCATGTTGCCTTCGCTGTAATGCCCTCCTGCTCCACCAGGTGGTTCCTCTAGCTAACCTGATCGTGAAGGAGACTCTAAGCGAGGAGGACGTGTTGACCTGCCAGAAGACGGTGTATAACCTGGTAGACATGGAGAGGAAGAACGACCCCCTGCCCATCTCCACCGTGGGCTCCCGAGGCAAGGGGCCCAAACGGTACGGTAACGGAGCGCCCGTGTGCATGTGTGCGTGTGTGCGTGCACGTACAGCCCCACTGTGTGACGCGCGGCCATCCCCGCCCACAGGGACGAGCAGTACCGCGCCATGTGGAACGAGCTGGAGTCGCTGGTGAAGACGCACGCCGGGGCCACGGAGCGGCACCAGCGCGTGCTGGAGTGCATCGCGGCCTGCCGCAGCAAGCCCCCCGAGGAGGAGGAGCGCAAGAAGAGGAGTCGCAAGAGGGAGGACAAGGAGGACAGGGCGGACAAGAACGGCGGCAAGGACGCGGCCGCCGCCGTCGCCACCGACGACAAGAGCTGGCAGGACTCTGAGAGGTGGGTGGAGCTGTGTGGATGCTAAGAAAGCGCTTAATTGTCGACAGATGATAGCCGTCTCTTTCCAAGATTGCATTTTGGCCGGTGTGTTCTGCCTCATTTGCTCTCGGCGAGGATGTGATTGGTCAATACTGCTCTCACTACAAATGTAATCCAGGACACATGCCGTATGTCGCCACCTACAGACTGTGTATTATTCATATGCAATAACGTGTTTCTAGAGATGAGTTTAGCGTGGGCCGCCCTAACAGGGACCCTTCTCTCCCCACGCCCCAAGGCTGAAGGCAGCGATCGATAAAGACGAGCAGGAGTCTGAGGTGATCAAGGACTCTCCCGACTCCCCCGAGCCGCTCGTCAAGAAGCCCCGACTGGCCACAGAGGAGCCTCAGCCGCCAGAGAAGGCAAAAGGTAGACTCCACAGGGACGCAAGAGCTGTTTGTTGAAGGTGCCCTGTACCATCTTGGACACATGAATAGAGCAGCAAACAGTTGTTTGTGTGTTGTAATCCCAGCTCCTTTGTTTCCACATGTTGGGCGGATAGTGCATGTGTGTGGCCTGAGATTTGCCTTGGTAATTATTGATCCAATAAAGAAATGAGCTGGCGACACAGGTTGTCAATTTTCAGAAGGGGCGAGGCAGGGTATTGATTGTGAAAGTAATGATGATGTAACTATCAACTTAACTTATTTATTTAAATACCCAGTAATAGTAAAGTAATATTATTACTTTTTGAAGGAGAAATAAGTAATTAGTAACTTTCCCAACACTGAAAGTGAGGGTGCTGTAGCAGTGGGAGCCCTGGTGTGGTTAAAGCGGTCACATTCTCCTAGGGGTGTGTGTGTTTTATTTGATTTGACTAGGCAGGTCAGTTAAGAACCACTTCTGATTTATACCTGTGTCTCTCTCATGCTGCCCCAGGTCCCGTGTCTCTTCTGTCGCTGTGGACCAGTCACATCACCACCGCTAACTCCAGGAAGCACAGAGAGTTTGTTGGACGAATCAACTCTGTGAACAACAAGGCTGAGCTCTACCAGCACCTCAAAGATGAGAATGGGTTTGTGTTTTAATACCGGTGATATTTGACGTTGGTTGAATATAGGTGCAGTAAGGAATGAATGCCTGTATAAAGCGATTCAGACATGCAGATTTACAGCTGACATGTTCATGATTTGTTAATCTACAAACACTTACAGATAGACATTTATTTGTACAAAGTACAATGTGAATCATGGTACTTCTCAAAAGACAATTATTCTTATTATTTTGTTTAGTGTAGGGTTTATGCAGAAGCTAGTGCAAAATTCTTATTTTATTGATCATATAGTACTTTTTAAACTATATCATACTGTACATGTATTGATCACTGAATGGCCAAATAATTTGTTTCAGTGTTAAACATCAAGCCGTTAATATTACATGTTCTTTGTTTATAGGGTTGATGTTCATGAAAATGGAAAAGCTTCAAGATGATGTCATACAGGAACCCCCTCGCTTATTTTTACAAGGAAAACACTGTGGACCACAGTGTAGACTTGGTTGTAAAGACTATTCTCCCAAACTGTCCCAAACAAAGACTTTGACAGAAATCTCCAACAATGAATTTTTACAAATATTTTTCTTTTTAAACATGGCTTTTGTAGATATGAGGCTCACTTGATGTGTCAAGCAATAAAATGTGTCAACAGAGAGGTTTTCTGTCAGTACATTTCTATGGTAGACTCAGAAAATAATGTAATAAGACACATTTAATTAACATTAATTACTTTGTGAGATATATTTGAAATAGTCAGCCAGCTAAACTAGATAAACAGCATTTGAAATTAGTTTATCATTTGTTTAAAGACAAATTGCAATACTTCAAGTTTGGGTAAGTGATACTGGAGAAAGATTGTTGATATTTTCAACTCAATCCAAACAATAACAATCCTCTGTTTAATGGTCTCCCATATATGGTCTCGTACGATCCGTGATGTGAATCCTGTGGCATCATTGCCTGGGATTAGTTGCTGCTCATTCCCCTGTGTGAGGTCAATCCCTTGTTCCAGTGATGGTGGTGGCGGTTCGTGTTGGAGCAGCGGAGGTAGCCTCAGTTGCAAAAAGAAGGTTGGAATTATCTGCAATACCTTGGATGGGAGATATTCTGGCCCTGAAATGATAGTTAAATTAGGTCAAAGATATTCCATACTGTTTATTCAAGAGTCCTTGAATACAAAAATAAGTGCCTCTCTCTCAAGATAATCTACATGGTTCTTGTACTAAAAGGGGATAAAGGATGGCTGGAACAAGCTCTGACTTTGTGATGACTGATGAGGTTAAATGTAACTGCTGACTCACTGACATGCTTAGAATTTAGAGATTGGTGAGGTTTTCATTATTTAATTACTGATGACACTGACAGGTTTACTACTGTCTGCAGGGCCTTGAAGGAAGATTGTCTGATGAATAACGACGTTGACGTCCTCTCTGGCTTATATTCATGTCCAGTGAGGGTAGACACAATTAATGATATCGTGGTGTGTGTGAATGCTGGCTGGCCCACTAAATAAGAAACGGTGTAGCTTTTGTATGTAGTTTGGATGTGACTTATCTCTAAAACTCCAAAAGTAGCTGTGGCCACAAGTTCCGCCAATGACATTTTGTGCTAGGAGACAAATATGTCTAACTTAATTTGATGATCTTGGGTGGCTTTTGAGATGTGCCTTACTTTTCTCTAGTACTGTCAACCCTTGGGATGATGACACTATTTCAATAACGTGATATGAATGATATCCAGGTTCCTCCATCTGAGAAATGACCAGAATGTCCTTAAGTGTGCCCTTGTGTCCACTGTTAATTGGGTATGAGGGCTGGGTATGAAGACTGAACATAAGGGAAACAGAAAAATAGTGTTTGTTCCTTGTACAGTAGAGGGAGCAATGGGATCAGATAAGCTCTTTGCTGTTGGTTTGATCTCAAATACCCTCAGTGGGATAGTATGAGACACACTAGCAAAATATATTGCATCCATTTGGATAGTGTGTTAAAGGACATTCCTGGATCTAAGGTGGTATCGGAATACTACCTAGATTCTGGAATATCACTGACTGTTGGCTCGTGGATGGTATAAAAGTGTAATCATGTGATGTGATGCTCTCCAGCACCAGCATTTGGAGAACTGTTTAACATGATATTATAAACTCTATACTCTCGGGTTCTATTAGAATCATCATCAAAATATCAATTTCTAAATTTGTCATCCACCATTATATTCAATACCTCAAGATATAACAATCCAGCAAAAATTGAAAATATTAGATAATATAATATATTAAACTATTAGAATCTGACTGCCATCCCTGCATGTGTGATGTCCAATCTGGTGTTTCTCTTTTGGACTGACTTACAAAACCTGATATTGATGCTGAGATAATCTAAGATGTTTGAGTCAAACTTGGATCCATTGAAACATTAGTTAAAACCTTTTGGGAATGAGAGCCCCCTGGGCTGGGTGCATATCACTACACACACGATTAAAGATCATGCTAAAAATAAAGCAACATACTGTAGGTATTCTGCACATTCACTTCAAGTGAAGAAGCTTGACTAAAAACCAATAATTTCAATTTTTACCTAAACGTAACACAATTCTAACATCAAGCATATAAACATGCATATAGTTATAAATAAACAATAATGTGCACGTGGATTCTGCTACTTTATGCTACCTGCACATGCAGCATATCATATGAAAGCCCAGGATTTACGAATTCTTATCACAATTAGATGTACAGTTTGGTATTTAATATGGCATTAATAGAGATTCTGCCTGACATGCCTCTAATAAAACCTCTATCTGCTCTGCTTCACTCTATTAGAATCAACCTTTGCACAGAAAAACTTCAGGCTTTTGTTTTCTAGAGGTTTGGGGCTGCAACTGCATCATTCCAAAGTGATTTTTTTCTCTAAAAGTGAGTAGATTTTTAGGCGGAAATAAAATTAGTTTTTTTTTTTTTTACTGTATTCCATTTCTATATACTCTGCAATGGTAATATAAATCGATTTACTTATAATTCACATTCAATAGTTTCTGCCCTATCAAATGAGACCAGAAGTGTGTATGCGAAGTGTGTATACGTAGGCCTTATAGTTGAGGAACTGCACTTGATTTATTTGTGGTATTACATTTTAGATGTTTTTCCTGGAACCTTGTGCTAGGTCTTAAGGGGTTTTAAATATGAGTATGTTGGTGATTTGGACTCAGTCAATGTGTTTCTACTGTTTGTTTGTTTGTTTATGTGAAAATCTAGCTGTGTGCTATTAGCTATATGTGATTGTTCTGACTGTATACAGATGAAGGTAGTCAGTATCATAAGGCAAATACTTAATCAATGTAGGAAACTGTGGCACTCTTTGGATTCTCTGTACTAAAACGTGATGCTGCAAGTTATATAGCTCAAATTCTCTGCTGTGAAACCCAAACTCTAAAGGTTGTGTAGATTATGTATTTGGTGTGTAGAGAACAAGGTTGTAGTCAGATGCTTCTAGTTCAACCCGTTGAGATATTGTCAATATATCATGGATTAATAAAGTTGTTGGTTAGGTGATGTGCTCTGAATATTTTTATGTTGAGACGTTAACCACACGCTCATCATGACAGATAAATCTGGAATATTTTCATATTTTGCTGGATTGTTATATCTTGAGGCATTGAATATAATGGTGGATGACAAAGTTCTAAACTGATATTTTGATGATGATTGAATAGTTTTCATTCTGGATAGTGGAATATGGGTTTCTGTTAGACTTTGAAGAACTGATTGAATTGTGTAGGTCTTAATATGCTTGTTTTCCAGAGCCTTTTGGCTAGCCATTATGTCACCTACAAAACAAACAAACAACAGACAAAATAGAGTTACAAAAAGCAAGGATTAATGGACCGATCAAATGTGTCCAGGATTGCCCTTGTGGTGTTTCCTGGGCTGCGCTGGATGTTTCAAAACATAAAAAATAAACGGGATGGACATTTGGAGTGCTAGGGCGTAGGGGGTGAAATAATCAACTGCAAGAGTGCATTTTTAAGCAGCATACAGTAGGGTGAACAAGAATCATTATGACTTTTTATAAATGATATCATCATATCATCATACCACAAGTGGAGCAATTAATCTCAGAACTGTGCTACAACTCAATCACAAGAAAGTTCGTATTGTGACTGAAATCATGAATCCATTGTATGTCTTGTTAAGCTACAAGCTACTGTAACTACTGTACCTTTATGGGTGTAGATTTTTCTTGTTGTCAAACAACAAAATCAAGTTCTGACACAGTAAACAAACCCTTCCATCACTGACCAGTCATCCAACGGACATGGGAAAATAATGCATGACTTGGATACAGACATGCATTAAGTCAAAACAATAGTCATATAGACGTCAACAAGCACCAGACTTACCCAAAGAGCTTACTGTGGGCTGAGTCTCTGAGTCAGTGGGTGCCACTCTAACAGATCTAGTCAGAGAGGGCATTTCCTTTGAATGAGGGTGGAGAGTCAGACTTCTAACAACCAATCCTCTGTTGACAGCGTCATGTGTCACCATGGGCGTTACTTTGTAACTTGTTGGGGTCGGTGTTAATAGCCATAAAGAGTAAACACTGTGTGGTCTGAGCAAGAGACCAGAATTAGGTTAACAGTGAAAACATTCCAGATGGCTCTACCATGTCCTGATGTAACAGGTGTAAAACAAGTTTAAAAAATGTGTTTTTTATCTTTATTTTGTGTGAGCAGGGACTGCAATATAAAGTATTATTTACATCTTAAAAATCTGAAACCTTAAATTTAGTTAGTAATATACTTCTATTAATAAACTCAGACAATCTTTGTGTCTGGAAATACCACTGTGTTTGAAACCAGCATTACATTATTTGGGTTAGAAACCCAAGAGTGCAGGCCATTCCCTCACTTCAGCTCTAAAATGCTCACGCTGTTCTCTTCCCCTCCCCTTACATCTGCATTGTGAGCTGTGCTTAATCCTGCGGTTCTGGTAGCACTATTACACAATCAATGAGTATTATCATGACAGTGGTTTGCTTACCTCATTGTGCTGCTTAGGTAATTGTATTTCAGGCAGAGGGAGGTGAAAAAACAAGACAGACCCTGATAGGGACGTGGGGCTGGATATTTTTAGGACAGGGTAGTCTTTGACCAGTTCTCCAGCAGGAGCCATAGCCTGGGAAGAGGCCAAACATTCTGCCTGGCTGGGTTTCCCTTTGGATGTAGAACTTTTTTAAAACAATTTTAACCATGAAAATTAAATGCATCATTCTGATTCCCCTTAAAATGAACATTTTATGATATTCAAAATGCCTACAGAAATCCTCTCAAGCTTCAAGGCTCTCATCAAAAATCTTATCTGATATACTATTTGACAGTACATTCAGAAAGCTACACTTAGGCTAAACGTTTTGGATAGTATTTTTAATCCAACCCTATTTAATAATGGCAAATTAGAGAAAATCAGCCAGAACCCAAGAAAAAATTATGAAACTGTAGGTGTGCACGATTCATGTGGGTCACTTCTTCGAGGTGGGAAAATCAGGATTTCCTGATTAATCGTGAGTAATCGCATCCTGAACATGGTAGTGTATTTGCTGTGATGGTCCACTGGGTATCAAAGACACCTTCCTTTTGTACTACTGTTGAGTCAAAGCATGACACCAGAAAATGTCCCTTACAGCTTTCTCAACTAACACAAGTTAGAACCACAATGTGGGGTAGCCTTGATACATATTGTATGTTGTATGAGCATGTCCTGTTAGACAACAACACATATTATTGTACGCAAGGCCGGATCTACCATATTCCATGTCTTCAAACCTGAGCTGAACCCGGTCCAATAGACTAAAATTCCACACATCCACACGTACTGTTCTGACCTACAGAGGAGATCAACACAAAGATACACAGCCAAATTCCATAGTAGCAGAAATCAACACAAAGATACACAGCCCTATTCTATACTAACAGTGTGTAAACAACGGAACGCATAATTCCAGTGCCTGTACCGGTGATCTTCAGGCATGTAGTTGTGTCTAGTTATAATACAGTGATTGCTATCAAGACTTATGCTGTATATTATGTAAGGATATAAAACTTTCATATCATTTTAATTAATAGAAAAATAATAAACATTGGACCAGCATTCAGTTAGTTTCATCAGTGCTTCTATTTCTGTCATGATAAAACATTTTGTTTTCATCAATGTGATACTTTGGCCACGCTATTATTTTTCTTCTCTGTGCAGGAAGGGTTTCCATATTATCTTCTTGCTACAGTGTTTCCAAGAGTCAATGTATCAGGGTTACATTAACTAAATACCAGTATTATTGGCTTTAATCACATACAAGGAAGTTGGGACAAATATGTTTTGAGGTTAGAAGTTATTTAATTTTAACAATTCGCATTTACCCTACTGCAAAACCAGGAAATGAAATGCACTGTGGAACAAGCAAGAACAGGTCATATCTTAAATAAGAATGGTCATACATTTAACTGTAGTGGTAGCATCAGTCAGTGTCAGATAGTCTGGTTCCAGCAAGGACACTTTTCCTAAATTAGATTCCTAGACCAGCTGCCAGCAATCTTTCATAACATACATTTATAAACTTAAATGTAAATACATTATCTCATGTGAAGATAGTAGCCTAATCTACATAATGGTAATTGCATGAGATTCAGTGGTATGATAATGCAATTCATCCTAGTTACAAGATGCCCACACTCCCAAAGTTTTCAGCATGTTTATTTTTTTAAATATAATTTGGCCCAAATAATTGTAAATACAAAACATTGGTTTAGTAAAATGCTATGTATCAAAAGACCCTAAAAGCAGATGCAAGATCTAACGGCTACTTATTTTCAACAATTTCAAGTTAAACTTATGACCTAGCAAAGTCAGAGCTGAGGCTGGCATTAAGAAGTGTAGATTAACTCAATGGGCCAAAGCTGTGAAAGCCATCTTCTATCACTATTATCACTATCTTTACCTTGGGAATTTCTTGACCATTAACATTCCCTGTCCTGAAACAGGGTGTCAGCCCATGAAAGAAACCATGTCTACAGATACCAAACACAACCTCATAGAGATAGTGGTGAGTGTTAAAGAAAATCCATCCTATCAGTAAAGATGGAAATATGTGAAAAGGTTCAAATGTATACTTACACATACATTAACACATAGCATTTACATATTTAAAATAATTTCTGTAGTGGAAGCTGCTTTTCTTTCTCGGGGTTCCAAGAGCATGAAAACTTTCCCCCCCCCCCCCCCCCACTGGATTAACAAAAGATCAAGACAACACTCTTTGATAATAAAGTTTATATATCTGCAAAAACTCTTTATAAAAACCAGTACAGTGGGATACATACTTTCAAGCTAAGTTTACATGATAGCTAAAACAATAAAACGATAACTTCCATTTTACTAATGATATCATTACCATGCTAGTTATAGTAACCAACTATCCATTCACAATATTTAACATCATTCTACTACATAGTAAAATAATTTGGACCATTCCCATTCTAATAACATTAAAAATGTATAGCGATTGTAAGATAATACACTGTCAAATTTACCAAATATCTTGTCGCTCGCAAGCTTGCTGTTCTGTGAATGCTAAAAAATATGATACACTATATTGCCGAAAGTCTTGATACACCCCTCCGAATCATTGAATTCATGAGTTCCAATTACTTCCATGGCCACAGGAGTATAAACGTAAGCACCAAGGCTGTCAGACTGCTTCTACAAACATTTGTGAAAGAATGGGTCGCTCTCAGGAGCTGAACTGAATTCAAGCATGGTACTGTGATAGGTTGCCACCTGTGCAATATGTCCATACTAAATAGTCCACGGTCAACTGTTAGTGGTATTATAACAAAGTGGAAGCGATTGGGAGAAACAGAAACTCAGCCACCAAGTGGTAGGCCACATAAAATCACAGAGCAGGGTCAGTGCATGCTGAGGTGCACAGTGCGCAGCATTCGCCAACTTTGTGCAGTAAATAACTACAGACCTCTAAATGTCGTGTGGCATTCGGATTACCTCAAGATCAGAGAGCTTCATGGAACTGGTTTCCATGGCCGAGCAGCTGCATACAAGCTTACATCACCAATTGCAATGCAAAGGATGCAGTGGTGTAAAGCACGCTGCCACTTGACATTAGAGCAGTGGAGATGTGTTCTCTGGAGTGACAAATCACGCTTCTCTGTCTGGCAACCTGATGGATGAGTCTGGGTTTGGTGGCTGCCTTGAGAACGGTACTTCACTGACTGCATTGTGCCAAGTTAAAAGTTTGTTGGTGGGATTATGGTGTGGTGTTGTTTTTCAGAGGTTGGTTTTGGCCCCTTAGTTACAGTGAAAGAAGCTGTTAATGCTTCAGCATACAAAGATATTTTGGACAATTTCATGCTCCCAACTTTGTGGAAACAGTTGGGGGTTGGATCCTTCTTTTATCAACACGACTGCGCATCAGTGCACAAAGCAATGTCCCTAAAGACAAAGATGAGTGAGTTTGGTGTGGAGGAACTTGAATGGCCTGCATAGAGTCCTGACCTCAATCCGTTAGAACACCTTTGGGATAAATTAGAGCGGAGACTGCAAGCCAGGCCTTCTCGTCCAACATCTTTGCCTGACCTCACAAATGCACTTCTAGAGGAATGGTCCAAAATTCCCATGAACATACTCCTAAACCTTGTGGACAGCAAAGACAAGAGTTGAAGCTGTTATAGCTGCAAAGGGTGGGTTAACACAATATTACACCCTACTGATTAAGAATGGGATGTCATTAACCTTCATGTGCATGTAAAGGCAGGCGTCCCAAAACGTTTGGCAATAAAGTGTATTTCTACACAGCCCTGGCTCCGTAAATAGAAGCACAAAGTGGTGCAGACCGCACAAAACCACACCCTAGCCTTGGCAATGACATTTTTAAACATGTAGCTCTATACAAAAAGACTACACTAAAACACATACTAAGACAAGACGTATCAAAACAACATCCTGCAAAATGTTTATTTACAAAATAAATGAAAATAACCCTCAATAGTCATCACTAGCATCTCCGTCCTCATACTTTGTCTTCTTGAGCTTGGAGCGGTATGGCGGTTTCCCGGTGTATCCAGCCGTCTCTCTGGAGTGCAACAGCTGGTGCTTCTTCAGGAGGCCCGGCACGTTGAAGCCCTTCCCGCATACGTCGCACGTCCACGGCTTCTTGCCCATGTGCGTGCGCTTGTGCACGTTGAGGTGGGATGACAGCTTGTACGTCTTGGGACACTCGTCGCAGCTGTATGGCCGCTCGCCAGTGTGCAAGCGCTTGTGCACCTTCAGGTTCCCGATCTGGGTGAAGGACTTGTCGCACACTGAGCATCTGTAAGGCTTCTCCCTGGTGTGAATGCGCGTGTGCACCCGGAGGCAGTACTTGCTGGAGAACCTCTTTTGGCACAGCGGGCAGGGCACCGTGGCCTTGGGCCCGTGGTCCTGCTGATGCCTCTTCAAGTCCGAGAGGTACACAAAGGTCTTCCCGCACTGGGAGCACAGGTACTGGCGCTGGCCCGTGTGGTAGCCCATGTGGCGCTTCAGCAGGCTGGGCACGATGAAGCGTCGGCCGCACAACTCGCACATGTGCGGCCGTTCGCGGGTGTGCCAGCGCTCGTGGTTGGCCAGCTTGAAGGACGTGGGGAAGCGCTTGGCGCAGAACCCGCACGGGAAGCTCAGCTGGCTGGTGTGGCACTCCATGTGGCGCTTGAAGTAGGTGGCCTGCGTCAGGCCTTTGTTGCACACGGGGCAGTAGAAGGGCTTGTGGCCGCTGTGTGCCAGCGCGTGCTTCCGCAGGCTGCCGGCGCTCTGGAAGCTCCGGCCGCACTGGCCACAACCGTGGGGGCGCGCCGCACTGTGCGTCCTCAGGTGGGTGTTCAGGAACGCTTGCGTGCGGAAGCGCTTGGGGCACGCCGCGCACGCGTACGGCTTTTCGCCCGTGTGCACGCGCTCGTGCTCTCTCAGCTTGGACTGGTAGGGGAAGGAGCGGTCGCACACGGCGCACTGGTAGCGCACGGTGGGCCGGAGGGCGCGCGGCCCCCCGTGCTGCCTGGCAGCGGTGGCTTTGGGCGACCGGGGGCTCTGGGTGGGCAGCGGGGGCAGGGCCGGGAGGGAGAGGCTGTTGCTGGCCACCTGCAGCACCCACTGGTGCAGCGTCACGCGCTGTGTGGGCGCCCTCTGCTGGCCAGGGGAGGGACAGTCGGGAGAGGTCAAACTACTCCCGGCTGTCGCTTCCACTGTTTTGAACGGGACGGATCTCAGCGCTGGTTTCAGGGCTCTGGAGATGCCCTGGGTGGGCGGCGTTGGCGGTGGCTCCACCCCAGATGATTCCGCGTCCTGGTCCATGCCGCCCACTTCCTGTTGTGTCGCCATGACATCGCCGTCGTCATAGCTTTCTGTCAGCGTGGCCTCTGGCTGCGCCGGCTTTGCCACGTGCGCCGAGGTTACCGTGGTTTCCATTGCAACATCGTCACCACCGCCTGCGTTGCTGAGGCTGTCGTTAGGGACGACCAACGAGGGCTCGGGGGGTTCTGGATGCTCCATGGTGTCGGGGAGAAAAGAGAGCGACGACAGAACACAGTCGCCCACAGTCGCCGAGATAGCTGCTGTGTTATATGAAGGGTCAAAGGTCATGTTAGATAGCTGCTGTTTTATGAAGGGTCAAATATCATTTTAGATAGCTGTGTTATATGAAGGGTCAAAGGTCATGTTAGATAGCTGCTGTTATATGAAGGGTCAAAGGTCAAGTGAACTGGTTGGGGAGAGATCAGACATCTTGTGTTATAGATGCTGAAAATCAATATACATTGGATTCCAGTTCATTTTTCATGACCAAATCATTTTCCACTAGCCGCACAATTAATGGAAAATATCAGATTAATGTGCATGTTACAAAGCAGCTAGCTATCTCGCAATTATGAAATAATGTGTGGTGTGTGTTGCCAAGCAACAATACTTCAACACAATCTGTTAAGTATTCTGAACTGTTGAACCTTATAAACAACAAAAATAATTGTCTCTAACTAAATAACCTGATATACAAATAGCCTTGTTCATATAATATTGAATATCTGGCACTCTTGACTGCTTGGTGATAAGCACAGTGGCTAAAACATCTGTAGCTAACAACATCTAACAACAACAGTGGCTAACCAGAATAGTGGCGATGTTAGCATAAAACATACAATTGATGCTGAGGAGGCCTTTGGGACGCTGGTAGTGGAGAAGTATCTTCAGGTCGCCAGGGTCTGGCAGGAAATGTCCACATGCCTCCAGGACAGACTGCTCAGTGGAGATCAGGGCTCCAAGCTGGGAGAAAGGAGAGCACCAGGTAATCATTTACGTTCCCGGATCCCATTTGTCATTTGCTAGTGAGAGGTTGAAAAACATTTTAATATACCAGTGCTATGTCATACACTGACTGTACTTTTTATCGCCATCTCTTCTGGGAGGAGAGTTTATTAAATTAACATGGACGTTTTCTTGTAATAATTCAGAAGCATGTACCTACCGTGGACAAATCGGGCACGGGGAGAAATTGCTCCAGTTTGCAGATCAAGCCTGCAATAAGAGCCTTGAGTGCTGCATCAAACTTTGAGCCATATTGGACAGGGAACACATCCTGTTGAATGAAAGCTGCATTAGTGTTTGGCAGTGTTTTTACTCCGTTACAATGTTATTATGGTCAATGGCCACTACAAGAAAAATTTAGCTCTCAAGACTACATTTTGCATGAAAAAAACGAAACCCGATTCTGACACTGGATTTCAAAAAAGATGATCAAATCTACGTTTTCCACTGAAATCCAGAGCTCTAGCTGTCAACAAAGCACTGTATTTACATTGTGATTTTTGCATGTTTGTGTGTGAAAAAGTACCACAGCTAACTAAAACTAACCTGGAAGAACCTCTTCTTCTCAGCACAGTTCGTGAGCAGTGTTTGCACCAACGCCATGAAATTGGTCTGTGACTTCTCAACTTCTGCATCAGTCTAGAATGTTAGTCATTAAAGTTACTTAGTTCATTATCCAAACAGCTACGCAGACAGTCACCGTTATCTACATTGATCCAACTATGAACTGCATCGCAGAACAAAGTGTATTCTTACACATGGTGGGGTGAGCTTCAGTTTGTTTATTAGAACTTGGACAGAATGGGAATCTGGCGTAGCCTCAGTGTGA
Source organism: Forbesichthys papilliferus (assembly GCA_025399855.1). Taxonomy (NCBI): domain Eukaryota; kingdom Metazoa; phylum Chordata; class Actinopteri; order Percopsiformes; family Amblyopsidae; genus Forbesichthys; species Forbesichthys papilliferus. The sequence continues at coordinate 919,642 of JAODOY010000016.1, read as the reverse complement.
AGCAAATCCAGGATAATCTATGTTGAATTAAAACAAAACGCTATATTCACAAACACAGTATAAGCAGTTTAATAAATGTCTGAAACATGAGCATATTTTAAATGTTTGTTATTAATTTAGTCCTACTTACTCTTGCCCTCAATCCCAAAATGAGCTGTGCGGTCTGCTTGAAGCTCATGAGTTCAGGAATGGTTTGGGTGACAATAGTAACAAACTCCTCAACCTTACTGTATCGCTTCACATCTCTCTTCTGTATGACCTTCCACACAAACGAATAAGTCAACTGTAGAGGGGAAGCCACTAACCGTAGTGAAGCCAGAGGAAGTGGAAACAAAGCTATACCTGTGTAATGCAGACAATTGCAAAAGTTAGGCTATATTTATTTAGAGATAATGAGAAATACTGACAGTAAGTGACATGGACAGTTTTAATAGAAATATATTAATTGTCTGGCATTCAATCATAGTGTAGCAGTACTGCTTCAAATATATGGGTTTCTCTGCTACCATTTAGACTTCATGTGTGTCATTTTTAATTAACACTAGGACTGTAGCACACGTGCTGACGTGCCTTTGAGCTCGGCAGCGAAACTGAACCACCTCCAGGAGGCACTGTATTTCATGGAAACGATTACGATGTATGTGGTAAGAGGAGAGCGATAGTAGATGCAAGTCTGAAACCTGAGCAGAATAGCGTTTAGTATCTATTCAGGTTGGTACATTGTTAGAAAATTAATAGTGTGTAACCATCTCGTCTTAACAGAAATACTGTACAATTTAAATTCATTATCTGTACTCAAATATACCTCAAACCAATTTGAACACATCTTACAGACATTATAGTCCCAGAAGAGACCAGACTGAGCGGGCTTTGTGATGAATGAGGAGCTAACCTACCGGTGGTAGGTAACATAGCCAGTGCCACTACTAGCCTGGTAGAAACCTATGGTAGAAACCTACCTCGTGTTTCGAATGTATCCATGATGTGGACACATGTGCTGTTTACGTGATAATATAAACAGAAACAACAGATTTTAACATTAAAAATCGCTATAGCAGTCAAGCCAGGAAGAATGACGCCTAAGTGTTCTTTCAAAATAAAGCACTTCCGTTATCTTCTTCCTTTCTCTATTTTTTGCTTTTTCTGTAATACTTCCGGCTGGGTTTCGACCTAAAATAAAAGCATAGGAACCAGACATTTAAAAAATAGTCCATGTTTATAAAACAAATGAAGGTTTAAAACATAATATACTGTATTTTGTAATCAAGTACATTGAAAATGCTATACAACCAATAAATGGGCTATATAT
>JAODOY010000016.1:900539-918233 GCA_025399855.1 Forbesichthys papilliferus | reverse complement strand
TGCCCTGGATGTGCATCCCACAAATCTCCATCAACTGCAAGATGCTGTCCTATCAATATGGGCCAACATTTCTAAAGCATGCTTTCAGCATCTTGTTGAATCAATGCCACGAAGAATGAAGGCAGTTCTGAAAGCGAAAGGGGGTCAAACACAGTATTAGTATGGTGTTCCTAATAATCCTTTAGGTGAGTGTATATCCACCCAAAATTGTAACTGTCATACACTGTTAAATGTGGCAGTACTTACATGTACTTAAAAATCAAGTGATACTCAAGAGAGCATTGAATACAGTTTTGGCCTGGTTTAAATTGGCCATGTAAGGTTTTCTGACTAAATCTACACATTATGATAATCTTAGCCCACTTTTTGCTCCTTGGCAATATCAAACATGCATGTATGCTCTATGATCAAAATAACTGAAATCCAGTGACAGTGTGAATCCATCATAACACAAACACATAATAAACCACTGGTGTCCGTTACAGTAAGTCTATAGTAGTAGCATCTACTTTCTTGTGAACATGATCATTTAATACCAGGAACTAAACAAGGTACCCTTGGCGGAATCACCCACCTGTAGCTTCAGCAGACATACAAACATCTGTACAAAAAAAAAGATTTAAGGCAATCGCTTTCCCTGGCAGACCATCTGACAAAGCTAATAATGCTATTGTCTCGGTTAGGAAGTTTAGCATTCTGCCTTAAACACAGAAAAACATGCCCTGGAAATATGTATATTTTTAAATATACTATATTTAAATATATAGTATATATTATTATAATTATTTGTTCCTGTATGTTTGCCCTTGTTTTTATTCTTGCTTGTCTCCTAAATCATTGTTCCGTTTTGTAACCACCCTTAATTCCTGAATTCCCAACCTTATTAGGAGGATGGGAGCCTTACGCCGCCTCATCTTCCAGAGGCGCTGAGTGCCAACAGCAAGGTGTTTTGATTGACAGGTGTGGCATTTTGTACGTTAGCATATTTCCCAGGCGTCCTGTCTTCATAACAGGAATAATAAAAAATAAATGAATACAAAAATATATAACACAACACAAACTCACAGATACTTAGGCCTGACTGATCATGCAGGCCTATCGTAATGAATAATAATGTCTCTCAATCTGTCCCAAAGGATGACCTGCTAAATCAGTGATGCGTAAAAGGTGTGAGACACTGAATATATAATGGGAGCTGTAGATATAAGATTGTTAGTTATGGCTACTCAAGTACAAGACTACTGTATTCATTCCCGAGTCTGTGTGTGTGTGTGTGTGTGTGTGTGTGTGTGTGTGTGTGTGTGTGTGTGTGTGTGTGTGTGTGTGTGCGTGCCTTTTAAGGTTAAATGGCCATTTCAGCAATAGTTTAAATGAATTCTGCTTACAGTATTGTACATTTGTTTGCATTTACTGAATTAGCGTCTCAATTGTCCAGTCAAACTGCATATACTGGAAGAAGCAAAGACGTCTTTGAGATGTTGGCTGCTTAGAAACTTGTACCACTGACTACTGGTAAGACAGGCCCAGTATCTTACATTTACAACCTGCTGGACAGGTCAGGACAACTGTGATCTCTTTTAATGCTGGTTAAAAACAGCTGTCTGGCCTATACAGTCCTTTTAAAACAGGCTCTAAACTATAGATAGATAGTCATTTACACAAAGAGCATTGTAAATAATCTTGAATGTTGTGTGTCAATATTAAATGTCACTGAGTGACGAGAGAATACGCCTGGAGAAATCTGTTTAGATCTTGGCTAAAACATAGCAATGGCTGTTTCATTGGGTGGATTAGCTTTTCTTGCCGACCGAACTCGCCTTGGCAGGGGTGAACTTCCTCCAGCCTTTACACATTTAACAACTGAAGTGGAACACCAATATATTCAAGCAGCCACATGCAAGTGACCACTATAGATGCATGAGGTAAAAATAACGTAAATACACTGTACTTAAAAAGATTCTGTTCAATTTGGAGTGTTTGCATGTGTGTCTCCATTCATCACAAAGCAAAGCTGCTTAAAATCAAGGTCTTAACTCTGATATCTGTTCTGGAAACCATGGCAACAACCAGCATTGCAACCAGAATCACCCCCGAATCTCATCTTGAAGCACCATCCACATGCCAGCGACACTGTAGCAGACCATCTGTTACTCACAACCCATATGCAAGTGCTCAGGTAGACACAGGCGTCCATATGCTTATTTCAAGTAGGCAGAGGTGTGAAGAGAGACGTTTTCACCATCCACCTACTTGTTTCCATGTCTGTGAAAACCTCAGCTGCAGTTTTCAGATGAGTAATTGAAGACTGGGAACCATGTTTACTCTCTAAGTTGTAGTTCGCAAGGCCTACCACGGAATATTCTAGATATCTTAAAGACCCCTCTGTTCTAATTTTACTTCCTGTTCTGTTTCATTTATTGGACACATGGATGCTCAATATGTATTCTGCTTTGTTTGACTTCCAAAGGAAGGTTTAAGCCCTTATTCTTGTACGTTTTCTTATTCTTCTTCTTATTATTAGTCATTAATGTCAATGGAAACCCCTAGCACCGTGTGGTAAAAAGCTGTGCATTTTGGCACACATGTAGCCTAGGGTCTCACCATCTCTGACACTTATTTTGGTGGGGTCACCTCAAAAGGTCAAAGGTCAGGCTAAGGTCAGAAATTAGCCATTTTTAACTTGCATATCTGCTCATAACTTTTGCCTCGTGCGATGAAAATTTAAAAACCTGGTATCCCCTAATTCACTAGAGCCTTTGGAATCTAACACAACATGTGGCGTTCAAATGCGTCATCTTACCTTTTCCGCCATCTTTAATTTTATAAAAAAAACTATTTTTCTAATTTCTCCCTCAAATGTTGGCTTATCTTCAAAATTGACAGACATGCTCTTTGGACGATTGCGCACAAAGTTACCTTCTTGGATTTTAGATTTTTGAAAACGTTACCTAGCAACCGGCTATTGAAATTTACGGCGAAGCCGCCAAACAGGAAGTTGGCCTATATCTTTGTCGCACTGATGGGCATGAAACTTAATGTGACCTTTCTCTACGCTGCCCTGAGCCTAACCAAGAAGTATAATATAAATGCCACCTACCGTTTTTGAACAGTGCCACCTAGAGTTTTCAAAACTTGAAAATGGAATATCTCAGGAAGTGTACATCAGATTTACTTAAAACTTGGTAGGACCAAGGACACCTACTCTCAGTGCGATGACCCTTCACAAGAAGTTTAATGGCAATGACTTTGTCATTTCTGAACAGCGCCCCCGTATAATGTAAAAAGTTTCTAATGGATCAAGTTTCTGCTAATAACTTTTGAATTCTTTAACTGATTTTCAAATGTTTAATATCATAACATTACTCAGGACCTCAAAATACAACGCACCATGTGACGTAACAATGTGTCTACGTAGATTTTCCATCATTTTGAATTTTATACAAAAACGTATTTTTCTAATTTCTCTCTCAAATATTGTCTGATCTTTCTGAAAATGTGTTATTGGTGTTCTTTGGCTCAAGCCTCATAAAGGCTTCTGATTAGGCTAGGCCCAACAAATGGCTGCTTGTAGCTATATTTATTATTATTATCCATGCTCTGAAGTTCAAGACGACTGTGTCTATGGTGCGTATCCTATACGGCTTGCCCAATAGCAACAACACGTGAAACACATTTGTGGGAGGTCTGCTGAAAAATTGCCTCCGTTGAGCTAAACACCACATCAGAAAATTTTGGGTAATCCTGAAGGAATGCAAGAAGTGGTCAACGGACAATGCCTGATGTAGCGATTGTTTCCGAGAAAGATGGCGACAGCATGATTGTGCGTGGCTGCCCAACTATTGCGCAAGCTAAATCAACGTGCTGGGTGAAAGACTTTAACTGCTGAATTCCACTAGGCGCGTGTGCGTAGCGCGTGCGACGCGTTCCGGCTCCAACACGGCTTTTGGAGCTGATCGCTCTAGTCAATTCTTTCACTTCCACCACACGCAACGCGGGGCATGTTGGAAGCGTCCCAGAAGTGGCTTTATGCTCTACTTCGCTAAAGACAAAGTGGCAAGAAGCCAGAAGTGGAAGGATTTGATGTCTGGGATGATCAGTTTATTTTATCAATTTAAAAACACAGAGTTTAATGACACCACAATTTAATTTTATAAGAACAATTCCCGAAAGGTCCATGGTGTGGAACTAATTGCAGTAGTTTGGGAGTGGACGTGAGTGAAGGTAAAGTCAATGTCAGACAGTAGACAGACAGTAGTTTTTGTTGATCTTGCCAATACAACTGCCTCACAGCGCTACGCTTTTGAAATGCTCCCATTGGAAGTTGACGCTTCGAGAGGATGGAACAAACCCGCGTCGGAGCCGGAACGCTGCGCACACGTGCCCAGTGGAATTCTGGGGGAACAAGGTAGCCAGCGTCCGGTTAACAGGACGCATTATTTTTTTTAAAAGTAAGACACGTAGCATCTATGGCCTATTCTTTTACTGAGATTAACAATGTTATTCCAAATGCGAATGGTGAAGTTAACTCTGTAGTCGGGCATATTTCACAGCAATAAGAACGTTACAATCTCAGGCGGAGCTAAATCATGTCCATAAAGTTCTTGTGTGCTGCATCTGTGTAAATAACAGACTGATTGGTCAACCACCCATAAGCGCCTATAATGGTGCACACACTGGAACGACGGAAATATAGTTTCAGCAGGGAAATATACGATCGATAATTTTGGAGGGGAGGGGTGGTCTCATGAGAATATACGGAGTGCCTGCTAAATCACAATGTTCACTGTATAACAATGAACAGGCTGTGAATATGTTAAATCTCTACAGGCAAGCCGTTCAAAAATTTAACGTTAGAGAGCTTAAATGTTGGCTAAAATGTTTTTCAGAAAATAATAATCCTCATGATTTTTATTTATTATTTTAGGGATGCTGAAAAAAGCCATTTAGGTGAGCGTGAGCCTATCTAAAAAATAGTCTAAAATTGCTAAGGTGCACGAACTGACTAGAATGCAATAAATACATAAATTAAATAAATGTAACCTGTATGCTCTATGCTATCTGTCATTTGAGTATAGAGCAGTTATCATTTTGATGCCATCTCATGTGGTAACACTCCATAACATGTTTTAAATATCTTACATATTGAACGTAAAAAATGTTACATATTAAACTTTAAAAATATATTGCGATTCAAATCGCAATATTTGTCAGAAAAATCGCAAATAGATTTTTTCCCCAAAATCATTCAGCTCTAAGCAGCAAGAAAATGACAATATATTGATACGTTAAAGGTTGCAGTTTTAGTTAGAGTTAGCTCAGGTTACTCGAGTTGAGCTGCTACTCTAGAATGTTGCAGTTGTACATATCATTACAGCTCTGTTCACCAAATGCCCTCAGGAGACACCCATCCCCATGCAACAGGGTAGCCAGGGGAATATCCCAGGTCTTTCTATACGCAAGAGAGAGTATACAGTGTAGGTCATAGCTGGCTGACCACTAGCCTTCCACACCTGCTTGTTACCACATATGTCAGTCAGACAGTGCGCTAATTAATCACATGTACCACTTCCAAATGACAAGTAGGTCATAACATAATAACATTATACCATCTGGCAGCTGTCAGGAAACTGGTTGCTATAACAACTATGTGTCAAAATAAGACTTGACTTGTGTGTGTTGTTGCCAACACGTTGCTGGACTTAACACAACCATAGGTAACATAGTAATTAGTGCATCAGTAACTTACCACTCACAACTCAACTGGAAAGACAGTAGAAAAAAAGGTTGTCCCTTCATGGAGAATGTACAGTGGCTTTTTCCCCTTATACATTGGAGTTGATAGATTCAACAGAGCACAATTCATGGCCACCTCACTTTTGACTTAAAGTGCATGTGACTGATTGGGAGGCAGTGCAGGAGGAGGAGTAGAGACCAGTGTCAGTCAAAGTGTGAATTGATAATAAATGAATACCCCTACTGTATGATAAACATGACATCTTTATATTGTTTTGATTTAAAACCATTCCTAAAATAACCTGCGCAGACCTTTACCCAATGCATCCTCATCACATTTAGAATACACAGCAACTGCAGAGTATATAAATCATGATTTTCCCCACACAAGTTATTATATGTGTTCCTAATCAGGATTGACATGGTGGTTATGTTCCTGCTACATGTCAAAGCTGCCGTCATGGGAAGGATTCACGGCATACAGGAGAGCCAGCGGGAACGCATTATGAAAGCACACACAATTCAATGCCGTTGCATCAAATATAAACGGGGACATGTTCTCCTGTAAAGGGTGTCATCTGTTCGTTCACCTTGCCTCAAAGTGTTATTGATCATACCTCCAACCACAATGGAATCACTGATCCGGTTGACTGTCCTTGTCAGGCAGCTTGGAAGCCTGGACGCTCACTGAGTGGTAGGCTGTTACGGGCAGATACAAAGGAGAATAATGTGAACCCCATGCCGATGCTCTGTTTCATCCACGCTTTCTGTGAGGTCTCTCTCTCTCTCTCTCTGCATTTTGCTATTGGTGTCACATGTTCCCTCACAATCATAGCGAAACCCTCTCCATCTCTGTATTACCACCTATCTCCTTTGCGTCTACCATCCAAATCTTGTCAGTGGCTGTAGCTGTGGTGATGCATTGGAATAAAAAAAAAATAGCAATGAGCCAAGTGTGTTAAAATCCAAAAGGAGAGAAAATGGTTTTCTGTCTGTCAAGAGTCAGGACCAAGTGCTGAATAACGAGTTTTAAACTGATTCAGAATAGCTATAATACAAAGTTTCTTCAAGATGTGTACACGTTGTGTGTTGCTATACTGTAGCTAATATTGTACATTTTCAATCTGTATGACCTTTTATTATTTACTAAGTTTGGGTTTTTCCAAAACAGTTTTATGGTTAAACATGATTGTGCAGCAATTTCCACCCAAGCTCAGTGTTGGTGTTAGAATAAACATGACTACTGTTTGGGCTGTAAGTGAAGGGCTATATAATATGAGCCTATAGGAGCTCTCAGGAAGTTTGAACAGTTTGAATGTGAGCCACTCTGAATTCAGGTGTGGAGGGGCATAATGCAATCTAGGTTACAAACCAAAACAATAATGTCATTCATTTATTAGTTTAAAATTAAAATAAGTAAATATTTCGAACACACATTTAGTGAGTCACTTTAATTTGGTGTGAAACTTTATTTTACAGGTTAATGCTAATGATTTTAAGTATCTTTGTTTTATTTATGTATCACTCAATATCTACTCCGTATCGTATTTAGTCATTGAAAATGCGACAAATGCACATTTTTACAATATACATTTTTTAAAAGCACAACCAACCAATCTACACATTTGCAAAACATTCCTTTATTATAAATAAATCTTCTTTTGTATAAAAACTGGCATGCTTCAACCATGGCATTTTACAGATTCACACCCCAGTTAGCCAAGACAGCAGGAGAAACACACTCTCAATATGCAAGGGCGATCCATCACACAACGGTGACACAAGAATGAAAAAATCGTCACAACCACAAAAATACTTACAGGTAGAGAATAACAACAAACATGTTAGAGTATCGTAGCTTTTCTCTTGGTTTTCTCTTTTTACATATCTTTTAAAATGGTAACTTCATAAATCTCTTTCCCACCCCGAGCTCTGCCCTTTTTTGTAATATAATGTCTACAAGGTGTCATTTTTATTTTACTTTGTATGTTTTATCATTTTTATATGTTTTTTGCATGTTTTTTTTTTACGTTGACCACATTGTCCTGTGGAATATCACTTTTCTCAGTCAGCCTCTTTTTTTTCAAAACAGTTATGTTCATGGAGCAATGAGCTGTGAGCAGCAGAAAAGCAGGCACACTGATTGGCTGTTTCATTGTGTGGCCCCGCCTTTCTGTGGTCGTCGGATTGATGCAGAACAATACAAAATGTCTCATGCTTGGTTTCCATGGGGAGCCTCTCCGCCAGTTTTCCGGCCAATGAGCTGAATGCGACTATTCTTTCGGAGGGCACCTGCCCCAGAACACGCCCATCTGCTTCCTGTCCAATCCACTTCTTCAGCTTTCCCGGCCCCTCTACATGGCATGATTGCTATAGCTGACATATGTCGTTTTAGTTGATAAAGCTACAGTACAGGAGGAAGAAAAATAATAGAAAAAGTGGTGGATAGAGGAGGCCAAGCAGGGGGAGATGAATTTGAGGAAGGAATTCAAAATGGACAGGAGGCGTGAATTGAGAGTGACATAAGAAAATTAGTGGGAAGAAGAAAAGAGGGGAATAAAGAAAAGGTTAGAAACATAATAAGTATTTTGGTGCAGTTTAACGGTTTAACCAAACTAGTGTATATAACCTGGGTTATCGAAACCTTTTTTCCCTAGAGCCCATTACGTCCTGTGTCCCTCTACACTCTAAGGTAAATGTCAGTTTTTTGCCACAACTGTGTCACTAACTGTGCTATTGTTGCTCTTTGATCCCTTTATACAATCTTGTTATTCTTTCTTTCACCCTCTTTCTTTCCACCGCAATGCTCGAACATAAAACCGGAGGGGACTTTTTTTGCCAAAATGCTGGCTGCTACAGTATAAAAGCTTCTTATAAAAACATTTTGTTCTGCTATGTAAGAAACACTTTCATCTACAAACTGTAAAGTACAGTACCACTACAATGAGTAGGCAGGTATGTTAATGACTAAAATAATCGAGTGAGACACTGAAATATGTGGTAATATCGTTTTGCACCTGTGTCTGTCCATTCTCACAACACAGAAGCATTCATACTGTAGCAGATCATGTTCACACATACACACCCATGCATGGCATTTCACTGTCATTTCATTTGAGCATTGCTGACAGGAAAAAGTACTTGGCTCAATATTAAAGCTTTGGAGTAAAACTACTTTCCTGATAAAGTAGGTCTATTCGGAACTCACTTATCCATGAAAATACACCTTTTTTCTATGAAATATTAAATACATAAATAAAAAACTCATGTGAAACTAACATAATATCTACAGAGCCCCCTAGGGTCATATGGTAGAACAAGACATGTGGTATGATATGTTTAGTAAGCCGCCGCCCACTTATATCATTGTGCATTGGACATTTTAACATTGTTTTGTATTTGAACATGTTACACATATTTTAATGAAAAAACGCTGTTCCAATATGAAACACAACAAGTTCATCTGTAATTCCCCACACTAGTGGCACATAGCAAGTGGCTTGACATCAACAACTCTTTGAAACTGTTTTTTATCACATGCCAGCAATCACGTTTTGCAGGGGTCAGTTCAGAAGCACAGTTTAAATGACCAATGATGTTTACTGTGAGTTTAGTGAAGTAATCTGTGAACAGATTTCCACATTTATAAAAATGTTCTATCATAGACTAAATACATACAATCTGAAGATACATTATTAAAAAAATAAAAATAATCTATCCACCTCACCAAGAAATGTAATATGAATTAATGAATGCTTATTATTCCACAGTAAATGTTTACTATAAGTAATCTATATGTTTCTATAGCAAAATATACTGTATTGTACTGGGTATGTGTACCATGTTGTACATATGGAGTATGATATGTATAGTTATAAAAGAGTGTTCTCTTACTCACTGTTGGTTTCCATGCTCTCACATAGCTCTGTCTTGACCTCTCCATTGGGCCGGTCCCCTCCTTTCTGGGTCAGCTTCCCGGACATGGCGGCTGCAGTCACGATGGCCTGTGTTAGAACGCATGGATGCTCGTTGTTCTCAGAGCACTTCATGTGAGACAATGGTAAACAGTTGCTGACATCATGGGGAATTCAGATGAAAGTCCACTTAAACATCTATAACAGTCTGAGTTAAGAATACACTTAAATGCACTTTGGGAGCTTTGTGATAATGAATCTCGTCTTTATTTAGCCAAAAGCTACAGTATCATTGCTGTTGTGTATCTCAACACATGCCTACAATGCAGGCCATGGCTTTATAGACTGACAAAAGATTTATTTGACGGAGAAATCTTTTAAAAACACAACCACCAGGGAATGCTTTTACTAAGCATTGCAGTATGTTATTGAGATATATTTGAAAATAATTTATTTAATCAGGAAAATAAATAATTTATTTATATTGCATGACTTATGGTTTAATATCAATATCACAACTGTATATTACCATGTACATAATGCATGCAGTTACATTGTCATTTAAGCCACCACGTGTGGCCAGAGCAGCTGCCATGTGCCTTGGCATTGATTCTACAAGTCTCTGAACTCTACTGGAGGTATGGAACACCATTCTTAGATTTGCCCTCGTTTGCTAGTTTGAAGGTGGTGGACAATAGCACTGTCAAACATCTCTCTTAAATGCGCACTTGGTTTAGGATCTGGTGAATGTCAAACCATTCAGTGACCCCTCATACATAATGGTCACATCAGGTTAGAAATGTTTCACTAATATGATCACTCAACAACTTGTATTGATTTGAAGAGCCCTCTAAGGGGACAATGGGACCCCCCCGCCCAAGTGAGATAACCTCACTGTAGAAAACAAGGCTTTTAGTCGACTATGTCACACACCAGCCATTGTCATCTTTGTCTGCCATTGCATAGCATCACAAAACATCAAATGAAAGAGAGGGATATTGTTTGGTATTGACAATGACAACATGACAATGAATAACATGACATGTACGTATGTAGAACAAAAGTTTAATGTGATAATAAACCTTAGAAAATTAATTAACTGCATTTTCCCCTTCAATTCATCTTTGAATACTATGATTGGTCACTGTATTTCATGAACCAAATCTATTGTACTTATTTTAAACTCCATTTGATTCCATTGCATCCATCATGTCTTTGATGCTGGACAAAGAGTTGTACAAAACAGCGAACACTTCTACCAAGAGCATTTATGCACTATTAAGTTGCAGTATGTTTTCAGATACAATGAGCCCCAATTAATATTGAAAACATTTATTATTTAAATAATTAAACCCTGGGAACCAACTATTTGTCAATGTGTAAATGTATACTCATGTATCAAAGGTATAAATCCAAGACTTCTCTTAAAGAAATCCCTTTAAACAACAAAATATGGGCTATCCTTTCAAGGTGCAGAAAATGTAAGAATGGAAAAAGAGAATAACAGACCAGCCTACCTTGAAGCTGCGTTTGCGCTTGGGTACATTCTGCTCAGGATGGAAGAGGATTATATAGACCTTGGGCATGTAGAGCATTCCCAGGGAGACTGAGGCAGACAGACTGAGAGAGATAGTGAGCGTTGTCGTCTGGATGTACATCTAGACAGTGAGAGAGAAACAGTATGAATATACATTTTAAGAGTTTGCATCTAGAAAGTGGTTCCCAACGTGGAAGTTCCCGAGCTTCAAAATGATTTGTACTTTTAAGTGTCATTCATTTTTTATCTATGTGCTGTCTTTAAAGGGGTACCACTGGTTTTACACTTCATTGTGTTTTTGCTTCATGGGGAATGGCACAAAGCATGAAAAACAGCTGACAGCACAGGGTGGCTCTGTACGTAGAGCTGCCAGAAGGTTTAACAATGTATCCTTAGTAACATGGTAGTTCCTTGGTGTAGAAGAAGATTAAGCAGATACCATGTACAGAACTGTAACTGCCTAGGATTCTGCTCTTTTACCATATATTTGTTGTCTACTGAATCTTATATACAGTATGAATATACAGTTAGCCTATTTGTGTGTATTTGACCAGTGTTTGGCGGGGGTTTCACGGGTGTAAAAGTTTGAAAACTGCTGAGTCGCGGTGACACTGCTACAGTATAAGCTCTCTTTCCCCCGAATAGCAGTGAGCACTGCGCTTGACACGACTCAGTGTTGGCTGGCTGTGGGGTGATCCATCATTAGACACACACACAGCGACAGTGAGACAGACAGTTGTCTCCCCTACTCCTTGATGTGGACCAGGCAGCCAGCTAGCTTAGCTAGCTGCCAGATCAGACAGAACATTTTAATGACACATCGGTGGACGTCCTGAAAGATAACAGAACACACACTCTGCTGAATTACACCACTTATGTTAGACCACGCAGACTAGGGGGAAAGATGGTTGGAGGATGATAATGACTCACAGAGCAGCTAGTCGAGTACTGTACGCACACGCACGCACAAGCACACACACACTGTAGCGGACTGAGCATTCTGTAGTGAGTGTGCATCAAGGGGTGGTGTGTGGGAGGACGGCTGCAATGACAGACTTCTCACACACGCGCACACACACACACACACACACACACACACACACACACACACACTTCATCAGAAGAACAATGTCCGAATGCTGGGAGACGGATGGCAGACAGAGAGAAAGGCGACAGATTGCACAGGAAGGACCCGGAAGAAAGGAAACATGTCAGAGGACATTGGGGGAATGAGAAGGCGAGAGATCAAGTAAGAGAGAGAGAGAGAGAGAGAGAGAGAGAGAGAGAGAGAGAGAGAGAAAGAGAGAGAGAGAGAGAGAGAGACTTAGCGTGGTCAACCCCAGCGCTGTCAAGAAACTGCAGCAGGTGATACAGCAGCCTGACAGGGAGACATTTAAAGTGGACCAGAAAACTCCACAATGTCAGAAATTCGTTTTCACTTGTATTTTTCTAACAGGATGTGAAGCATTGGAAGTGCACATACTGTATATTACAGTCAGAAACAAAATGGAGGAGCTGAACCTTTCTGGCCAAGAGGTTATTGTTTCACATACAGTAGGCAGACATTATGCAGTATATTAAGGAACAGGTCGGTTGTGAGGTCATTGGCCCTCACAGTCTGTTGGCCTGGAAGAGAAGAGCAAAGGATTCTGAGCTGTGAGGGGAAAGTAATTCATTCATACATAGACACAAAAATAAAGATTCCGTCCCTCTAATTCTATAAGTAATGAGGGTAGACAGTCAGTCGTTTGATGGTGGAACTATTATTACTGCGCTTGTATGCAAGAGGATTCAATTGCACACTTGATAGTTTAACGGGCATATCCTATAACTCAGAGTAATGGGAGCGTGAAACAAGGATTCCTCAAAGGAAAAGTGAACATACATTTTCCCGCTTTGTTACGGGCAATAAACTGTGGGAGGAGTTGCGTTGCATTGAATTGTAGGATGTAATTAGTGATGACAGCAAGGTAATTGCTAATGGGCTCAACATTCAGCAAACAAAGACATCTGAGCTCTAGAATTTTTTTGGGGGGAAAATGCTTTGTCCAGTTTTATGTTGTGTTTGAGTGAAATAAACACAGCTCAGCTTCATTTTAAGCACGGTGTGCAGGGACACTTTGCAGCAAAACCGTACAGGACTCAGTATAGATCCTCAGAGACTCGTACGGTATGTCATGCATGTATTTGGAGCTGATCGGTGACGTGTTTCAGCTTGCTTTGGGGGCTTGTCAGCAATCTTCTGTGGACCTCAAGCTGGGATAAATGTATCGCTGGGAACCCATTGCAATGTATGTGTGTGTATAATATGTGTGAAATAGTTCAATAACAGGACCAGAAACTATTACAATAATAATCTTGATCATCACTTGACCACATTCAACAGACAGACAGACAGACAGACAGACCAATCAACCAGCCTAAGTACTGCATACAGACACACGCATACACACAACACAGCGACTTGTATGACCCACTGATCTGTGACAGTAACTCCAGCCAGGAGAATAACTATTAGGGTCGGTTTGCATGTGTGGTGCTGGTGCCAGATGGCCAGTCACATTCCAGGTACACACACGCAGAACCCTGGCCGTGCACACTGTACGCACAGTGGTTCACAAGCGATGTATTTACATATGTCAACACCAGATGTGTTCGACGCTAGTCTTCTAGACTGCAGCCACACATGGACCGGAGAAAGACAGACAGGTTATTAAAATGTGTCTTCGTTCTATACAAAGTCACAAGCACTTGGATGGACACTGGCAGAACAGAAACTGACAGTGTCTGCAGGAGAGGCAGAGACAGCAATATGCGCTCTATGACAACCAGAGAGAGAGAGAGAGAGAGAGAGAAAAGGAATCTTGATACTGTATTACCCAAGCAGCAGCAGGATTGGTGATAGCTGCTATACCACTCTTAGCTCACACGCACACACACATGCAGTACAGGAGGGACATGAACAGACTAACGGAAACAGATATACAGTTGTCTAACTTGATTGGGAGTAAACCATGGTTTCTGTAGCCTGCTGATAGTGAAATATGTAGGCTGTGCATTAGCTCACTGTGTGATGAGGACCGGTGTATATCTCCGAGGCCTTTCCTCCTAAGTCACGTTGAAGAAGGCAATTAGATACGGCTGGCTGATCACCGCACATTCAGCTAAGGCTTGCGACTATAGTTGTCTAGACTGAAGTCCTGGTCTATGATTAGAGTGAAGTCATTATACAACAGTGCAGTTGTTGTATACTTTTACTAAAGCTATGGCATTACTTTGACAAGTAGAGATAATAACCTTTAAGCAAGACATGCCATGTCTACTATATGGTGTACAGTATCTCAGTCCCAAATAGCACTTTTTTAAACTTCCTTTCTCTTCACCTCTTTTCCAGGCGTTCTAACATAGATGTTTGACGAGTGTCTATCTCTAGACACTCGTCTGTGTTCTGCAAACACTGTTCCACTCTCTGCATGCTGATAATGAACTGAAGTGTCCTTGACAGGAACCCGTCCAAAAAAAAAAGACCAAAAAGGGACCTTTTTTATGAACAGGGTGACTTTACATGTCGCCCAAGGGTCCTAAACGCATTCACGCTCATGCGCCGTCGAATTGTTCTGCTTTGGAGTATTTGTTAGCTTCAGGTTTGTGTGTGTGCGCCTGTTTGTGTGTGTAATTAATATTCCTTGATCCTCTCTGCTCTCACCATGGGGCTCATTATGTTTTAAGTCAGGAGCCACAAGAAGAAAGAGGGGGTGGAGGAAGAGAGAGAGAGAGAGAGAGAGAGAGAGAGAGAGAGAGAGAGATTGAAGAGGACAAAAACTGATACATGTTTTTTCAAATTCCGTTTCCAGTTCAAAACATGATTTGTTCATACAGAAAAGCATTCATATGAGCACACACCAAAATTGTGCATTGTATGGGGACAGACCATAATATTTGCTCTTTCTTCTTTGGTCAGTAATGCACACTATCCGTTTACAGTAACATAGACTGTGTTATTTCTAGACACAGATATAGTACAGTACTTCATACAGACATTCAAAATAAAGATAATATGCAATGTCAAACAATCTGCTGACTTAATTTTTCTCTGCTTCTCAGCCTGCGTCTTATATCTTCATTGTGCAAGATTAGATTAGTATAATGTTTCATATCTCAAGTAACAGATGTTTACATCCTCAGCAATGATAGCGCTGTACATGATGTCAGTGCATGTGTCAGGAGAGAATTCACTAAATAGCTCTGTAGCTTAGGGCTCCTAATTCAATCTTGTTAATGTGACCGTGTTAGTTGAAACGAAAAATGTATAAATAAGAAAATAAGAAACACTTCCACTGGCTAACTATATTTGATAGGCACCATGGTGAGCGAGGAAAAATGATCTGAATTTACTTTCATCATTTTAACTGTGGTAACTATCTTTTATTTGTATTTTTCGTCTAGATGATGTGATGCTGGAATTACACTTTATTGATGCTGGATTTATACTATAGTAGTATAATAGTAATGGCGTGTCAACCAGTCGTAAGCCGCTTAACATTAATAAAGCCTTACCCAGCAACCTACGCTACAATGCTAATGGAGGCAGAGAGCCTAACTTGTATTGCTGTCATTAAACTCTGCTCTTACTCATGTGGATCAATGTTCCTCTTTTAGCCTTGTTAATCTCCAGGTAATGCACAGTGGCTGCAAAGTAGAGCTGCTACAGTAGATAGTATTCTGATGTTCCATCAACAACAAGTGGCTACCACCATCTAGTGATGGAGCCAATGAAAATGTCATTCAATGTTTTAGAACAAAAAATAACTTTATTTTACATTTATTTTAAACCATAAACACTAATCTTTATAAAATGTATCTTGCATTTGACTGCATTAAGTGTACTGTGGCTTTCCTAGTTCTAAAAGACTACTGTAGTATGAGCAAATATCCTTTTAAAGGCAGGCTGTGGACATATTTAGGGCCATAACGTTGGTTGAGAGAACTGACTGAATGCTGTTTAAAGTCTGAACATCAAAGAATAATGTATGTCCCTCAGTCATTTAAAGATTCACACAGTCATCCTGGGCATCTGGGACTTGAGTGAATGTGGAAATTTGAAGAACATGAAAATGAGCAGAACAAAAATGTCAAATATTATTTTGATAGACTCCTTTCATTAAACTGGGGCGACCGTGGTGCAGTAAGTTGACAGGTGATTCAGACATTGCTGGTTCAAACCCTGCTAACTGCACACCAAGTGTGAAGGTGTCACTGAGAAAGACACCTCACCCTAACTGATCCAGGAGGTCAGGTATAAACCTTGCATTGCTAACATCGCCACCATCAATGGGTGAATGTGAGGCAATACTGTACAGCATTTTGATTGAAGGTTAGAAAAGCGCTATATTAATGAAATCAAATCTTCCACCTCTAGTCCATTTAAAACAATATTAAACCTTAAAGAAAGGCATCTTTATTAAAGCAGTTGCAAGATCACATGACCCCACCAACCAATTGCTATAGAAGTGATAGCATATTCAGCTCTAATACTAACCTACACTCCTAGCTTTAAAATGTCTCTTCAGATACAAATAGGCACTACTTCCATCTTTTATATTCGATAGTATATACTAATGAAGAGTTTATTTTGGTTGTTATTTTTATGTGTGTACAGAAGTGGCCCTTATAGAGTAGATGCATTTTTCCCTATTTCTATTCGTCTCTGGGTTAAGGTCATCTTTTTTCATGCGGTGTTGTATAGTGCATGTTAATAGCTAGTATTATTCTTGTTTCCCTGCCATACCGTAGCTTGTTAGTGCCTGTCACACTGATTCCAAGGGCAGAGAGAGGTTAGGCCAACACTGATGCAGTTTGGCGTCATTATCATGCATCATACACGTCACTAATCACTCTGTCAAAATGTCAAAGGTCAAACTCACTGTTGTGATGATTCATCATTTCCCTGAGTTCCATCGCATTTTCATTGTCCAGTTGTACTAGCTGATACTTCGAAATGTGTCCCGAAACAAATTAAATTAAAACTAAACTTTGAATCAAAATCAAACACTATTCGAAAATAGAGGAATATATGTCAGCATATTTGTCAACGCTGCTATGACCTTGATGTGACGGTTAATAAGAAACAAGCGGGAAAATAATGGAATGGAGATGTTCACAGATAACATTTTATTTTAAGCAGGATAATCAAGACCAAGTAAAATTAAACATGTCTGAGACCTGGACATGAGGGCAAAGTCTGAAATAGAAAACATGTTAGACAAAGTAATTCCCAGGTAACAGCATTTATTTCTCTCGCCTTGATGCCAGCCAGGTCGGCGGAGGCCAGCATCTGCGCCTCGCTCTCGTCCTTGGGTATCTGGGGGGGTAGGGCCGAGTCCGGGTGTCCGGGGTTTTGATTTTGCTGGCTTTGAGGGACTGACGCTTAATTGATTTTAACCATTTCTCCATTCTTTATGTTTACTGGTCGAGGATTCAGTATTGGAGGTTCTGGGAGGTGTGTCGTGG
>JAODOY010000016.1:884320-895745 GCA_025399855.1 Forbesichthys papilliferus | reverse complement strand
AGAATGGGCAGCTAGCAGACCATGAGCAGATATTTGCTTAACTTCACAAAGTGTATTGTGTTGCAATCACTGACTACTTTTAACAGGTTTTAATATAAAATATCTATATTAAAAAAGTCTTTAATTGATATTAAATCTGCAAGAGATTGTTAAAGAATTGCGTGCATTCAGCACAAAATACAGTGAAATACATTTCAGGAATACCAAAACATTCGTTTTAGCTTAAGTTTAAGTTTAGCAGTCCCAACCAAATCATCTTACAGTAAAATGTGTGCACAAATCTAACACACCCACCAAAGCAGATGCATGAACTCCTCCCCTCTCCTTCTCTCATGTTAGGCTGTTTTTGTTATACTGTAGAATCAAACCTCTATGGCAACACACGAGTAATATGGCCTACAAATTAACGTTTGACAACACAATCTTATCAGATCGATTAGAGTGTAGAGCAAGGGGGCAACAAGGGTAAAACATTTTGGTCTATGCGCGAAAGGAAGCGTCTGCTAGCGGAGCTGCATGCATGTTTGCACATGTTGTACAATTGGCACAAAACTAAAACAGCTCAGCTGTTTTTTTCCGCTTCAATGGATCCGTGTTCGCGTGTAGCTCTTTCACTGTGTCCCACAATGTATTCGTTGACGCTTTGTACCAATGCATGTCACGCGCTGCATCTAGCAGAGTGCGCTAACAATACTGACGCTGCTGCTCGCCTGGCATTTACCGCGTCACAGGCTATAAATCGGGTAAAAATAATCTGCTACAGACATCAATCAGTGGATGTATTAGGGTAGGTACACACACACAGCATGCCACACAATTGTCTTCTCCTTTTGGTCTCAGGATTACTGGGCGCGTTCGCTGCTCATTGCTGCCTCTCATAGTCCATTAACGGCACTATTTTTCAGATCGGAGCATAGTTATAGGTATATTTTTCCGAGTCAATGGTACATTTAGCAAATCAACGTATTTACGTAACCGGTGACGTCGAATCATCCCAGTGCTAAAACAAACATTACCATTTTTCAGATAACGCATGCCTCCGGTGAGCAAAATGATTCGTAAAAGAGAACGTGCCGGGAACTAGGGATGTGCGCGATTAGTCGGTTAAACTGTTAAATGTTGCCAGACACACCAGTCGGTAAGTAGTAGGTACTTTTTCTTGTTCACTGGGGTCAGTCAGTCTCTCCCTGTCTGCACTGGAAATGCTGTTGACGCTGTATGTTGGGAGCACGTTGGATTCAACTCTTTCAGAGTGGCCAAAAACTTGCAGCGGATAAAATTAACAGATGGTCAATAACCCCGCTCCCACAACTTGACTCTGAGTAAACTTTTGAAGCGCAGCTAGAAAACAGATCCTCACCTCTTTCTTGTTGGACACAACTGGTACAAACAGCTACTAGCTAATCAAATCATAATCATGGATTTAACCATGTACAATTACAATTATTGTCGCTAATAATAAATTATTGTAAATAAATCAATGTTCACCGTGTTTGTTTACCTGACAATGATTAGCCTGAAAATATATAGCGTTCATGGATCTTCTGGTGCAGGAATAAACTGCTGGTGCCTTGTTGGAGTTTGAGCCTAAAGACATACTGATACTATTTTACGCACAAAGTATGCACATTAGGAACATGTGGACATTAGACTCTACAAATCCTTTACAATAGAATGACAACTCTGGAGATCCAGAATGATCAAGATTTAAATAATTGTTTACATCAATCAATAGCTTTCTGTGGGCAATTTGGGCTCATTTCATACCGCAGTTTGCTGCTTTAAACCTGCAATTAATGTTGTACCGTGAAATATGAACAACAAAGTTGCTATCCTCCCCTTTGTCAATGTAGCATGTTAATGGTTCAGTCTACAGCCATAGTGAGCCGTCTGAACTCCTGATGCACTGTAGCATATGATCATAAAAATAAAATAAAAGTGTATGCAGATATTATGTTTACTGATCTATGTATTTGGTTGTTACCCTAGGATCTGTGCAGTAGGCCTAGTTTGTGTAATCCACATGGTACCATAATACAAGTCATTTCCTGCTGTGTGTGGATTGCTTGAAGTTTCAAATCTAATTTCCAAACACTACAGCCAGGATGCCAATAGTATTAAGAAGGAAGGGAGGACTTTATTAAGTACTATTCAGACAGCATACAGGACATGCTCTGAAAATCCTGGCATACTGTATAGCATCTGTATAAAAGGGGCTCAGGAGAGCAACAAAATTGAGTACATAAATGATGTGCTGCTGCACACAAAGTCTTCTCTAAGAGATGTGAAGCTCCAATGAGAGGAAACAGGAAGTGGCCTTATACGACAAATAGAGATCCACCACACTGGAAGCTGCACTCTCATCTCTGGCTGTGTTCACACAAGTCCCCAGCCTTACTGGATAACTAATCTCACCGGCCGTGGGGCGTGCTTTCATGCTGGTTAGCTGGCGACAATTACACGGATTGCACAATAGAACACTATCTTACTGGGTGGCTGGATTGGCGAACAAACATCTCATTGACTGGTAATAATGATAATCCTACATTTCTCTGACTGTGTCTAACTGCCATGCTCATAGTGTAGAACTGGCTAGCAGCATGGTTTGTCTTCTCACGGTGGTGGGCTGGCTGAAGTGCAGATGATCTAGTACCACTGCCTGACTGAGTTTTGGCCAGTGCATAGTCAATATTTACATGTAAAACAAGCGACTTCAATTACCGTACTAGTGTTTACTTCCTAATTCCGCGCAGAGTAGTACAGCATTGCTTTTGGAGTTGAACTATAAACACCCACAGACTACTATAACAGGTACTCTGCCCCATGGTGTGAACAGCCTCATCTGCGTTTCTCTGCCTCCTAGTGGCCAGATATTACTCAAAAGTCCGTTTAAGTGGAACTTCACCACCAGCTCTGAGTCTGACTCCACCCATTTCACAGTTTAGACAAATGCTAAAAGTTAGGCAAGGAGCTGGGGTGTGTGTGTGTGTGTGTGTGTGTGCGCAAGCTTATGTTGGTGGTGGGGGGTAAAATTAACGTTATCACTGGTATTTATGTACGAACAGTACTTGAGTACGTCAGCCATGGCCTTGGATGATTAAAAAAAACAGACATTACATGTTGAGCACATGCCATGTCTGTTTTTTCAACCCATGAAATCACACTTTTTCTAAAAAGGATAATTTTGTCTTTAACACTGCTCAACAAGACATTTTAGGATGCAGCTACACTTAAGTGTACAGTCTACTTAGTGAGACTAACAGAGCTGATTGAGACAGCACAAAACGGCCGAACTTGTACAATGACATCATTAAAAAAGTAGTGATTGATCTCCAGTCATCATGTTCAAGATGCTTTGCTTGGAAAGCGTTTCAAGTGATCAGACAGCCAAAACTGCCCTCTATTCTAATGAGGAGGTTGCAAGAAGCCCTCATCTCACGGGACAGCTGGGAGAGCGCTGAGGCAGTAGAAGCACTTGGAAATGGGACAAATCTGTAGGCAATATAATAGGCTACGCTTTAAGCAAATAAAATATGTAGGTTGGCGAATCCCTGCACTATTCTGACCTATCTTACTTTTTCCCCCCTACACATGATATTTTTATTACTTATAACCCAAATATGTGACACACACTGAGGTTGTCCCAGTTGCGCCTCACATCCGTGCTCAAGATTAGGATGCAAATCTCCTGCCTGCCTTAGACAGCGGTCCGCATTTAATTTACAGGTGGTTGGTGTTCTCCAGGGCTAATCTGTGGGGCAATAATCGGCCTGGCTACTAATGTAAAACCATCTGTGAGCCAATGCCATATAGACATCTGAAATATCTATAAAGTGTTTTATCATCTGAATGCAGGTTTACAAGCTTCTCAGTGCAGTGCTCTAATTTGAGAATCTTCAATTATCTGGATAAAAATAGCATCTAGCTGCATGGCTGGCTGCCTGATTTAGGCCTTTTGAGATCAACCTCTGTCCCAGTGATCACGATAGATGGTATTGGTGCAGTTGTCCTGTTTACATACATTTTTGCATGCTACACATTGTAACAATACACTACTAGTACTATCTCTGCATTCTTCTTAGGTGAAAACACACTGAAAAATCTTTATAGCTGTGACTATATAGTTCCTATAACTTGATAGGCATAACAGAAATACAGTATGTCACATGAGGGGCATAGCAATTATTGTATTAGTGTATGACTATAGTATATTAATATGATAACCTAGCCTAATCATAGTAAATAATAGACCTAAAGAACACAAATAATGTTTGCCTGTCAAAATGTAGTGATCCCTTCCCCTGTGACTATAAATCCTATTTCAAATAATTGAATTGTAAAAAAAATAATAATAATAAAGAAAAGATACGACTATAGATTGAAAGATTGAAAACACTTTACCTTCGATAACTTCTCACCCTGTTGTGGAGAATGGAGCCATGCGCAGTACCCAAAAGCGCAATAGACTCAAAAATGTGCTCATGGATAATATGCCGCGTGCGAAACCAGAAACGCATGGCCACTGTGACCAACAAAAAAGGCCATATGCCTAATTGACATAATTCCCGTAGATACGATCTGAAAATTGCGCTGTTAATAAAGGTTTTACGGTCATATCGTCGTTTCACATGAGAGGAAAAAGACAAATCCATCTTCTTACATATTGACAAACGAACGACTCCACAATAGCCACTGAACCATATGCAGTAGAAAGAATGCTTGGCCCCATGTAGACAGCATTAACACTGATAACATAAGTGTGAACGCATCCCCCTTGCGCATTCCAAGCACGGCGATAGGGAAGTGGCCATTCCATCCACTAAACGTTGTAGCGTGGCGTTCCGGATGGGTTAACGCCGCCTTCCGTGTCGCGATGTTGGCTAGTAATCACTGAGTCGCTGCACCGTTTGGAGGAGGTAGCGCACGGCGATCGCTGCCGCTTGGCTCCGGGTCTACTCTACTAGGCTACACTGCTTCCCTTACAGCGGAGCAGCGCTACCACACACACAGTCTCCATTTGCAACACCATCGCCCCCCATGGGCGTGCATGCGAGGCCGCGGGCAGTGACGCAAATGGCACTGGTGATTTGCAAATGACATATATTCGTAATTCACTGTCGCCGCGTGACTAGTCGATCTCACCAGACATTACAAACCGATCCGATCGGTTATGAGCCGATTTGCGCATATGCGGTTTGTTCTACGGGATGCGGTTGCATAACTCGCCATGAAACTTAATAAAAATGTTGATAGAAGAGCGGACGAGGTGTAACACTGCTCCACTGCTGATATTCAGTTTGCTTCCGGAGCATTTCGTCCAATTTAGTAGCCTAGGGCCTATCAGTCAGCACAAAATCAGACATCGACTTATTCTCTATACAGGAGTAACTACGCAGGACATATGGGAAGCCGAGTGGCCTCGCTATCGCGGATCGCCGGTGGCCAGAGCTTGGCTACGTTCTGCTAGGGCGCATGCACGTAGCTGTCGGTTAAAGACAGGGCAGTCGGAGTAAAACTTGGGACCGCGTTCACAGGCCATCCGGGCGACGGGATAATGGCCCCGCGTGAATACTATTGTGCTCTATTTTCCAAGAGTCCCAACTATTTACAAAAGGATCTCTAACAAATAATATCAAGGCGAAATTGAGGGGCGGTTAAAAACAGCTGCCATCGAGCTCTGCGCAACGTAGCACAATCGTTGCGCAGCGATGGACTTCCCCAGTTTTGTGCTAACTGTGTGATTTGTCCAAAATATTTTATTCCGCTGCCCTCATTTGGCAATATAGGAGCCAGGGCGCAGGGTAGTTCCCGTTCTCGTGGCACGATTTGCATCGCTCCATTATCCATGAAAATCTCCTTTACACGGTTATATTGTCAGCCCAAAACGTCACTATTTCAAAACACAAAAGACAACCTTAACTTGATCAAGCGAGAAGAAAAAGTACAAAATGCACATTTCAACCCGTAGAGAGGCCCCGTATACCTAGCGATTGCAGCGTGGCAGGGGAGTGCGGCGTAAAAACGAGCTAACTTGAATAAAATATGTACATAGACGGCGTGCAGCATTCTCAGAAATGTGCCAATCGCCTCCTCCGCGCTAATCTTAAAACATTCTCGGTTGTTTTGTTTATCCGAGAATCTGTCGAGATGGTTTTATTGCAAAAGTAAAACGTTGCGCTTTGCGGGTCTGTGCCACATTTTCCAAGAAGCAGCTTGGCGCACAGGACCGGTGACCCTTCCATCTTTGCGCGTCCTTGTACACCCTAAACTCCCAATCCTAGCTCGATTTCAACCATAAACATTTGACAAATACACCTTGTTGTACCAAATATCTCACTTAAAGGTCGTTAAACCCTACAGGGCGGCCACCACAAGGCGCTGAAACCATCCCTCTCCCCACCATGGCGAGGCTGAACAAGAGGGCGATGACGCCATTTTCTGCAAAAACAACCACGCTCGGGAAGCAAAGGCGAATGAATTTAAGTCTTCGAAACCACCCCGCGACTCTAGATTCCTGCGCAAAGAAGCGCAGAAATGTGTTAGAAACAACTCTTACCTGTTTATTTCTTCGTTCGATCACGGAAATCGATGTTTCGGCGGTTAGAAGCGCTAGCGTGTGGCTCTTCGTGTCCGCGTCCCTGCCTCGCTACCCGGAGACTGTTTATGTGGCCTCTCGGCCACTAAGTTCCTCAGTGAGCGGCAGCCTTTGTGCACGGCGGAACATTTGTGGACGAACCCGCCGCTGCGCAAAGGTGTATAGAAACAAACGCCAAATTTCTGTGTAAATGCCACGATCGTAGCTATTGCAGTGGGTGTCGCGGAAAAATAACACGATTTTGACCACGGCGAACGAGGAAAAAGTGTTAACAGTTTTAAGCGAGGGCCCGGATTGTGGTTCATTTAACCCCAGCGCGCACAGACGCCAGGCTTTCCACAGCACATAAAAAAATAAACCCCGTGTTTTATGTTGTAGTTTATAATCGGCTGTTTAACATAGGCTAATGCATCACAGCAATTTAAGTTAAGAACATCTGATTTTTGTGACCTATAGTGAATGCTGTAAGAATCATAAAATGGAACTAATTTAAATAAAGCGTAGGCTATCTTAGGCTACCAATGCTAGATTGTCTATGGGCTATCTGTATTAACGATATAGCCTAGCCTACACTGCTTACAGTAGGCTAGCGGACTCTGCAGGCTGCTTTGGCTAGGTTATTTTGCATTTAGGCAAACAAATGGCAATTAGGCCATTATATATAATAGTTATGGAAGTTAATGTGTATGCTATGTTGCATGTTTAATAGTTAGGATGATATGGCTATTATGAAAGGTCTGTTGACTTATTTAGCCATGGTTGCTGTATGACTGGAAGTAGACTAATGTTTGAATAGATTGCCTTAATGATCGCAGCAGTCCCACGGTCGTTGCTGTAAACAGTATGGAGTTCCACAGCAGTCTACATCCGAAAAAGTGCATGTCAGACTACCTGTTGAACAGTAGGAGTGACACCACACCATCGCCTCCCGAGCCCACAGGCCCCTGCGTACCGTGTGACTACACAGCAGCACTGACGGCGACGGCTTCCTCTGCTTAATAAACACCACAGTGCCAGTTTAACGACCTCGCGCAGGTGCTGCAAAAACTTAGTTGCCATGGAACCGAAGAGGCTAGGACGCGCGAAAGTGGCACTTTTGCTAACCACGTGCCCCCGGTGCCACACACACTTGACTGGCGGCGGCAGCCCAATGGGAGTGGGACAGTGTCTGTTTCCCCTAACAGAGATCCAATCCAGACTTGGTACGGCGTGTCTTTAAATTGCTCCAAGAGTTTTCTAATATTCCAGCCAACCCACCAAACGCCCCCCTTTGACTAAACCATTCTAAATAAGAAATAGCCTAGCAAAAACATTGGGTCTATCAACCATAGCGAACAGCGATAGACGACCCATTCCACACGGGAAGGCATATGCTCCTACCGACGTGCTTATCGCCTACCTTGTTGCGGTTTTATGTATTTTAAATAGGCATAAAGTCAACATAATAGTTAAATATCCTATAAGAAATCACTCGTTAAATATAAATAGGCAGTTTTTTCTGGTAAACTATAAGTATGGTTTAAGAATTGGAGACGTTGATATAATCCCTGCCAAACCATTCCTTTGGCTCCACGAGAGCACTCAACAGAAGGTGCCCACCGCTATCGCCTATACACAATTAACTAAAGCAGCAGCGTTATACCATTATCATAAGAATGCTGTTTGCAACGGGGGGAAAACTAGGCATTCATTGACGTCTCTGCATAGAGCCAAGAGCTTTTATCTACTCAATTACATGCAAACTGCATTTATCACAGTAGTAATATGTTTGGACACTTTTTGTGTGTCGTAGCTGATTTCTTTACGGCATTTATCTAATTTAGGCTACAGCTATGTAGCACTGTAACACTGAGTGTTACAAGTGGTATTGTTTGAGTGTGAAATGGGACCCAATAATCATCAATTTAACAAGTGTAAAAATCACTTAGAAGCACGATTGAAAATATGTATTATGCCTATATGAGGTGAGCTATATTATCGAGGCCTATGGAAAATAGGCTGTTAAAATGTCAAAATGAACTATACAAACTATACATCTGTTCTGATAGGCCTATATCCTAGCATGTCCCAGGACATGGAGGTTCTTAACATTAGCTGTTAGCACCACATTTTAGCCTAGGCCCACTGTATTTATTTAGACATAGTTAATGTTTTAAAATGCCTAGGCCTAGGGAGGCTATAGGCCCACATAAAACATTGGATATTCAATTATTGAAATTGAAGATTTTGGTCTACAAATATTTTTTTCTGTCAATCTCCTCTGCTTTCTAGGCTATGTGTTACAATTTGGTGTATACGCAGTGTTGTAAGTCGTTATAAAGGTTAAAGAAAAGTAACAATCTTGATTTCATTTTTCTTGAATGAAAGTAGCCTATGCGTCTGTAAAATAATAGAAAGATAGAAGGTATAAACATATTAATGAGTTAAAATAATTAATGAAATGTGAATTCGATTGCAGTTGTTAAAGGCTACTGTGTTAAACAGTAGCCTAATCATAAACATTTTGATTTTCTGTACAATGGTTATAGCAAAGTTGTTTTTATTGTAGACTGGACATCATTATAAAGTATTAAATGTTCACAAAACATTTAATACATTAAATGTATTTAAAAGAGCCAAAAATGTTCTTTAGAACAAAGTGAAGTTGGTTCACAGAGTAACAGTGTTAATCACTAGCTACACCCTGTTTCACCTCTATACAAATGAAAACACATAAACTCATATTCTCATATGCATTCGCATAGGTATATCTTAGGTGTGTATTTATTTATATAGGCCACTGTTCTTTGAGGCGCAGACTAAATGTAAAATTACAACCACATGTTGTCTACTTTGTCTCTGGTGTAATCATGGAAGCTCACAGTCATGTCTGACTCAGTTCTCAAGTCAAGAAATGTTCCACTTTCCACCTCAGTGACAAGTGGGACTTTCTAGGAACAGGACGGAGACAAACCCAGTTGAAATTACTTATTTTTATATTATTTCAAACTATAACACAATCAATCCAATGTTTTTAACTAACCTTGTAAAAAAAACAAAGAAAAATGTGAATTCACACATGATCACATTCTTATGTGATCATGTGTGAATTCACATTTTTCCTGTAATTTGTGTTCTTGTGTTGACTGTATTGAAATTCCTCTAGTAGGTCATGAATGGGGTATGTGCCTTGTGAGACGTAAATGTGAATGATGCATATATAGATAAGCATGGTGTGTCTACTTTTTTAATTCTTTTTCACAGTAATGTAATATCCAGGTGCTCTTTCACTGTCTCATTGTGGTCAACTGCAATTCAAAATTCAAATTCAAATTTATGTTGTCTGAATAAATAACTATATACTGTACATTGACTGTAGCTAATGATTAAAACCACTACCACAGACAATATTGTTCAAGTGAGTTGGGTTTGGGTGTGGTAGATAGCTAAATATGCCACTATTGCTGAATATTTTGTATTCCTGCTCACACAGGTCAGATAACCTTTAAAAACATAATATACAGTTTTCCTGATTAAACTAAACTATACATTTATTTGCATTTATCTTACAAGTTAAATCAAACTTAAACTAACCAAAAAAGTTCTATCAATAGTGTGTAATTTTTGTCCAGAAGGGTGTAAGTTTGGACAGTCTTATTCAATAATATTAGTCGGACAACATCTGATCGGAACAATACAGTGTCACATGTTAAATGATTTGATCTTATCTGCCACTAGATGTTGCACTAAGCACCAGCATCTCAGACCAAAAGAAATGCATCTTGGGCCACACAAAACAAGCACTAACGTGTAGACCGGCTATGAAAACAAAGGAACAGCTCAGGTTACAACACACAAAGATGGAGTGTGATGACATTCTCTGCTCTGGAGAATAGTTGTTTGTTGATATATTAAAGGTTTGTCAGCATTGCTAGAGATAGATTCTCATGTCAAATATGGAGGGCGCTCTCCATATTGGACATGCATTACCAAGGCTGGTATAGTGTTCTGCTGTGCGGTCTACACCACTTTCTGTGTTTTCCGAGCCAGGGCATGTGTAGAAACACTGTCATTTTATTTCAGCAAGCACAGAACGGACAGCTAGCAGACTGTGAGGATATTTTCTCTGAATTTGACAAAAAACTATTTTGCAATAATTTATTTCACCTTTAACAGGACTTTAAAGGAGTGATTGTATTTAGAAGCCAAACTAACTGCTTAAATATAATGCATACTACATGTATAAAAATCTCACATAAAAAATGGGAAGTTTTAAAATTGTGTAATAGGCCACCACAACATGCATACTAGCTTTTGTACATGAAAGTCATGTTGTCTATATACAACGGGCAATTGTGGCAGAAACTATAAAACTGTCAACTGATCCTATAATCAATGTACAGTATTTATAATGTAATGAAGCCTGTTAAAATGCAAGACAGTAGGGAACCGTGTGAGCCAGTGTAGCCTATGGACAGTAAAATGAAGTGCCAGATACTCAGGAGTGGGACGTGCACGAGTCTAAAATCATTGTTTGTAATACTGGTTTCCTCCACAAGGGACAGCACCAGACCCAAATATAGCCCTAAGTCCTTTTATTGTTTGTTAGTGTGTGTGGGTGAGTTAAACATTTTATCACTGAGTGGCTTTCGATTTTTCATTTCATTTCAATTTTATTCATGAGTACATGCCTCGTTGGAACCTATTTCACAGATACATTTTCCATCAAGTTTGAATGCTTAAAAAAAAACTTCACACAATTAAGAGTCATACATCAATGCAATATCTATTTCATATTAAAGACAAAATGTTATTTTAGGATTTAAGTATAGAAAATAGAAATGTATGCCA
>JAODOY010000016.1:839398-874536 GCA_025399855.1 Forbesichthys papilliferus | reverse complement strand
CCCCCCCCCCCCCCCCCCCCCCCCCCCCCCCCCCCCCCAGGACAACACAACACTGACTCAGGTCTACCTTTTGGTGACTGCTTGATGGAGCTCCTTGATCACATGCAGTATAGCCTGGGCAGTAAGCAGAGAGGAACGGTCACTGATGTCGTAGACCACGATGAAGCCGTCGGCCCAGTGGACCTGGTCATTCAGGGCGGACTTGCCCTCATCCTACAGACAGTAGCAAACAACACGTTAGCTGTAGCCCACCAAACACGGCTTTCACTGGCAAAGAGATGATGGCAAGTGATATTGGAATGCAATAGGAAAAACATATCCATAATATTATCAACGTTTTGTTTATTTAGAAAACACATTTATTTTAACATTCGCTGTGGAGAGAGGTAGTGAGAATGATAAACTAATGTACAATTAGATACTCAACGAATATGCGTGTGTGCACAAACCTCAGCCAGTGGCTTATACTTTGACAGGTTCAAAATATGTTGCATCAATCAATGCAATCGTTTTAATGCTGGGGACGCAAATGCTAATTTTCATCCTAGTCATCTAATCAGAGTCACATTGAGACACGACAACAAGAAGATATTACACATATTTATCGACATACACCTGCAGGGTATATTATCCTTTCAAAGCCTTTGTCCGCCTATGAAAAGGGTTGTTTGTGTATATGGCCTGATGGTAGTGACTGATTGACTAGAAGACTGAACACAGGCCGGTGTCTAGTTAGATGTTTGCTTGGCGGTGTTAAGGTAGTGTGTCGATAGGTAGATATGAATATGATGCCTTATGCTAAACTATCCAAGCTCACCTGACAGCAAGGATCATACAGTTCAAGGTTGCACTGCTTCCCGTCAATGGCCAGACGTTTTTTGTAGATACACTCTGTTAGCAGCGGAGGGAGGGTGGCACAAAGTGAAGGAATGATGCAAATGTTAATAATGTCAAAGTGCTAAGCAGTCTCAGCACCTTGTAACGTAAAAGCCAAACAACAGCTAGGGTGCACAAGCTCAGATGAAACATTTTTTATGGGAAAAAATGGCCTATTGTCACTATCAATGACAAATGTGGGTCTCCTTTTGAAGTGGTGTCTTATTCTATCAAAGGTAGTTTGAAATGTGGCCTGGTAAACCATAATGACAACACCCCTGCTCTGGTTACATTTAGGCTAGGTTCACAAAACACTGATGTAAAATATAAGGTTACCAACAGAACAACGGTACTGTAGGCCTACAGGTGATCAACATCAACAATAGGCTACATTAAGATACCGTAGCCTAAATCACAGTGCAGGCATGAGGCTACAGTATACTTAGAAGTAAGATACCGTAGTTAGACACGAGGAAGAACTTTATTTCTCAGTCAAAATCTGAACAATTTTACCCACAAAGAAACATGAGTTCTAAAGCGCTCAGTAAACGGTTCAGTTTTTTGCTTATTAACATAATAGGCTAACAGTTATTTAATAATTTAGGCTAATGATTAAATATTATTTATCTTACTCCGTACCTGATGATGACTCGTACTCGCCAATGAATCGTCTCGTCAGAAACCGAACTATGAGAGCTGCAAACAGACAGACAGACAGACAGACAGACGAGACCATTGAATGCTGAACTTAACTATTCCCACTGTCCACGTACGCAAGGTCCTCCATGTTAAAAACTTTATCCTACCCGATTTTCCTACTCCTTCACCTCCCAGGACAGCAAGTTTGATGTCGTTCATTTTGCGATTCAAAAGTACTAATCTGAAAAAAAGGCTACCTTCTTCTATTTCTGACGTTAAGATATATGCTACTGTACGATACAACAAAGACAATATTTAATCAACATTTAAAATGACGGCATGTAAAGTCCTGTTGCGCTTTTTGCAGCAGTGAAGTCATCGCTTGATTTTAGCCTACTCAGTAGTGGTGTGTCTCATAGAACTATTATGTGTGTCGGCTAGAGGGCATTGTTTACATCTCTCTCTCTCTCTCTCTCTCCTTGCTCTCTCTCTCCCACTCACACACACATTCATGTTTTAAGATAAAGGTTACCTAACCTACATACATTTAACTTACCGTTTAGATTGATTTATGTTAATAGTTCATATTTATAGTGCTACATTTTATATGGCACTTATATGCTATTTGTAAGAAATATATAACATATTAGCATAGGTTATCTGGAACCGACTCTGGCTAGATGTAATGATTGTGTAGTAGACAAACACATCCAAATGAACTTGTAGGCTAAAGGTTTCAAATTGTATATGCTTTCCTTAGAATTAATCTGAATGTTACATAACCCTGTAGCCCATAGATGACTGTAGATTTTGGTTCCATCATCTGAAAAACATTGACAAACCAGGAACAGTTGAGTGATCTACTTTTGAACCAGTGGTGAACCAGTAGCTTGTGTTTCCCAAAAGATGTGGTTCCCTCTGTTCTTTGACATTTACTGGTGCTAATAGAAGCATCTTCATCCAACAAGAAATTTGTAAAAAGATAAATAATAGTAGAAAATATTTAGAAAATATAGGGTATTGGGGTAATAATATGTTAACAACGTTAACAAAATCGTGATCCAAAAAATATGTATGTTTAATAATAAAGTATTACTGTTTTCATTCAATATGATTTGAGGGTATCAGTTTACAGTTCTGGCTATACCAGATATACATTATACATTTAGGCTATACCCAACATTGATTCCCAACATTGATTCACACTGCATTTCACACTGGTTATATAACTGAGACTATAACTATAACTGAATTGATTGATATTCTCTGTTGGATGAGACCCATTCCATCTGGTCTCAGGGTAGATAAGCCAAATAAAATGTTGTTTTATATATACAGTATATACACTGTAACTGATATGGTTTTGCTCGAATACTGTCTACTGGACACTCAACTATTGAGGATAATATGATGAACAGCTCACACAGATTCTTAATAAATGAGTCATAATGAAACAGAGTAGCAACATGTTTCATTTTATCACTGATATCTGTTATACTGTATATTCGGCATACATGGCTATCAAAACCAAGCACTTATTGTTGTCTTGAAACAGTAGAATGAATGTAGCCTAATATGCTTTAGCCACAAGCTCATTCTCAGTTTAAAAACAGTCAGATACTAAATTAATGGATTTTGTCACATAAAATGGGATGAAGATGCAGAATTACTCACACAGGAGGGAGAGATACAAATGTGTGTAATGGCTGGTCTGGTAAAAAACAAACACAACAAGAAACATAATTTTAGAAAACAGTTTTTCCTGTTGGCAGGTGATCCATTATCAATGTCCAACCACCAAAATAAACACAGACCCCACATGAAAGATATTCTGTATATTGGCCACATGCCAAATGTTTGCCAAATGATTACATCAATGACAAGCTTACCGGGACTATAGCTATCACTTTGAAAGATGCTGATAAAAATAGTTTGTGGTTCTGTCTGTTATGAGATTTAAACGTCAGCTTGGATTCTGTAGATGCAATATTTCACATTTTACAAGGCTGCTGGGATAAAATAACATGCACTTTGTATTTATGTATGTGTATTTATGTACACAGATGTCCCTGTATTCAAACAGTATACAATATCTATAGTGTTACAAGGGAAGAATAACATGAAATGTAATCATTCTTTTATCTCATCTCCCAGTCCATTGAGTTCTTTGAAACGCAATGGAATGTCCAGTATGGCACAAGAACAATGCTAGTTATCGTCATAAGACATACACAACTAAACTCCTTTGCGGAGACAGCCGTTAACCTGAGGGGTGAGTTATGTGAAGACACAGTTATGAAAGTATAACCAGTGATAACTGATGACGGACATTGTACCATATGGGACTGCAGAATCCTTAAAGAAACAATACAATAAAAATCTCTTACATTGTCCAGTTCTCATTACCCTGGCCAAGGATTAAAGGTGCGTGTTGTATCTGCTACGGCCAGTTTGAAGCAAGACACATTTATATTACAATAACAGTTTACAATGTATCTGCTATGGCCAGTTTAAACACTTTAAGATCAATAGTTTCTGATATAATGTATCATAAACTGTATTAAAGGAAAGTGAAAATCTGTTTTTCTCTACAGATCAGTCTCACTGAGGGACTGACAAAAATGGGCGCATTTGACTGACAAAAACAAGGGATCTATCAACAGTGCAATGGAAAATGATTATGACCAGTTTCCTGGATGTTTGGTGTTCTGATTAGTTAAAGATGGTAAAATCACCTGCTTATGATTTAATTTACGTGAACACGTAACACCTCGACATTTGGTGAGGAGTTAGTGGGGATCGAACCAGCGAGTTCTCAATAACCTAAAGACCCGCTCTACAACTGCGCCACTTGCCACCCATGTGTGGAGCAGAACAAACTGTTTAGCTAGCAAAGTCAGGATCTTACCAGGCTTAACAGGTTTGTAGGCACATAATCCAGTGAGACCTTTCAGAGGGACTGGGTCAAACTGGACTCCCATGGTAGTCACTGCCTTTTATCGTCCTCTGTCATAATGCAGGTCTGTCATTTAGGAAAATAGTCTGCACTGTACTGTATGTACTGAACAACCTGACTGTATGTACAGGTACTGTGGTGCTGATTGGTAAACTTAATGTGTTTGCTTTGTTATGATGTAGTTTGTTAAGGCCTACTGCAAACATGTTAAATGAGTTGACATTCAGGCATTTGGATGTGACATGCACATTGTGCACTGACAAATGTACAAGGAACATAAACCATCGTGCAGCTATTTATCGATTCAATTACATTTTATTTTATGTATGCCTGGGGACGTGAAACAAGGTAGCGCTGTTGTGGAAAATGACATCACTGACATCACTTACGAGGACCCGAGGAGTACCACTTGAAACCACATAGCACCATTAGGGGAAAACGTCATGCAGCTATTTCCATCCAGCCTTTATAGTCAAGCTTTCCATCTCTGAGAGCACTCAATCTAATCACAAAGGATGCTGATATATTATAACCAATTATTTCCTCTTCCCTACACAGATAATCAATGTATGAGAGAGAAGACACATCTTGTCTAATGGATCGTATCATTACTGACGATACAATGGCCACTTGCTGACTCATTTTAATTAGTTTAAACTGTATCTACCGTATTTTTTGTTTCTCAACTGTGATTTGTTTGAGAAAAGACCAATATAAGCACTACCACTACTCAAATGTGCGGTTGGGTCCAGCAAAGCATGCTGAAATAAATAAGCATAAGCAGAGAAAGGTGAGACAATAACCATGGATTTATTAATCAAAATACTTAACTCATATTTTAACAACTTAATTCAAAATATACTTATTCAGTTTGAGCTTTGGCATTAGGAACCTTTAAGGCTTTGCCAGTTTATTAGTGTCTTCTACTAGCTTTACTTCAGGAAAATTCATTAAACTGAAATACCATAGGGTATGAAATATCTTCTAAAATAAATACCTAGGATTTGTTACATAAGCCCCTCAAGGGGGAAGCTGTATTTGAGATCCCAATGGCAGGCAGTTTCTCAACACAGCTGTTAGTCTTGCTCAAGTAAAGGGTCCTTCCCACACACTGCAAGCATAAGCAATATTTCCATGCTCTCCAATCCTACAGGGATTACCCACTGGGCACCTGCTCCCATCTTATTTTAGTTATACTAACTTGATGTATTATGGAGTGATATACAGTATTGGACACAATACAGTGCCTGCCTTGTGCATTTGTCTATAATGTTGCTGTCTAAAACTGTTTTCTAATCCAAATCCATAATTTTAGTGGACAATGCGTCCACTAAAATGTAAATATAGGTGAATATTCTCAAAAACAACTCTCCCTTCAATGCCATAGGGTGCTTAATCAGAAGCCACACATTGAAAACACATATCCAAGGCTATAGAATATTGTTAGTGTGTGCGGTCCGCACCACTTTGCTTGTGTTCCTACAGAGCCAGGGCTGTGCAGAAAGTTGCACAAAGGACAGGCTACTAGCTGACTAGCAGATATCGCTGAATTGGACAAAAAGCGTATTAGCTTACAATTGCTGACTATACATTTAAATCTTTTGAAAGCAATGGGTAACCTACTTCTCATGCATCGTTAGCATAAAAGCAGTCAGGCACCAACTTCAGACATCACCAACGCTTGCAAAGAACAAAAGGATCATTTTAAAAACAGGCAGTGCATGAAAGAACTCACTGGCTTTAAATATGTATGTATCGAAAATATATTTGATTTATTTTTCATCTTGTTCCCTGTGAGCTGTGAATCATTGGTCAGAAAACTACAGCATTTAAAATGAGCTGGTTTAAATAATTGGGACCTAAAGAAGCTGAGCTCAGCTTTAGAGCTAAAGACTGAATAAAGCTGACATGCATGAAGTGTGTTTCATCAACCCTGTCCTGATAGCGTCACACTGTGAGCTTCAGTGTTCCTGCGTCACCAAAGCCTTGTACTGTAAGGTCACCAGACACCCAACCGGAGGCACAGCAAGCACACTCAAAAATAACCAGTCTACATGCATTCACCCATGTAAACCTATTCTATGTGTAAAATCACTACTTTTACCATAAAGGTAAACGTAATATTCTAGTTTTTGCCAGTAGTGTCAGTTGGGCGAGACTCATTTTCAAATTTGTCATTTTTAACATGTAATGTGGCTCAAATTCCCCACTGAAAAGGCAATGGTGTAAACCAACCCAAATGTCATTGTTACATCATTTTGGTACACTCTCGGACCTCCCAACATTTCTACAAAATGTACTATAAAATAGCATGAAAAACGTATCAAATTCTTACATGATTATGTTAAAACACAAACACACACAAGTCTCGTCTTTCATTAATAAATCTATTGGAACTGTTTGTGGCTAATCAATAGTGCAGTTCCAGGTTGAGACAATGGCCCATTCCTCTCTATTCTGGGTGACAAATGTCAATACTGTCACAGATATCATTAAAGTTCACCTCTATGATGAATAAAGAGGCATGAATCGGCAAATTTGGGTCTGCTTTGACAAACGACTGGCGAACAGCTAACTCAATGCTCTGCTATTTATGGAAAGGATAAAAAGGCCCAAAAGCTTCTGTGAAAACAAAACTCCCCTGTTTTAAACAAGCTGTCGGATGATGTCGGAAGGAAAGGAAGGGAGGGGATCTCATACAAAGTTTTGCAATGGAAGCTCCCACGCTGCAAAAAGGCCCTAAATAACTCTGTATCAAATATCTGACAAGATGTTAACTGTGAGAAATGGTCTCTGCGATGTTAGTGGAACAAAAGGCCACGCTTAGAGCAATGACGACTTAACCTGCCTCAAACTGCAGTTTGTATGTGTGATGTGATCTTATAAATCCTGCTCACAGCTTCTTTCACAGGTGTTTGCTTTGTCGCAAAACATTGTAGACCAAATGATAAGGGTCTGACAAATATGTTATTTTGACTCGTTTGTAATCTACCTGGCCCTCAGTGACCACAGACATTGTAGTGAGGCTGCTGTGCCTATAGTTGGTGGGT
The DNA here is from genome assembly GCA_025399855.1 of Forbesichthys papilliferus. Classification (NCBI taxonomy): domain Eukaryota; kingdom Metazoa; phylum Chordata; class Actinopteri; order Percopsiformes; family Amblyopsidae; genus Forbesichthys; species Forbesichthys papilliferus. The sequence goes on along the minus strand of JAODOY010000016.1, from coordinate 867,015 downwards.
TAGTTTCAAAGGTAGCCTCATAAGGCAATTGAAGTTGCATTAGCTGACTGTTTCCTCAACAAACACCCGGTTAAGTGTGCGGATAAAGATTTAAATGATACATGTCTGCCAGTATAATCCCCAGTGATATTGGTATTGCAGCCTTTGATGTGAATTCCATCAAAAATATAGAGGACGAATGCAACATATGAGTTATTGCAGAGTACACGCTGTCAGCACACGTTTGAGGTAATTCTTCAGCACATACTGTGAATTCCAGTATCATATTCAGAAGAGATGTACAGTACGGTTTATATAGCTACATAAATACAGGCCTAAACAACAGAATGTGGGCTATATACCAGCCGTCATCTTTTGTATTGTATTAAGATGTAAACGTCTTCAGTGCCACTGTTGGTTTACTTGAGGCTCAGAGGGATCATGCATGTTCTACTGTTGTATATCCTCCTGTCAAGACAAAGAACCACCTCGACATAAACAAAGACACTGCTTGCCTTCAAAGGCAGGCAGATGCGGATAACCTTTCCAAGCACAGGATAGGCTGACCTACATTTACAGGGTGCAAGTGGAACTTTATGAATCTGCCATCGAGACATTAAAATATCATATAAACACATTACACTGCACAGCAAACCACATAAAATAAAATAAAAATACTGTTTGTAATGTATTTGATAATCGCTGGCCCACATTAGTAATCTACCTCCAGAAGACACCAGTAGTGTATAGCAGACATACTTTGTAGTGTTATTGTAGTTTAAGTTAAAGTATTAACCTTTCCATTTACTTTCACTTTATTGTCAGGTACTTAATTTTGATTATTTCTTTTAATAACTTTTACTTTTTAAGTACATCATATTCATACTGCCCTGCTCAAAGTTAGTTGGGACTGGCCCAAGCAATCCTGAACAGGAATCGACCAATGTAAAATATGAAAACTCATATTGCCCTCAAGGAAATAGTATACTTATAGGGTCAAAGGCTAAAATTTTTTAGTGAGAGAGAATATAGCTAAGATGAACAATGCCACTCCAAACATTGAGCCTTACAGTGGAAGGAAAGACACATCACAAGGCTGTGGGAGGGATGGCTATATTTAAATCTGTGAGAGCTATCTTCCCAGCAAGATATTCTCATCACCTCAGCAATGCAACCAGTAGGACTGTATGGGAAGATGTTATTAGTTTAAAATAGTGTGCACATTGCCAGGCATGTTAATCATCATTGTTTAATTTTACATTATTAAATAGGTTAACTAAATAACTATTATATAACAATGAAACTTGACATTTTTTTATTCTGTTTTGAAGGACTGCTACATGACCAATTTGTAGTTACTTAAACCTGTAGCACCACCTTGTGGAAAAGCCTCAGTGCTGCAGTGTAACCAAGCAAGGCTTTATGTGGGTTCAAGTAACCTCCTTGACTTGAACTGCATAAGGTTTCGGCAAGTGTTTCAGTGTTTTAACACATCAGTAAGTGTAGACAAGACAATTGTAATCCTTTAAATAGGTCTATTGTCTTTCCTGTTCATAGAAGTAATCATTACCAGTGGATATGTTATTAGCAGTTATCTTTGAGGATTTAATTATACATTGGTAATGTGTGTTAGACCTGATAACTTATGCGTTCAAAATTTGAAATATTTAATAACATACACCATTTGCTTACAATTCATTAGATTGCCTGTTCATCTTGATAAAGGTACATTATATGTGTATATAAGTCACTTTTGATAAAAGCATTTGCAAAATTTTGTCAATCTAAATGTACATTTATTTTTATATAACCTCTATATCTTGATATTCAAGATTAAAAAAAAAAACTTTGTTCTGTCAATATCTGCTCACTTCAAATAGTACTGTGCAGAGGATCTGCCCACAGAAACTAGTGACACAGCTTTCCAATAAAAATCTGTGGCCAGATATGAACTTCAGCCAACCTTAACCTTTACTGTAGAGTGAGAAATATATGCAAAGTAAAATTGTTTGAGGAAAATAAAAACCAACAAATACTATAAAGTTTAAGAAATATTTATATTTGATAAACTCTTCCAACAGATTCTTAGGACACAGGGCCCGGGAATAACTGACCTGGTAACAACCCCATGTCGACGGCCCTAGCTGGGGCCAAGTGACCAGCCATTATTAAGCTTTTAAATAGAACTAATATGTCTCTCTACGCCATTCCACATATAGGGCCATTTAATATTTAAACCGTCTTCATCAGCGTCCCACCGGCCTTTGGTGTCAGCTCCGGCTACAGGAGAAAGACAAATAATCCCCGACTTCGTCATGGTCACCCTCTTCAAAACACCATTTCTCAGAGCAGTTATAACAGAGAATGATACTGTAATAATAAATTTAGTGTCCTTACTGTCATCATAACCAATGCCAAACTCATGTTCTCAATTCTCATGTATAAGCATGTATATTACAAAATAACATCTAAATGGTTTTCATTGCAAACTTTAAGAGGTAACTTTGTAAACAGGTCAACAGAAGAACACTGTACAGTCATAGTTTAACACAATATATGATTACACAAACACCTTTATTGTAAAATGCAAGAGAATATTTAGCTTATAACCCTTAAAAAGGACTTAAAAGCACAATAATACCTTTCACTGGCACATTACTAGGAAGGATGTTAATCATTTTACATTTGAGGTATCTGGATTTGCAACACCCAATTGTGTCAAAAAGCAATGGGCTGTAACAGTGAAATCCACCGCTGTAGGCATGTATGGAAAAATTAAATGGACCATGTAGTACAAAACCCTTAGGGAATATAGGGGCATGATTAACTGTGCCATCACATTAAAGGTATCGGCTTCATGTAAAGCAGTTTGTATTTGGCGTGTAACAGTGTTAGCGTATTATAATGCAGTTCTTATATTAATAAAACAATACAAATATGTGTTAAAACATATTCAACATGAAAAATACATTGCAGTACAATGTCATCCATGATCAGTGTAAAAATATTACAGTGCTGTATATTATGATCAAACCAGATGTACAGTTTCATTTAAAAATAAAATAAATCATCAGTACAATAGACTGAGCTATTTTCTTTGGGTAAATGATTATGAAAAATATACATTGCTCCACAAAGATGAGCGCTTGGCTTAGTATTGACGTGAATATGATGTGTGTGGTTCTGACTGGACATTCAGAATAGCAAACAGTTGAAAAGCAGTGATTCTCCCAGGAGCTCATCTGGCAGCCAGTGAAGGTTGGATAAAGGCACAATGTGTCCCCGACAGTAGCTTTGGAATAGCAATCAACTACTCACTGCTAAAACTCATTTCAGACATTTGGCGTTATAATTTATATTGCACGGTATACATTTAAACTATAGTGGTGTTAGCACTTATCACAATATTACCCTGATCCCAAACCCTCTTTGGCAACACTGTTGTACACACACAAAGCACAGGCTAACATTAGCTTAAGATAATATTCAGCCTTAAACATTTCATAATAGGTGAGTACTTGCCAAAGAGGAGAAATTAGATCATTTTGCTCATGCTTTAAATGCAGATAAAATAGTTAGAATATTCTAGAAACACATTATAAAAATCAAATAAAAAAAGGCAGGGAACAAAGTACATGTTTTATAAAAAGTACATCTTAACCAATCTCCCATATAGAATTTTACCCTTGGTTTGGATGTATATTAGATAGCTATAGCTCTGCAGCAATTAATTACAACAAAACAATGGAGATGGCGGTTGGACTGGCTTGCCGACATGCAGGCCTCCCTTACCCGCAGCATATGTTCTAGGGCCTGGTGTGTCTAAGGCAGCTTCATGGCTGTCACAGAACCACACAGCTGAAGCCGGTTGGCTCTGGGCTGCTGGGGAGAGAAACAGTGCAAACAAATACATCACTTTAAAAACACACTAATGTGTTATTACTGATTTTGTTATTTTGATTTAACAGTCAAAAGTTAATTAAAACACACACACACACATTACATTTGATATATCAGTCAAAAGTTAATGAAGACCAACGGACTATATGACACGAACACACGGATAAACGCAGTTAGAATTATTCATTACACCAAGTATAGTTTGTAATACTAGTATTGTATAATATCATATTGATGAAGTGGGACAAGAGAAGCACACGTTGAAGCCCATGCCACCGTCTGTACGTTTGGATAATTACTGAGAGCATAACTAGAGCATCCATCAGCGGGAGCCTTTGTGGGTTAGACGATCCCAGGGCGTCGTTCTGAAATATATTGCAGCTATTCTAATACGCGGCTTCGGTCTCCCCCCCCCCTCCCCCGGGAGCCATGAGGAATTAGTTGTCTCTGGGTTCAACGGCGTGGAACAGGCCCGTACCTCAGAACCGCGTCACCCGAGAGCTTCATCCTCTTGGACCCGGCTGGGACGGCGCTGGTGCTGGATGAGGATGCGGAACCGTCAGCGGGCTCACTGCTGCTCGCCTGTGGCGCAGGAAATGATATGTGACTGACGACGACTATGACTGTGTGTGGTTGCAGTCTTGGTGAAGGTGCTCAAACTGTGGTTTAAGGAAGTTAACACCAGTGTGTGTCAGGTTGCAAATGACACAGTGAGTGTGCGAGCATCAACTAAGCTTGTTGCAACCTTTCTAAGCGCTTGGTAAACTCATAACCATTGGGTTTGAATTAGAAACCGACGCACACAAAGCACAGATGCAGAAAACATCGTTTAATAAGGGAGACTAGCTCGTGTTCGCCCCTTGTGGCCAGAATTAGGTAATACAGCTTTAGGTGTGTGTGGGCAATAAGTAAGGAGCTCACCATGTTCCTCTTCCTGCCGGGTGCAAGGCAGGCATCTGGTTGGTTCTGGTGGCTGTCTGGGACTGAGCGGAGCGGTCTCCTGCACAGATCATCTCCTTTATGCACCACCGTGTTCTTAGAATGGAGTTTGCTGCACAAGGAGTGTAGAGAAGACTCAGGGAGGTTATCTATTTACCAGTTGTACCAATGTATTTCTATAGAATATATTAAAAGGTATGGTCAACTACTGCGCAAGCTAATTGTAGGCTAATACACATTTAGTCAAATTCAACAAAAGTCTCCTCACATTTTGAACTTGCACATGTGCGTGCAGAAAAAAACCTGGTACTTCTACACAAGCCTGGCTCTGTAAATAGGAACATAAACCAAGTGGGGAACAGCGCTGACAACAACAACGCCCTTGGCTTCGCAATGCGTTCCATTGTGTGACCGCCCGCCTTTCAGTCATGTCGATCTAACAACTCAGGTGGCTCTCCCAACATGAGGTGAATTAATGACTAAGGACCCTCGTCTCAGCCTTGCGCCCGCCTTATAAATGGCACAATGAAAGCATTACTTAATAATTTGTCAGCCAGATACTGCCTGTTACATGAAATATAACTGGATTTTACTGTATTGTCTATGCGTTTTATTGCTGCCCGACAATGGCGGTGTCCAGGTTCCCGGTGATATTAAAGCCGCGGCTACATGACAAAATGCTGACCGGTAGTGTACTGTGCATATGCTAACTAGACAATAGGGCCAGCGATTATATTTCTAATCTAAAAACAATAACCTGGGAACAAATCTCATATTGCTTTACAAAAGGAAAAAGGGTGGCTTGAATTTCCAATGATCATTGGTTGCAAAAATCCAATAGCTGCAGAGACGAGAGTCCAAGCATTCCTAATGTATATTCTACTTTTAATCAATAACTCAGATCTCTCTCTCACACACACACAAGGCTTAGTACAGTGTCTCTGGTGGTGACCCCAGCCTCTGGGCCTTCCTCTGGGTCTTCAGCAGGGCTAATTACGCTCCCTGGAGTGGTGAGGGGCCGGGTCAGCCTGCAACCTCTGCGCTGGATCCCCTGTGTGGTCTGAGGGCTCGATGTGTGTGTGTGTGTGTGTGTGTGTGTGAGACAGGGGCTCCCTTATCCCTCTCGTTGACAGGGTGATAAACTAATTAGCCTGGCCAGGCAAGCAAGTGTATAGGGCCTGGGCTGGTGATGCTGTCGTCTCCCTGCCTCCCTCCCTCCCTCCTCCTGATGCTTATGGAGGCTGACCTCACACCCTCCTTCAGGGAAGAGGAGGGCCATGAAGGGAGGGACCCTTATTACTGACAGGGCTGGGCTAATCAATGCTGAGACTGGCTGCATGCGACGGAGGCATGGCAGAGAGGCTGGCTGGCCTAGTAAATGAACGCGCGCTGTGTGTGTGTGTGTGTGTGTGTGTGTGTGTGTGTGTTGTATTATACAGTATATTATCAACCCCATTGTAATGCCTGGTAGATTATCTACATGTTATTTAAAGAGGGACCAAGTAAGGGTGTATTCTAGTGATAATACACTAGAGGTCGCCCTTTACTGCAAATGCAGGAAAAGGCAGCAGTTAACGGTGAGCTCACTAAAACTTCACAATCATAATCTGGAAAGATTGTTTCAGAGTTGGGAACGTTTCAAGAGTCTTTCCGCAGCCAGTTGTACATTGCTGTAAATGCCATCACTCTTTGGTGATTCATTCCTCACCATTTCATTGTTGTGTTCCTATTCTCATATTCTGCCATCTTGTGGACTTGTGAACCGCATTGAACAATTGAAGAAGACCCATGTAATTCATTGCCAGCCACCCCCATTAGCACCTGTGGTGCATCTGACAAATACTCATGGATTGGATATGCACTCTGTGTATTTGTGTGTGTGTGGTTACCTAATGGCTGAGGTGAGGCTTTGGTACCAGTCGTTGAGGTCTTCCTGGTCACTAGACATAAGAAGAAGCTTGGCCTTGGGGAAGGTCAACTGCAAAAAACAAAGAGGGGAATATTATCCAGTGGCGTTTGAGAGCAGAATTAGGATCTACATTTACTTCAATGTTCATAATATTAGTTATTTTTGTTTAAAATATACAGAGCTTGTCATTGTTTTTCAGATGAAGGACCCCTTTGCAGAAGGTGGATCGATCCCCTACAAATCGTCTGCTTATTAAAATGGGCCAACAACAATGTAAAGTTAAATTTTTTTGTAACAGTGTATGTGTATGTATGTAAAGCATTACTGTGTATTTTGGGACGTAATTATATTTATGGGTGTAAAGAAAGTTTGGCTGAGGACCCCCTAGGTTCCCGTGGTTGAAGATCTCTGCTTCTCTGCAATAATACCTTTGCTATAGTTTTCCTTTGGATAGTCAGTTTTGCAGATCCCCTATACCAGAGCACTCCTTAACCAGGACACAACCGAGCTAATGTGAGACAATATGCTAACACTAGATGGCAGGACTCATTCACTTCAAGACATTTCCATTGTACTGACATGCCAAACTTTACCGTACCGCTTAATTGGTGTTTGTCTACCAAACTCAAATTGAAAACAGAGGACACTTTATAGTAGACTGTAGAGTTTATAGTGGCTTGTATACTGGGCTAAACACAGGCTAAATCAACTGAGGCGAGAAAATGTCTACGGACGAAAAACTGTGAATGTTGCATACAAAAAACAAAACAAACTGAAATGGCTTTTTACAATTCATTTTATGCGTTCCTGCCCCTCTTGAGTCTACACTGTGGCAGGGCTGATATGAAATGCCTCCTCCTCTGAGTCAACAGTAATTACGAACTCTCTCGTCCACATTAAAAGTCTTCACCCTCAGAGTGCGCTTGTCAAACAAACCAATGGGAGCTGTCCAAAGCCCAAACAAAAGAGGCTTTTAGAACAGAATAATTACAAGCGGAAAGCTATTACAGAGGATCAAAAGTAGGCTGCCGTTATATTAAATGACCTTTCACATTTACCTGAGGATGCCAGGCCCCAATACCGGAAAACTTCCTTGGTTGTGATATCAATAATTTCACTGTCCGTCTGGACAGAACATTACGGATGTTAAACGCATGTGTACCTCTACCTAAAAATAATGTCTCTCTTCCTTCCTTTTTGGTTTGGGGTGGTTCTTAAGAAAGGACGGGGGAGTGGCTCTCGTTATACATTAAAATGGATTGAGATTTCAAATGCAGCATCGTCAAAAGAATTATCTAATTACAGAGTTCAGTGAGCGGGGCGGAATGGAAGCGGCTCGTGATGTTTGGCTCCCACCACTTGGGGGCTGGTGGGTTGATTTATGCACAAATAGATTCCACTTCCACTGCGCTGCAGTAATTAGGGATTTGTCAGGAAATCTGACCCTCTTAGGTAGAAATTACTCCGTATAATAAGATCGGCACGAAAGCCTTCTCGGCGCACATAATTTAGCTTGATTATTTATACATCAAGGGGAATGTGTCAGGGATGTGGAAATATATGTGAGGGGATATTAAGGGGTCGGAGATAGCTGACAGTGAGGAAGAAGACACGGAGAGGGAAAGTGAGACTAGCGGAAAGGATGAAGAGAGGAGGGCCTCCTCAAAAGTAAGATTGTTTCTCTTCGAAATGAGGCGAGAAGAAAGAAAATAAATGGATACGTTGGGGTTTTTTTTCCTCTTGTCTTTTTCTTCCAAACTTTGCATATAGATTGCCATGGCATTTACAGCTGTCAAATTTAATTTGGCTTTAATTCTTCATTGGCCCGTATGAGGAGGGCCCTGGAGTGCTGACAGCCCTTTTCCTTGAGCTCAGGTAAGGGGCCCAGGATCAATAATGTGTCCTTATGAGAAATTACACGTAATGCTATTGAGTATGCATTTGGGCCTCGGCGGGATAAGGGGCTAATGAAATGCATTTCTGCCATTAGATAACGGCGAGCCGGCTGGCGCAGAGAGGCGACAGCCTTGAGGAAGATGTATTTAATGCGGGGACGGAAGGGATGGATCTGTGGCCTAATCTGATCCGGCGCGGCGAGCGCTTCACATGCTCCCTCTCTTTCACACACACACACACACACACACACACACGGGAGACCGTCTGCCGCCGCGACACCGCTGAGATTCTCACACGCCACAAATTATACATGAGCGACCGCACCTTTTCCCTGTCAATGGCCTTGTGATTAGACAGTGGAGGGATCTGTCTAACTCCTGATTGGTTTGAACTAGGAAACGGGCCCCGTGGTCGCTCAAACAGCAGGCACCGCACTGTTGCCATGTTATCCGAAGCAGATGTGAATTAACGCGACCGTTTGAGCCTGGGTAGGTACGGCAGCAAACGGCGTAGTTAGAGACGGCGGCAAACAGCGGCACGACCAAGTTGGTTCTCTGACACCAGATGAATATTGATACGGCGCTAAAACAAACGGTTTGGCTAGTCGCACGCTGGCGCGCGACACGCTCCTGTGGCTGCTTCAAGACAGCGCCTACATCATTTAGACACAATTTGTCATCCAGCAGCTGCACGAAGACCTGGCAGATGGATCAGAGAAGAGAGACACATTAAAAGTTCAAGTTGCTTTCTAATTTTCTTCTTCCTTTTTTTTTTTTTTGGTGACTTCACCACAGTTTTTTAGGTAATTAGTGAAAGGAGGAGGAGGAGCTGGGGGTGGGAGGGAGGTCTTCTGTCAGCCAGAGGGGGAGGGAGGGAATAGAAATGATGTTTTCATTCCGCCTGAGCCTAGAGGGGGCGTCGCCACGGCGTAAGGGATGCATTTAGGAAGAGCGCAGTTTGTCGGAGCACGGCACGGCACGACCATCAAGGAGATAAATGAGACAAATCAAAGCGGCGTATGTCATGAAGCAGGAGGGGGAAACATGTGTCTTCCAAAGACTCACTCATGTGTGTATTCAAAAAATGGGAACATATGTCTGCACACCTGGTGCACACCTAATACGTTATGGGATTAAGAAAATAATGACACCGAAATGCATTTACAAATACACCTTCTGCAATAATCGCCCACCATGTGTAGGCATATCAATTATTTCTTTTATGAGTTGGGAGTGAGGAACCTTCGAAGTAACACAGAAACCATGTTTTGCAGTGTACAATACAGTCCAGTGTTAACTACTGTACACACAGACACACACATACCTTTAATCATGACACACTTGAAGGGTTTTGACAAAACTGAGATATGTTATGCAACCACATACCAGAAGGTATGGTAAATATTGATTTGTCAGATATCCATCGTGAAACTGTTCCTACGGACTTCATGCTCTAGCTACCTGCCTAATATCTTCCTACCCAGAAGTATAAAGTAAGTGGACAGATGGCGTTTTACTTTCCCCCCCTTTTAAAACAACTCCAAACATGAAACCCCCCCCACCCCGCCTTCCAATAAAAACCACCCATCCACTGTCAGCCTTGACACCGCTACTCACACTGAGCAGGCCCCCGCGGCTCCTGGTGTGGCCAAACACCTTGTCCACAGTGCACTCCTTCAGGGGGTAGGCGTTCAGGCCTTGGAGCTTGTCCCCGCCGGTGGGCTGCAGCAGGCCGCAGCGCTTGGCCTGCAGCAGCATGTCGGAGAACAGGAAGTACATCCTGGGCTTCGCCTCCGTGCCCTTGGACGGCACCGCCTTCAGCCAGCCCTCCCGGATGTACCAGCGCCCTGGGTTGGGGTGCAGGGGGGAGATGGGGTTGTTGGGCAACAGTATTGGAATAAAAACAACATGGAGCGTGGTAACACATTTCAGTGGAAGCAGAAATGGAACGCTTCCGGCCTTTTAAAAAGTAGGGGAAGTCATCTTTGAGCTCAAATCAAAACAACAGCCCTACGCAGCGCCGCCCACATCTTGAAACTCATTGTGAAGGCAAGCGACTTGGTTGTTCTGAGCGGTGTTCCCCACTTGGTTTGTGTTCCCATTTACAGAGCCAGTGCTGCGTAGAAGTACGGTACCAGATAAGTGTTTTAGGGGGAGATATTTGGTAAATTTCACAATTAGCTTGCAATAGCTGACTATACCTTTAAGTGGGCGTGTCACTAACAGCATTTAGCTGTAGAGGCTGATGTGGGCAACGCCCAAACAGCTAAATCTATGCATAGCGTTAAACAAAGTCAATTTAACCCAAAACAGTTTGCTGCAGAAATACTGTATCCACCGTAAATACTGTAGCCACAGATTGATCGTAGGCTTTAATGTTACATACTCAAAATACATATCAACGCCCCCAGAGAGAAACAATTGGCAATATTATAGTGAACTACTTAGACCTCCCCACTGACTTGCATGGAACACTGGGTCGTTCTGGTCTGCATACAGGATGAAAAGTCGCAGCCTGGTGTAACCAGACCATATTCACTTTGTGAATAAGGTCTGGCCACGTGTTGGCAGTAGTGTCCTCCTACTGGGTGTGGGCCTCTGGTTAAATTTGAAACTATTGGGACAGCGCTGAACCAATCGGCGTTGCTACAACTGTTTTGATCGGCTCATCTAGCTACACCACCATTTCGACACACGCTTGACGCCAACGTTATCTCGCTTTATCCACGCTGACTGGGCCGCCAGCAGGGTGGCCGTGCGAACGCTAATGCGAACAGAGTTTCCAGACGGTAGTGCCGTCTGCTGAACCCTCTCTCACGTACAGACTACTGTCTTGCTACATGTCAGTCAATCGTATTTTTACTGTTCTCCTGCTCAAGTTATCATTAGTGGGAAATTAGGACTCTCCCCAACGGAATGCTGCAATACAGAGAGTGCCTGACAATGTGCGATGGCCGATAACCATGGTAGCACAGCGGACCACAGCCATCGACTGTGACACATCATCATCCCGTATGCAGAGAGTGGAGACGTAGAAGTCCAACGTAAAAAAGAGCGAGACACAGCGGGAAGGAGAAGTCTCTTCCACGGCTGATTGGCAGCGGTGTGATGACGTCTAATAAGCACGAGGCTGACATTTGGATAGATAAGGTGAAAATTCAGCCTGGGTTTTAAAAAAAAAAAAAAAAAAAACGTTTTAATTGCCCCAGCCAATAGGCGGTGATTATAGCCAGCCTGAACAGCCATCGTGGTGCCTCTGGGGCTTGTGGGAGGACATTTCCAGATACAGACAAGCCCAATGTGATTAAGTGAAGGGACATGGCGAGGGTCAAATTGCTTTTAAAATGCCATGGGTCTCATATTGGGAAAGGGGGGGCTGGGGGCATCGAGTCTCTCAGGTGATGTGTGAAGATTAGCATAATGCTTGTGAACATTTCACTACCAATTAAATACATTCATGTTTACATCCTGCTCTACCTTACAGCGTTCCCTTACAGTAGCACTAGAGCAAATGCTCTCCCCCCAGACTTTCCCAAGAAAGCTTAGCTTTTGCTCAAACAACACTTGACAGATCTCTGGCCTTTATCTTGGTGTCTGCAGAGAGGCTATTCCCCTCCTGCATGAAGAGGAGGAAACAGCAGGTGGGGATGCAGGGGGGTTCTGACATGTAGGTGGGAGATGGTCTGAGTTACTAACTTAATAATAATGATAATAATAATAATGTGCTCGGTGGGCAAGGCTTGTGCTTCTCAAGACATTTGGTCGGACCCCCCGGTTGTGCCCAACGCCAAGAGGATTTCCAGGCACCAGTTGAGTTCAAAGAGTGGGAACTTCCAAGTGTCACTCTCCATGTCGGGAGCCCTTCAGCTTCTCCCCGTCAAAGAGCACCGTTGTTCCGCTACAAAGGCCCGTGGCGGACGGAGGGGGCCTAAAGGTGAGTGTAGTGAGGTTGATAAAGGCTGTCGTACCACGGCCTTTGGTCCTCCTGATGTGTTTAAGGCCAGAGGAACCAGAGGGCCCGGCTGTGAGGTTGAGATGTATCCAGCTACAGCCGACTACGGTGGTTGGTGCTGATGACTTCAGGTGGGGTGATCATCGATATCAGAGTCGCCAACATAATTCACGATAGCGATGTTATCGCGACACCTATGGAAAATGTGAAATGCTAATGATGCGGTCAGTAAACGTCATCTTACATTTTGTCTCTTATTTAGCAAAATAATTGATTTGGAGTGAGTAAATAACTATTTTAAAGTATTTTAAACAATTTAAGTGTATAAAAATAACAATACACTTTATGATAATAAAGGCGATATGTCGAGGTAATGGTATTCAATTGCATTTAATTATCAGATTTGTACTATTAACATGATAGACATTTTTCATTTTTTAAATGTCGTGGTTTTCAAAACAGGTAGAATGGGACACCCCTAGATTCAGGTAATTAAAGCTGGTGGTTAAATATAGGTCAGGAACCCCCCGACGGGTCGAGAATTGCTTTCGTCTGTGCCAGTAACTATATTTTCTTTTAGTTTTAACAGTATTAACTAAAACATCAAGGTGTGGCAGAAGCTCTGATCTCTGCATGCACCGGACGGATGCTAGCCATGCTCGCCCTGAGAGTGCATCCGGCATTGAGGAGCGAGAGAAAGTAAAGGGGTAAAAAAAAAAAAAAAAAGAGAGAAAACACTAATGAGGTTGTGCGGGAGAGACACGAGGAAAGAGACGTTTGATCAATGTCACTCTCAATCTAAATCTATACCCTTTTTCTCTCTCCTCCCAGAGCTGCTTTTAGGGAAGGACATAATCAGACAGACAGACAGACAGCTCAGCTGTAGTCCACTGTGCTACAGTAGCCATCTACCTAGGGAAACAGCCAGCCGTATCGATGTCCCATCGATTCAGGCTTCACGTCTTTGAATGCCCTCCCTTATCTCCTACAGAGCTACTTAATATGGTAGAGGGCCTGTGGCACTTCTCATCTGTATTAAAAAAAAAAACAGGGTTTTCCCCTTTTACCCACATTAAAAAGGTGGTAGCGGGTGGGTCTGCACTGGAAGAAGGGAGGGCGCTCTGAATCTGCTGGGATCGGCTTTATCGTGGGCGAACGGGAGCCTGGCGGAGTTTACGAGGGGGCCTGAGAACTCAGATGAGACGAGGCTTTTGAAATTTCCCACATTCGCATTAGAGAGAGAGAGATGAGCCTTGCCCTCAGCTGGAATATGCAGATGGTTCCAAACCACCTCAAACACACACACATAAAAAAAAAGTACGAAAAACAAGCGCGCGTGTGTGAGGCGTGTAAACAACCACACTCGCGCTAACATTTTCTTTTTATCTACGGACCCACAAGATGAGCCCGAGCTCTAATTGGTCCTGGGGGAAATTGGCAGGCCGGGCCGAGCATCGTGGAGGCCCGTCTCTCTGTTGTTCTGCACGTGGGCATTTCCCCGGAGGCCGAGTGGGGATGGACAGGAGAGGCAGGGAGGAGAGAGAGAAGAAACATTTTACATAAAGGGCCACTCCTTCGCCAGTGGAGACGCAGGGAGGAGGAACGCGCAGGCCGGTGTGAGAACGCGCGGTGATTGCGTATCCATACACCGTGCCCAGTGAGTGCAGCCTATGGAAAAGTTCAATGGGCTCCATTGATTAAAAGAAAGTCCAATGGGCGGCGACTGCTTATTTAACCAGTTTCCCTTTCAATTCAGGCCTGCCTCCTCCTCCGAGCCTTGTTCCAAAAGACGACACACACACACACAGAGACAGAGAGAGACAGAGAGAGAGAGAGAGAGGCGGGTCTTTAGAAGTGATGAAAGGAATAGCTGATCAGAGGCACCAACCTGGAGCCAGCACCTTGGTCTTTCGCCCCTTCAGCAGTTTCTGCACCCGACGCAGCTGCAGGTGGTTCTCATGGCTGCGGGCGTTGTCCTGGATACGCTGGGAGACCTCTGAGACCGCCCTCGCGGCGCCTGCAGCAATCGAGCGTGCGCGCATGCACACAGACACACACACACACACACACGCACACTGAGATTTTGTGCACTGCCACAGTGCATGCTGCTGTTGCATCATGCTATTTGAAAAGCTGCACGGAAGGAAAATGAACCAGGGATGCACGGAGACGGAGCATAAGCCCTACTCCCCAGTGGTCCACACGTCCCTCCCTGCCCGCTCCACCTGAGCCCATATGCCCAGTCTGCGGATGTGCGTTTGTCCTTTTAAATCGGCCCACAAACAAATGGCTTTGAGCTGCTTCAGTCCTGGGTCCATTGCTTTAAAGCCAATGCCACAGGTGAAAACACACGCGCGCGCGCACACGCACGCACGCTTGAGTAAAAAAAACTTTAAAAACCAGTCCTGATTAGGATTAGGCGGGCGGCTCTGGTTGGGGCATGGGCTCCTATGCATGGTCATATGAATGAGTGATACTAGCAAGAAAGGAACTGCCACCCATAATGCAATGCTCCAGTTTAGTCGCCAGTAGTAAGCAATGATTTATCCAACAAGCACACCTAGGGCTAATCAACTGTTTCTCATGGGGTTATCGTTACATAAAACTATCAAGACTGCGTGTACGCTCAAATTTACCAGGGTTTCCCCCCATTTCTGGTAAAGGTGTGTCGTTCTACAGCTGCTTCGTTCTAACATACAGGATTTGTGAAAGCAAAATATAAGCCTAATTTAAAATGCCACACAGTTAGAAACTTTACACAAGTACAAACAGGCAAATCATTAATGCTAGACAGAACCATCCAATTACTGTGCGCCAGCGATAATAATTGCTGTAGACATTTAGACCTACATCATTAACACATCCAAAATAACAACAACAGATGGAGTCTAATTTCAAGCTCAATTTTTCTGCTTTTGTTGGGAGCACTGCAACTCTGTATGAACTTGATCCTCAAGGCGCTTCCTCTACGCTAAAATAATCACAGCCTAATTGGCTCACTTAACTCCACAACAATTACAATGCAAACCAAACAAAGCATGTGTATGTGTGTGAATATGTTACATTGCCTTCTTTATAAAAAACTAGTCCTAATTATGGTATTCTTGTTGGCCAAGGCATAAATAATGCATCTGGCCTATTATACATTCTGAAGACAATGTACTTTTTTCAGCACTTCATTCCATCTATCCAGACTATTTAAGGCAGTATTATGTGACGTTTAACTTTGACTATTAACTGTTGTCGGGAACTTGCGCAGGTCCTGGTTGGTGACAAGCGTAGCAGAAGATGTGTTCAGTGGCTCAGTAATGCCTCAGACTGATGAAAGCACTAAGAGCAGTGTGGTTATTATTAAAATCACGCCGTTCAACCAAAACATTTACTGCCAGTAAATTGACGGGCTGGAGTGAGGAATAATGCAGGGGGAAATCAGTCAAAGAAAACAGACTTAAACCAACAAACAAAGCAACACAACAAACAGAGCAACACAACAGGGCAACACAACAACACAACAAACAGAGCAACACAACAACAACACAACAAACAGAGCAACACAACAGAGCAAGACAACAACA
This sequence comes from Forbesichthys papilliferus, assembly GCA_025399855.1. Taxonomy (NCBI): domain Eukaryota; kingdom Metazoa; phylum Chordata; class Actinopteri; order Percopsiformes; family Amblyopsidae; genus Forbesichthys; species Forbesichthys papilliferus. Next base: position 850,866 of record JAODOY010000016.1, on the reverse strand, counting down.
CAACAAACAGAGCAACACAACAAACAGAGCAACACAACAGGGCAACACAACAACACAACAAACAGAGCAACACAACAGAGCAACACAACACAACAAACAGAGAAACACAACAACACAACAGAGCGACACAACAAACAGAGCGACACAACAAACAGAGCGACACAACAACACAACAAACAGAGCGACACAACACAACAAACAGAGCGACACAACAAACAGAGCGACACAACAACACAACAAACAGAGCGACACAACAACACAACAAACAGAGCGACACAACATCACAACAAACAGAGCAACACAGCAAACAGAGCAACACAACAAACAGAGCAACACAACAACACAACAACAAACAAGAACAACAACGTGAAAGCACCACCATCAACAACAAAGTCTCTTGTGATTCTCCATGTTAGACCACTTAATCAAATGCAATGTGATTTGTCTGGCGTTTCTTTTTATTTTTTTATTCCCTTTACAATACAACACGGCTGACTGCAGGAAGTTTGTCTCACCCCCCCACCGACCAACCCTACCGTAAAAAGATGAGTTTAAAAAAAGCATCTCTAATGAGGAAAGGAAGAGGCGATAGAGGAGCACATTTAGACGTGTACCTTCATCTTAGAGTCAGGGGCTGCTTTCATTTATAAGCCAGGCAGCACACAACCAATGAGAATGTAATTGTTACACATAAATAATTCCTTGTGTACATTTGCACTTGAGTCAGCTTCGCTGTTGATTTGACGATTGAAATTAGTCATTATCTGGATTTCTTGTTGACGTTGAAGATTTTATTTATTAATTTAGTGCTGTCTTAATATCCTCTGATCCAGTCCCAATTAATTATGTCCAAAAAAAAAAAAAAAAACACATCAAGCTACAACTCAAATGTACTTCCATCATGTTTTTTCTTCTCCAGTAGCCCAGCGTTGCCACGACAATAACAAATAAGGGATGAAACAAGAGCAATTTCCTTTGTTACTCAAATGAAAACAATGAATATTTCACAATAAAAAGCTGGCATGAAATATATAATTCGAAGATAACTTAGTTAAAATAGGAGTGCGTAATTTTTACCCACAAGGGATAATGATTAGCAAAAATAAGTATGTGCGTGCCTTTACGTATAAAGTTGAATAAATGATGCCTTCGGTGTTATTTCAAAACAGCACGACGTGTAGAAATCATGTTAGAAAAGGCTCCAGAATACTGAGGTCAACGATGTTTGTATTTATGGTCGGGTTGAACAGCAGTCTTCACATTCATATCAATTACTGTTAGGCTCTCGCTGCTGACAAACCAAAGCAGCTCAAACAAAAGGGAAAAGGGAGGAGGTGATGAAAGTCAAGATGGAAAATCAACCTTAGCTTCACACCTGTGTAATTGGAAGCAGGCACGCCAGTACACAATGACGGTGAAACCATGGACATTTTACCTGCTAGGCAACGCAATGATAGTAGAGTTAGCCATGCTGTGGATGAGAAACTTACTTGAAAGCTGTTCAAATTCAGGGTTGTCTGGGCTTGTGTTTTCTGTCAGGTCCTGTAGGAGATCCTTATACCTGAAGGAAGAAAGAAAAGCGTTTGCAAATGTGAGTTGCTTACGTACTGTCTAATACACAGTTTCCAGCTAATCTATCAAAGGAATTCCTTGTTTGACCTATTCCTTGTCAACTTTTAGTCAACTAGAACAAACTATTCAGAACAAACTAAACTCAAAAAGCAGCTGTTGTTTTCCCTGAATGCACTGTAGCGGCATTCCAAATGGAAAACTAAAGCACAAAGACATCTTTAGTTTATTTTGGATTCATCCCCAGACTGTTGCATATGGTGAAAGCAGGATTTGCATCAGAGGTTCTTGTGATGGACAAATTCTTTGATGGGTACAGCTGTAGCATGATACTGAATGGATACTTGTAAAGGACATTTTGCTTTATTCCTCTTTAGATAAATAGCGTGGAAATAACTTGGAAACATAAGAGGACTATTACTGTCCAGAGAGAACTATAATATAGGATTTATTTTTTATATTAAATGTCCCTTGGAATCAATACACGTTCAATCTAGTATATTGTCTTAAGAAAATCTCAATTAAAAACTCTTAATTAATCCACTCCTTACTTGTATATTTGTGTGTCTTATGCAAAGTTGGGCACAACCATTGCTCAGAAATGTACAGTATATTTTATTTTTAGGGCCTAAAAGGAACGAGTCAAGCTAGGTTTTCACCCCTATCTGAAATCCAATTGCTGCTGAACAAGAAAAAGGTAGTTTATCTTAATGCAAGGCCGTAAACTGAAGATAAGCTGGAGGGATCACACTTAAAGCTTAGATTGAGAGAACCTTTAAGACTGAGCAGTGAGTATGTTCATTATGAGATAAAAACAACATGTAAGTAACCCTAAATTCTTTGTCTAAACTTGATTGGCTATTTCAAATGGACTTAAAGTCTATTGTGAAGTACAAAATGAAATCAATAAATGGTAATGGTTATAGCAAGTGTGTGTTATTCTCTGTTAAATACAGGATGTTTTTGAGGCAGCATCTTTGTGGAGAATAATGAAGTAACTTGCCACCCCAACTACAGTCTCCAATCTAGTGTTGTGGGAAAGCACGCGCTTCCAGATAAATCTTTATCCTGCAGTTGGAAGGGACAGTGTGACCTTGGAGTGCATTGACAATTGACATTGATTTCCAGTGTGTCTGTCTCTCCTCCTCAGTCCCCAGTCTCCCTGGGTCCCAGTCTTTGTGCACTGTGAGCATGTTTTAAAGAGACACACAGGTGCCAGAGTGAGAGGTCATTAGTGAGGCAGGCAGGCATCTTGAGTCATACATAGCTGCTTTATCACACCAACGGGGAAGGAGGGGGACCAACAACATGCAGTGTTTCTTTTGCATGCATGTGCAGAACAGGAGTACAAACAATGGCTGGGTAGTGGCCTTTCCCGCACAGTAAAGTCACTGTATAAAACCGTGTAATAAAACATATTTTCAAGAATTTAGAACAAAAAAAAAAAAATCATAAATAAAACATTACAATATACAATATAGCAAACAGAAGCACTGTTCTCCATTATCTCTCAGCTGGCAAGTTGAATGAAGGGGAAGCTAACCAAGGTCCAATTAAGCCTCCTTCAATTAAAAGACACTTAGAAGGAGAAATACTTGAGCTTCCTTTTCCTTCCTTGTCTTGTAATAACAAATTCATTACAGACATTATCCCTGTATGTGTGTATTGTGTGCGGGGATGTCTAATTACAGGAACTGCATAACAAAAAAAGGAGCGCTCTAATGAGCATTATTACAGCACATTCCAAATAATGTAAGAGGAACCGGCTCGTTTAGCTGCCCTGTCCCAGTCATTAGCGGCAAACCAAAGAGAAGATAATGAGACAATAATGTAATCCGAGTCTTATTTATAATAGTTCTGATGCTCTACTGATGAACGCAACTTTAGAAAGCATGTGCTGGCCTATTTAGAAAAGAAACCAGTTGTTCTTCTCAGCGGCAGTGTGCTAATTCCTTTTCTAATATGTGGATGATACGCGGGCTCTCAGTCTTGTTGGGTCATTCTGGCTGTTACACACATGTCAGTAAAGCAGAAGAGATGGAGGAAATATCTGTCTAATTATTTTGCCTTTAACACGCGCATTAAGGATTCAAATTTCTAATTAAGAGACAACAGCCACTGTCAGCCTTCTGCATGGGTTAGTGAACATGGCATAGGCTTATGGGTAATTATACTCCACTTTAATAGCTTCAAAAGGAATAAACAACCATGCTAAAGCCAGAAAGTGTGCAGATATTTGAAACTACAAACTTCAGCAATTAAAATGTAATATTAAGCAAAGTTGTACCCTCAAAAGTGTGACTATTGCTGAAAGAGAGGGGGTAAATGTGGACATTGGCACAAGAGTTTTCATTATTGTGAGACAACTTCAAATCAGTGTTAAACCTTGTATTGAACACTCAGTCAATATGTGACAAATAACATAGTTTGCTATTACTAATAAACATGCAAATATTTATATTATGATATAGGTTAATACAATGATAAACCTACAACTGAAAAACAGCAAAACAGTGTATTAAAACAACTACACTTACTGTCCATTGTCAACCTAATAATAATAAAAGGTCTTCAGAAAAACAACACTGCTTTGGTTTCAAACAAGAGGACAACTACCCATCCCTCACCTGAAAACTCACTTCCCCACCCTCCCAACCCTGAAATTCCCCCAACCCCACCATTTCCAAACAATTTCCAAACAAAGTTTAGTGTGCAGTAGCAAGTCGGGGCGACTTTGGTGTTTTCAGGGGGCTCTATAGTCCATACACAACTGAATAAAACCTTGGACTGTCACTTGCGGCTTTGAGTCTACAGCGTAGAATGAAAGACAAGGCACAGCTAATTCAGGGTTCTTTTAAAGGATGATATAAAAATTATAACCATGCACTTGAGAAGCTAAATGAGCCAATCGGTGGCTGATGAGAGAGGAAGCGAGTAATCCCTTTGGAAAAACAAATTCAAAACTAACTGTGGAAGAACTGGCAATGACCTCTGAAGATTCTGTGACGCTTAAAAAGAGGAAGCACAATCACCCCAGCTATCTGAGGCCGTTTTCTATGCGCTGAAAATTGGCACTCGGCTAAGAGCACCTGAATCCCAAGGCCGCCGACTACAGGCAGCTACGGGAGGAGTGTTTTCTGCTACGTCAACTCAAGCGCGCCACAGACAGGGAAGGTTGCTATCCACGGCCATCAACTCCAGACCCCATCGCTGTCATAATGGTACACTCAGTGGAGAGGACAGTGTCGAGCGGGCTCCGGTAAAACGCCACTTAATAAACCCAATGATTTTATCCCCACCCCCCCGCACCTTAAGTACCCTAACTTCACAGCGCGGTCACCATCCATCATCATCCGAACGGTGATAAGTGACAACAATTTTCCCCCCCGCTATTCCCAGCCGTGGGGTGAGGAGCCAGGCGTCGGCGATTATCTGGCCCGCGCCGCGCGAAATCATCCTTACAATTAGACACATCCCTGGAGTGTCTCACAGGAACAGGTAGGAATCGATGATGCTGATGGGAAGGGGCGGGGAGGGGGGGAGGAAAAAGAAAAAAAAACCAAGAAGAACAACCGTGAGAAGAGTCATTTGAAACCGGAGTAAACAAGGCCACCTAGGCTACATGTCACCCAGAATCAAAACAGAGATGTGCTCGGCCCCTGCAGATGACAACGGGGGTGGACCATGAGGAAACATGCACCCCAAGAGGAGGGATGCAAGATGGGAGTGCAGATTGGAAAAGGTGAACGTCAGGTACATCATGTACTTCGGTGGAGGTTACAAAATACGATGTGGGGATGATGGGTCAGCTCAACTCCGCCATCAGCGTTTTGCATGATGGACGGATGCAACGTTGCCAAAGCTTTCATGTACATCTGCCACCTAAAGAGGTGAGAGGGAAAGGACTAATTAAGATGCAAGCGAGCGGCTTGATAAGCCGGTGTCACCATATCTGAGTTGGCAAGCGCGTTTTGGCCCATTGCTCCTCTTGTTCCACTAATTAACAAGGAAGATCAACATCGCATGAAATTGCAACACACACACACACAAAAAAGTGGTTAACAAAAGGAATTTTGACAGATCCTGGACAGTGAGTGCTTACACGGGCGCTACATCAAATAATAATAATTACATCTGTCAACGGCACTCTCTATTCCGCAATGCGGTAGGTGAGCAGAGAAGAAGGAAACAATATCAGAGGGAAGCAGAGCTCAAGCATGAAATCTGTGACCCGTCGATGACAGTGTTCTACACGGTGGAACAGAACTCTGACAATATACAAACACGCATGCTAAAAAAAACCCCACAGCATTTATCGGTAAACTGTGGGTAATACAACAATAAAAAAAATAAAAAAAATAGGTTACGTGCAATTTGCGAGATATTCAATCAAGATGCAGACACAGAGACAAGAGGGGTGGGGGGGCATATCCGACGTGTTTTCGTACGGTTTGCTCATTCGCTAATTGGCTTACTGCTGAATTCGCTGGACAGGAAGCGGGAGCAGCTCCTCCAGTTTGCAGTTGCGGAACTCCGACCGGGCCTCCTGCAGAGTCGTGAAGCGGCGGAAGGCCTTGTTCTTCTTCAGCTGCGCCTACAGGATGAACGGAGACAGGGACAGAGACTCTGACCACAGGCTAATCACAGCAAACACGTAACACGGTAGGTGGGGTCACCGCCTTGTCAACCACTGAGATATGCTTAGGTTATTATTTTATTTTACACTAAATGGCATTTGCACCTGGCGTGTGGAGTCGACGGCAAACATGACACAAACCTCGACAACCCACGAATTCTCATGTCACTTTCTCAATGTGTACTCCCGCTGACAAACCCACAAATCACCTTATGTCACTCATTATTTCAGCCCGTGTGTGTGTGGCGGGGGGGAAGGGGGAGGAATAGCTGCAGCTGCTATTAAATATGCATTTGCAAATCATGTCAACACGAGTAGGTGTCAACATTTCCACGTAGTTACACACAAAAAAAAAGGTAATCTTGTCATCCACATCAGTCATGAAATAAACATGCCCCTGTATTTAAATAGGGCTGCCTGGGTAAAGCTATGCAGCTTGTCCTTGTTTAAGCAGCATTTAAAAACAGCAGCGTATGCACCTGACTAATGGTCAAGCGAGCGGTGTGTGAGCGAGGGTCAGTGAGCTCCTCACATACAGCTGTTTAGCTGGTCATTATGCGCGTGGCAGCTGGGCTTGGACACACTTGCGTAGACAGGTGGTGAATCAACGCCGTGATGGGAATCAGTTAAAAAGGCAAGTGTACTGGAGTCGTGGAAGAGGTGTGAAGCGAACAGGCGACTGTTCAAATATAAAATCAGAAAGAATGCCCTGTAACGAGGCGAGTGCTCAGCGACACACACACACACACACACACGCACTTAAAGGCATAGGCTAGTAAGTCACTCTGGAGAAAGCTTGTTGATATTCGAAACCAATAAAACCAATAAAAATACATTGCAATTCCCATTATATTGTTGCTGTGGTCTGCACTAGTTTTCTGTTCCCATTTACAGAGTCAGGGCTGTGTAGAACTCGTACCAGATTATTATTTTTCAACACACACACACACACAGAGACAGAACGAGCAACTAAAGGACTGTGAGGAGATATTTGTTGAATTTGACAAAAAGTGTAGTTTCCAATCGCTTGCTATACGTTTAGCCTACTGCTATTCCATACAATGTAAAAAACAACATCCACAGTGAATTACTCCTGATATATCTTTCCAAGACCAAAGGGGGTGAACATTAACACTGCATATGACCAGATAAGAGTTCAGGTAACGTGTCGCGAACAGCTTGGTCACCTTGGTGACAGGAGATGTAAACTACCATGCCGCGTCGCAAACACGCGGCCTTGCTGTTTAGCCAATTACGGCCGCGTCGACCTGGAGGGGAAGAGATCAATGCTAACTTGCATGGCATGGGCCATAATCAATGAGCTTGGTCAATGGGCTGCAGGCACGTCCTTCCTCTTAATTAAGGCAATTACATCTTCGCAGCTCGGATGAGTAAGAGCAGATGTTAGCTAGCAGCAGGTCACGAGTCCCAGTCACCTCAATCAGCCAGGGAACATATCCCCGATATTAAAAAGCCACGTCGGCGACTATGCCAGATGGTAAGTATGTGTCTCTATTTAGGTGGAGGTAAATTAAATACTAGGTTTAGAGAAATAAATAAAAAAATAACACTGCATAACGTAATCTAAATAAATAACAACAACACACACAAAAAGTAATCATATAGACATCAATATAAGAATCCACTTGACATGAGGGTATTTTATTTATCATTTATTTACTTCCTTACTGTATGTACATAAATAACAGAGGAAATAAATCCCCCACCACATCATTACCATTTCAACCCGAGTAACAACAGAGCAGGTGCACTGGCTATTCCTCCAGAGTTCCTGGCGCTCAATAAGTTAACATGCTAATTAACAGACAGTAGACAGACGGTACACCATATAGGAAAGGCAACCGTGTTGACCGTTGAGGTCAACTCTAACGAGAGGCGCATGGAAGATGCCAATGGGTTCTGTGGGGCCAATGAGTGTCAAGCAGATGACTTCATTTGATGAACTGTAGTGTAACAGGACACGCAACCTTTTTCAGAGAAATACGGTTTTCCTGCTCTCTATTGCGTATTTATAATACGCAATACATCGGGGGAGGAAAAAAATAACCAAAAACTGCGATTGCACGATTGTATACTGACACCTGCTGGCGTAGATGCAGCAGTGCCAACGCTCACCTCATAGGTCAACATGGCAACTTCCTAAAACTGCGCAGGTATGCAATATAGCTAAACATAGCCATTTATATACATACAACACAAGATTCATGGAGAAACTTTAACAAGTCAGCCAGCCTTTGGTTCACAAGACGCATTGATTAAAAAAAGTAAGACACATAGCTTAATCTTACTAAGAACAATATTATGCGAATATGGTAGCTAATGGTGAATGTATCGTCCTCAGACATGCTTCACGGCAATGAGAAAGCTAGTCCCAGGCTTCAACGGTTTCTACGAGCTAGATAATGTCAGTGAGTGATTGAGCGTGTTATGCGTGCTGTATCAGTGTTAATATGAGCAAGCATAACTGGCTATATTTCATGCCGATCGCCCGTCAGCACCCAAGAACTATAAAAACTTGCGCAGACACTGGAAATAGTGTGTGGCCGGCTGCGCCCCCAGGTGAGTTTCTATGATCAGTAGGGGTGTAACGGTTCACTAAATCTACGGTTGGGTTCATATCTTGGTTTTTGAGTAACGGTTCGGTTCATCGCATTTTATAAAAAAAAATGTCTTAGCGGTATAATCTGGGATTTATTTCTGGCCTTGATTACATTCGTTCTGTAGAATAGTATTCTTCTTTTTCTATACTTTCTGCCACTAGATGGCACACTAGCACCAGCTTCTCATCCAAACAAGGTCAATGTTCTTGTTGCCGCCCACACATGCGCTATGCTGTAGCACCAGAAGATGAGATCGGATTACGTTACTTACAACACCCTACTAAGGACAATATTCCACTATATCCTTAACATAGAACATTTTAATTGTTTGCTGCTATATTCATGTTTAAAATAGACACCTTTTTAAAAATCAACTATTTGGAATACTGATGAACACTGTAGTTTCATTGTTACAAGAGTTACACAATGCAAGCAGACAAACAGTTTGGAACAACATGATGGCAAAACAGAGGCCAGAGACTGAATTAAAATAACCTGGCAGTTTTGGACAGTTTTCATACATTGGCGGACATCGTGCATATTGTATTGACATGTCAGGTAAGTTTTGTGAAAGAGACACACACAAGAAAGGTGACTGCTGCGTCATGTCTAATCCACCCAGGAAGACAACACAGTATTTGTGTGTGTGTGTGTGCGTGTTTGTGCGCTCTGCACGTCTTGTCATTTCTCAGCAAAATGACACACATGCATTTATGTTTCTAAATAAAGTGTGATATTATTCCACATTGTTTCCTTTGAGTAAAGAAGCTAAGGCAATAGACTTTTTGCCATAATTTGACATCGTAGTGCCTTGGGTTAATGCCATGAATGAGAACACGTGCATTCTCTAAATCGCTTCATATTGTGTTTTGACAACTATAAAAAAATCTGTGATTCTAATATAAAATTGAGCTAAATTTGAAATGAAAAGTGTAGTTTATTTACAGTAGCAACGTATATGAGAGGCTGCACCTGTAGCAGGTTGGGTGTGTGCAAAACCGTGGACCGTTTGTATAGCGGTTTTGGTCTCGGTTTCAGAACCATTACACCCTAACGATCAGACATTTTGGGGGGCTCAGCCCTTAATGAGACATATGCAAATCACAAATTTGTAACAATCTGTGTAACAATTAATAGGCGGTGTTTTTATACCTGTATTTCTTTGTGCCATCTCTAACAGACAAGCCAAGTTTTCAAATCTAATATTTAGAGAGCTAAAACGTATTTCAGTTCAGAGTTGGAGAAAGTCTTAAAAAGTGGAATAAAGCCTAACTTTCATGGCCACAAGTTGAAATAAACACATTAATGTGTAAGAGAATGGCAAGCTTATCAAAAAAGAAAGACGCCTTTCCCACTTACCAAAGTGAAAAAATGAAGATGTGAATTGGCACATCAAGTATGTACAGATCATCTTTAAAAGAGGCAAGACATTTTCCTTACCGTTAGCACCTTGCTGGCATTGTAGATGTTGTCTGCGTAGGTGTTGTAATGGTGTAGCTTGGGACAAAACTGTTCAAAGCCACGCCCAATGTAGTCATTCTCCAAATGAACCAGCAGAGATCTGCAAGAACAATATGAGAACAAGGGACTAAATCAATAAAACAAAAGACAATTAGTCAATGTGGAACACAAAGCGTTGCTTTTGCAGTCTCGTGGGGTGACTGTCCCATTGTTTGAGGCAGGTGGACAGCAAACGGCCCAGACACCATTACTCAGTCATGGGAACATCCTTAACTCTAATATAGGATGCTGCTGCACATTTGTTTGTGTGTGTGCATCACAGAGACGCTGCACATCCAATTTCACGTCCAGCATTCAGCCTACAGTCAAACCACGTTGGACTTTGAGTTGGTTCACATAATGCACCGCTGCTGTGCATCAGTGCAAAACAAGAGCTCAAACAAACCCGAGATCACATCCCAAGCAAGCACCGTTTTAGGCCAAGGCACACATGTTTGGAGAAACTGTGCAAAGCTCTGAGCATTGCTTCCCAGCTAATGGGGGAAGTTTAACAGGCGAGGAATCTGCGGTGTTTATTTGAAGACCTTTTCCCTGTGGGTGACATATTTACTGGGACCCAGGCGGTGGGGTCTACCTTCAGGGCACCGAGGGCCACTTTGTAGTGCGGAGCGCACCCGACGCTCCCAGGAACAAAACAGCTCCATCAAGACGCAGGCAAAGCAGTCACTCAGCCTGTCAGGCACAATACAGTAACATGGAAGCAATTGGTTGGGGGAGGGGGTGGTGGAGGGGGGGTGGAGAGTGTTGACACTTGTGAAGCAGCTTGTTATCCAAACTTACAGGAAGTACCACACACACACCACATCCAAATCGTACTCTCTAATGATGTTCCCAGAGACTTATCGTTCGTGCACGCTGAAAGAAGGAGCACTTTGCCGCTGAAGTTGATTTAAATAGATTTTAATGAAGTTGCATGAAGGTAGCCTCTGTTCATAATCAGGAGACGCCGTGGCGGCAGCCAAGAGAGTTCTAACGAGGGCAAAGGGCGGGAAAAACAGTGCTTCCCACCCCCCACCTCTCTCTCTCGTCCTCTTCACTACCACCACAGCCAGAGGCTATTATGATAAATATGAAATTATGGATTACAATTTTTTTTTATACGTTTCGTTTCTTTCTCAGCT
>JAODOY010000016.1:752670-839298 GCA_025399855.1 Forbesichthys papilliferus | reverse complement strand
TTTTATTCGTTTCTTTTCTTTCACACCTCCCCCCCCCCCCCCGCAATTAATTTGTCTGGCCATCGGGAGCAGAGTGAGGCTAACATTAGCATTCATGGTGCGTCAAGTTAATCCACATTAATTCTGAGCAGCGGCGACATCTGGGGTGGAGGCAACCTCCACCAAACAATCCAGACCTATGTGGGTTCATTTGTGGAGTGGTAAAACAGGAGAGAATACTAATTGTTATAGCAAACTAAGTCCAAGTGTTCTCAAAAAACATATACATATAATATTAAACACACACACACACAGGAAGAAAAACTAAGGTAGGAACTGTGTCAAACTTCAATGAGTTCAGAACTTGATTTGTTCCTTTTCATGTTTGCCATGAGTGCCATTTGATTATCTGATCTATTTATGAAGCACATTCATTCTCATTAAGCCCCCTGCCGCCCCCACACACTCAGCTAGTCACTCACTCACACCTGGTTTGGAATATTCAACATTCAAATGCGGTTTTTGATTTTTTGTGCCATGTTACAGAAAAGGTGACAGCTCTTTTAAGTCCGTCCAGTTTGTTATATAGCAGTCACGGATAATTGGGTTACTCCTGCTATTGTATGGCCTCTAGTACGCAATATTTATAACCAAGATCAATGGCAAAACATATCAATGCATTCAAATCTTTCCTTTTACATGTAGCTTGGCAATGTGAAATAAAAGGAGAATTCATTAAATATATTCCCCTCCCTGGAGTACAGTAAATAAATACAGATGTCAATTAATTAAACCACCATTCACCACACACAAACACACTTGAATTAGTATCAGGTAAGTCTGTGCATTGACAAGCAAGTCTTACTGCACTTACTGGGTCTTAAGTTCTTGCTTGCTAAAAAGGAAGTTGCCAGTCTGTTTGAAAGGCATGGATGAAAGTTTTAAATTGTGTATGAAAGCACAGAAAAGGACTAGAGCCTATGACCTCACACATCTGGCAAAAATTATCTAGTTTTTTTATAACCACTGAAATAGTGTATTTAGTGAGTAACCCCACACCCACCCGGTGCCTCACACCCTGGGCAACTCCAGAGTAGAATAAAGTCTATCCCCTATCCAGGAGTAAGGTTCCAAAACAGAGACTGTGCGTAGAGGTAAGTCCCACCAGGTCTAAATTGTAGTGCTCCACCTGCCGAACAAGTTCCGGCTCCTTTGCCCACCAGCGAGGTGACATTCCACATCCCCAGAGCCAGCCTCTGTCGCCCGGGTTTGGTTCGTCAAGGCCCCTGACCTCTACCACCCATCTGACGTTGTACTGACAGATGTAGTTATAGATGAGAGGGTCGCTTTCCTGCACCTTAGAGTTGTGGGGGGGAATACTCTGACTATTGTCAGAGTATTCAGCCTTTCTGGAGACCCTGAATGGAGTCCGGTAAGGGACTCTAGTAGGGGAATTCATAGTTTTACTGGGAGACTTCAATGCACACGTGGGCAATGATGGAGCTACCTGGAGAAGAGTGATTGGGAGGAACGGCCTCCCTGATCTAAACCCGAGCGGGCGTTTGTTATTAGACTTATGTGCTAGTCATGGACTGTCTATAACAAACACCATGTTCGAACATAAGGATGCTCATAAGTGTACGTGGTACCAGAGCACTCTAGGCCGAAAGTCGATGATCGATTTTGTGATCATATCATCTGATCTGAGAAACTCCTGAATCCGACTGACACGCTCTCTATGGTAGAGACAGGGCTAGAGGCTAATGGGGGATCATTGTCAATTACCCTGGGGGAGGTCACTGAGGTAGTCAAATGACTACACAGTGGAAAAGGATTTATGAGATCCATCCAGAAATGCTAAAAGCTTTGGATGTGTACGGGATGGCTTGGATGATACAACAACAAGTCGGGGACAGTTCCAAAAGAGTGGCAGACTGGGGTGGTAGTTCCCCTCTTCAAAAAGGGTGACCAGACATGTGCACCAATTACAGGGGCATCACACTACTCAACCTCTCCAGTAAAGTCTACTCCAAGATGCTGGAAAAAAGGGTTCGGCCGATTGTCGAACCTCAGATTGAAGAACAACAGCGCGGATTCCGTCCTGGTCGTGGAACAACGGAACAGCTTTTTACTCTCGCAAGGATCCCGGTGGGGGCCTTGGAGAATGCCGTTCCGGTCTACATGTGTTTTGTGGATCTGGAGAAGGCATATGACCAGGTCACCTGGGAGATACTGTGGAAGGTGCTGCGGGAGTATGGGGTGAGGAGGTCCTTTTTAAAAGGGAAATCCAATCCCTTTATGTCCAAAGCGAGAGCTGTGTATGGCAGTAAGTGGGACTAATTACAGGTGGGGGTTGGTCTCAGCCAGGGCTGCGCTTTGTCACCAATTCTTTGTGATATTCATGGACAGGATATCGAGGCATAGCCGTGATAGGGAGGGGTTGCGGTTCGGTGGCCTGGGGATCTCATCGCTGGTTCATGCAGATGACGTGGTCCTGATGGCATCATCTGTCCGTGACCTTCAGCACTCACTGGATTGGTTCGCAGCCGAGTGTGAAGCAGCTGGGATGAGGATTATTACTGCTAAATATGAGGCCATGGTTCTCAGCAGGAAACCGATGGAGTGCCTACTCCTGGTAGGGAATGATCCCTTTACCCTGAGTGAAGGAGTTCAAGTACCTCTTTGTCTTGTTCATGGGTGAGGGACACGCCTCAAGATTCCCCGGTCAGAGCTTGCTAATGTGGCTCGGGAAAGGTAAGTTTGGGGTCCCCTGCTGGAGCTGTTGCCTCTGCGATCCAACTCCGGATAAGCGGGTGAAAATGGATGGATGGATAGTGCATGTTCTCAACAGAAAAACCTTACAGAGCATCTGTACAATGCACAGTATTTGATAAGGCTATGACATGATAATTGACAGGAGACTGGGCGTTGCTCACACAAGCATCTATGGAACCAATTCATTATTATGGCTAATATCTGATATCCTTTAAACTGTAATGGGAAATTGATGTGTATCAGCTGATAAACTTGGAGGAAATTGAGAGGAATGTGGGGAAAACGAAGAATCCGTCAATCAGTGGCAGCAAGTCAGTTTTCCACTAACATAGTGCCTCTCCACGGACCATTTTTAAATGGAGTGCTTGCCATTATGTTTCAACCATTGATTAAATAAGGGTCCCATAATGAAGATGCATGGTCACAGAGGAACTATTTATCCAATACATCAGCTGCTGTAATTCATACCTCAATCTTCATTGCAGCCTTCTTAACACGAAAGCCTGTCACTCTGGAGAGGATAAGGACCTGAGGGACCCTACATGATTCATTATTTAGTCCTGAAATGAAATTCCCCATACAGAGACATCCCGGACATTGGCTATATTGTTTTATAGTACATGCTGTTCTGATGATATGTAACTTTCCGTGCTATAGAAAGTGCTTGAGCGTAGACGTATTAGTCAGTATTCCGTTTTTCCAAAGAGCATCATACAGTTGTTACTGTGGTGGAAAAACAACCTTTAATTTAACATGTGCGCACAACCGCACGCAAGCGCACACGCGTGTTCTAATGACAGCAGCCAAATCATTTGGCTAATTAGCTAAGTGAAATACTCCAGAAGAAACATTCTACAACCACACTGAGAACAAATGTTAACTATGAATTGACCTCCCATATTACACTGTGACACTTGTATCAAAAGATATCAATTAAAACCATGGAGTCAAAAGCCACTTGTGTGCACTTTAAGGTATTTATTTGGCAAGAACATTTCCCTTACTTCCCAATTTTCAAGTGTGCACCGGCACTGTAGCTCATACCAAACATTTTAGCATGTGCAACGCGCACCACTTTTCAACCTATTGACAAGTCTTTCAAGTGCTCTCTGAGATATTACTTTTGCAACATCTTGACTTTCAGAATCAATCCCCAAGCCTAGACTTGAGGCAAGATGTCCAGTCAAGGATTGAGATATTAACTTTTGAAAATGGCAACATTTCTCAATAATTCCCTGGCCTGCCTTAGGGGGAAAAAAAATTAAATATAATCAAAGCCATGTGATACATCTTGCCCTACTTATATAGAGTATATGGCAACACCCTCAAATTAACAAGATTGATGGTGGGCTAGCTTGTTTCACAATGTGTCTACATCCCACACCTACAGTAGCTGCCTGTTTGCGTGACGTCACTCAGATAAGAGCTGCTGCTGATATGCAAAGATCACGGACAGCACAAGATACATATAAACCCTCTTCATTGATTCCTACAAGGAGAAGGGCTAGCAATTAAAAGAGCCCAATTACCAGATACGTGCAGATGTGCAGTGAACTCACACATATTCCCTCCCTCCCTTCCCTCCCCCAAACACCCTACCCTTAATACACCCCCCACTCATCACCACCACCACCCACTTCGCAGCATAGATATTCTTTTAATAATTTAGAAGATACTTACTGGTTTACCGAATAAATGGATTTAATTGAACTGAAGATGCTTTCTCTAATGTCCTGCCTGAGGGTTCCTTTGGCCTTCAAAATATCCACGAAATACTGTGAGAAACAAGAGAGGAGAAAATAGACTAAATTAAGTGTCTTCTGTTGGGGCTTTGTCCTCCCCAGCATTGGTATTAATACGGCCCTATCTAGTGCTGGGCTGTCACCCCTGATTGGATCCCCTTGAGACAAAAGAAAACATCCTATGATAAGAAATGCTTGCACCGCTGAGATCTCAATTAGTCTCCCAACATGGAGAGGAGATGCAATACCAGGTCGCCAGAAGGAGAACACATGGGTGCGTGAGGCCTTCACATATCGCAGGAGAGCACCGTGGGGCTCACAGGACGTGACTTTTAACACCGCAGCTTACGCCACTCTGAATGTCACGCTGTGGCAACGGACCTGGTCCACCGCTGTAATGCACAAGTAAACGCAAACGGATGTTGTTTGTGCGATGGCACCGATAATAAACATGGGACAGCTGTGCTGGTCTCAAGTCATTTGAAGTGAAAATGGGATTAGCAAATTGAATGTGCATTAGGCCTAAAATGGATCCTAATTAACCGAACGGCTGTAGGGTAGATGTGTATAAATGAGAGTGCGTGCGTCAGTTGTGGCAGGCGGCCGTGTAATCCGACGGTCGAAGTGCTGCTACTGTCAAAGGCAAAATGTTTCTTTGTTTTTGTTTTGGGTGTGGTATACCAAACGCCTGCCAAAATCATTTAGTACTTTCAATACAGTCTCATCACAATATGGTAAACTATGTATATAATTAACTGTGTCATTGTGCTCAGTGCAGCAGATGGCGACTTCCAAAACTAATTGAAACTGGAATATGCCTAGTTTTGCTCACTGGTTTCTAGCAATATAGTAGTGCAATCCAAGCAGGATGCTAAGACCATACAGGCAAAATCTGTGAACATGGAACAACTTTTGCCGTTCAATAGCTTTCCTTTCAAGCAGAATAGATGTTCTTGCATGTGTTAAGGGGGAGAATGTAGATACAGAAGTCAATGAAGCGTCAATAAACCTACAGTCGTCACCAGCTCCAGTTGCTCACAGTAGCGCTGCTCCGACTGAACCAGGGCACGGACAGCGCGGTGCCGTTTCCTTCCCCAGCGTTCCCTCTGTTCCTGAACACTGTTGCTCCCGACGAGACCTGATGGAGCCGGAGAGAAGCTCATGGCCACGGAGGAAGAGAAGGCTGATAAAACACATGTAAGCAGACAGAGCTGTAAAGCTGCATACATATAAACCTGTTTATTTAAAAGGGGAGTGGGCGTGAGTTCTATGGTTGGGAATCGATTGAACATTTGTGATAACAGCAAGAAACGCTCCAATGTACTTGCTGTAGCTCTCGTCAATCCATCCAGCTCCACCTGTGTGTGCACCCCCACCCGATTAGTGTGACCTCTTAGCACCAAGCAAGACTTTGGCAATCAACCTCTTCTATGTCCCTAATGGGTGTTCAAGATCAGTCAGCCCTTACCTTACTGTAAACAAAAGATAGTGATGAATACCAAATAAAGCACATTACTGTCATATGGAGAGAGCCTAATAGAAGTGTGTGCAATCAGATGAGTGCATGAATATCTACTTTAAAGAGACTAATTCCTCTCTGCATTTCACAATGGGAAAACACTGACTTGGAAATGTGTTGTCAGATAACAGATGGCACTGTCAGCATCAGAAAAATATGATAAATTAGCTAGGCAATCCAGGTAGATTTTCAAAAACCTACAAATGCTCTTATATGTGCAGATAACTTTTTAATATTGGTATTGCACTTACAGAATATTGCATCAGCTGTTAAATATTCCTTAGACTTAAGAGACATTTGTGGATACCGTACTGTAGGCTAATGTCATAAGTGTGGGGTGGGGACGACTGACGCCAATTACGGTACTGTTTTAAATTTACCATGATGAAATCTCAAGTAAAGTAAAATAATAATGAAATAAGACAATATACTGTGGCCTATTTATACAAATGTGCCATCATGTTTTATATAAACCAAATGTAGGCTACAGTTGTTTACAGTTCTGTTACAGTAACATGTTGTACAACGGCACCCACTCATCTTGTTTGGCGTTTAACCGAAATACAATAACAAGCTACATTTCTGTTGGAAACAATACTAAAATTTTTTTTTTTAAAATGTCTATTCCGCTGTTAAATCTGACTCACCTTATTCGCGTATCTTTTTCAAAAATCTCAACAAGGCGCTCTTTCGGTTGAGCTCGTTTTTTCCGGGTTGCACGTCTACGACGATTGGCTCATCCAAATCTCACATGGGCGTGGAAAACACGTCCCAAATGCAGCGAGATGTCTGTGGACAATAAGAAACTTGCAAGCAGGTAACAATTTCGCATTGCTACACTAAATATCGAATTATCATTATCATTAGTCAGTTTTCTGAAAGTAGACTACATTAAACATAGTAGTAAGATTCTTAATTTATAAATAAGTAGACCTACTGGCATGTATCTCTTGTTACTAATAATACTACCTACCGTTACCTGAAAAGAAAAGGCGTCTCAATTTAAGTGAATTATAAATTGTTGTGGATAGGCTGCCGTTCGTAAAAGTAATGGCCAGTAATCTGATAATGATGAAGAAATATAGATTTAACATGAAACACTCAAGGAGTGTGAACATAAAAGACAAAAAAACGTATAGTCTACTCTATAGTAGACTTTATTTTACATGTTCACACAAAACCCATTATAGGCCTGTTCCTTGAATGTTGCTTCCAGCGACAACGCTGCCCTCTAGTGTTGGGAATAGTGTCTTTCTATCAGCTTTCTATACATAGCATGATGGAGGGGAGAAAGGAGCAAGTTTGACAAAACTGCCAATGCTAACACACATCAAAACATTACTTATTGTTTAGTGGTACATTAAAAAATGAAGTAACCACACTACGTCTCGCCTTTTGAGTTATCCTGACCTATACCTCCTTTTAATGGTGTAGGTCAGGCCTATATGCCTTATTGATTTGAAGTAATAGTTGCTGCTTGTTGTTGCGGTGGTACAGTGCATACATTACTCATCACCTTATGGGCACACAAAGTGTGGTCAAATGATGGAGGAACAGAATAATACAGAAATTAGAACAATAACAACAATAACATAAGCCATTTATGTTATTGTTGTCCAAGATAAAGAAGACAGAATGAGACAAAATCACTGAACATATAAAATACTTAACAAGACATTCAATAGCATGTACAGTTAAATCCAATCTTTTTATTGTTTTCATTTTTACCTTGTTTATGGTGTTATTAATTGGCCCCAAAACAGAGCTGTACAAATAAGGTCTATTTTCTCCTCAAGCTATCGAGACAGGACAGTGTAACAGACCACATGCAAAGAGTCTTTATTTTATAATTTTTTTTACCTGAGAGCAGAACAAGAAACAAAAGCGTCAATAATCTAGAGAGCATCTCTCCCAAGGCTTTTCAGCCCCATATTCATGCCAGCTATTGCTAGAGGACTTATGATTGACCCCTGCACTTTGCAAAAAAAACTCCATTAGATGAAACACTGTGATGTTTTCTTATTGAACTTGTGAGGCTTGCTTTCTCAAATCCGATATCAGTGGATTTAAAGTCATCCATTTTTAAACACATCACAGTTAAGATAGCTACGAGCTGAAGTTATCATATGAAACAAGACAATATGCATTAGATTAGTTGATAATATTAGTTAAGTTGCTAAATTACTATTTATGTCCTAGTAATTACAAATACTTAGTATAATGGAAATTATTATGCTTTTTTCCGGTAAAAGTATTTACTGATGTTGAATGCCATCATCATCATCTAGGATGGTAATACTTTAATTTGTGTTTTAAAATCCTTCACTTCAAGCTTTTATGTACTGAGTTGCCATTGACAGTGTTTTTGTATAATTGTAATCATGCTGTCAAGTGTTGACACTTGAGTAGGGGGCTTCCAGAGTGTTTATGAGCACATACTTGTAAATCTTCATTTGTGACATTGTCATTTTGTATTATATATTTTGGTAAGGGGGGGCAACAATTTGTTAATGATTTCTTCTGAGTTTCTTACTCCCTATACAGC
This sequence comes from Forbesichthys papilliferus, assembly GCA_025399855.1. Classification (NCBI taxonomy): domain Eukaryota; kingdom Metazoa; phylum Chordata; class Actinopteri; order Percopsiformes; family Amblyopsidae; genus Forbesichthys; species Forbesichthys papilliferus. The sequence continues at coordinate 830,738 of JAODOY010000016.1, read as the reverse complement.
TGTGACTATTTAGACCGCATCATGTATTTTTGAAGCAGACAAACTAAATATGAAGGCATATAATGGAAATAGGCAGTTGAACTAAAATAAACTCAGAGTAAAAAAAACAGTGTTAAGGATTTTCAAAAGCAATTTGCTGTAATTGCCTATTGTCTACCATATGTGTCCTTGATTAAAACTCTTAATCAGTGGTTTTCAACTCCACTACCATAGTTCTTATGCGCTTTGGAGAACGGTGAGCTCATTAAAGTGAAATGACCGTTTGGCCTTGGGAGGAAAAACGAATCACATGGAAACAAACAGACACACAATTGAGTAGCACTCAAATGTTTGAGGACCATCATAACAGTCATGTGATTGCAAAACCCAATGGTTTTCATGGTTAACAATAAACTGTCATGCCTGCAATTAGAGATGGCAGAATTTTTATTTTATTTTGTATGTGTCAATGAGGTCTGGTCCTAATTGGCAGTTGGGGGCATCATCTTACTGAAAAGCTGTCGCTCAATCAATATACTGAAAAAAGTGTTATTTTTTAAATTGCGTGGCATAGAGACATGGTCTTATGGCTCTACACGGACACTAAAAAGGGAAGAATCGCAGAACAACATACATTTAGTTAATAAAAATACCAGATTTTGCCTATATTTGAAGTGTAATGGTACCATGTGGTGTTGATGTTTTCTAGAATTAGCCTTCTGATCTTGGAAAGTGTAAATGTTTCTTCCCAGAGTATTTTGTGATATCTGGTGACAGTCATTGCTGTTAAGGAATTTATATCTATATCTATATATATGTGTGCCCTACATGTATGGGCTAGTTGGGTATACTCCTTTATTGTGTTGTAGGCAGCGTGTGTCTGTAGTGGGAAGGGTAGAGAATGATGAGTCTTTGAGCTCTGTAGAATGAGTGAAGAGGAGTGATTCACTCAGGTGGGTGAGGATATGCACCCTCAGTGTTCAAACCATAAATACATGTATTTGTATTGCTCATTTCAACCGTTTTGAAATTGCCTAACTTTAAATGTTACAGTACTGAATTATAAAGATGAAAATCTCACACGCTACTGATCCTACCTTGTTTATGCAGCATTAGACAAAACACTTGCACAAATGTCTCCACAACAGTGTCTAGCCTTTATTTAAAAGATACTATACACTGGGGTTGTCAAGATTCATATTTAACCCGCGTATGGACCTTTTTCGAAGAGTACTTGAAGTCTAGGCCGGATTATTTCAACAAACAACATACAAACAACCACAGTAAACCGTAAACCTTAAGCGCCATCTTATTTTTGGCTGCCTTTTATCTCGTTATAATTGGTTTATTCTCCAGAGGTGTTTTGTCTTATATTTCAAAGCAAATCTTTTTATTCTTTGCAAAGGAGTTACCTGATGTTGCTTTTTTTCATCCCCAATGTTTTATAATCCCTGTACAGCTCCTGATGTGTCTATCATCATTACTATGATTCAACCATATTCAAATGCTTCCAACAATAGCCCATTTTACAATATTTCAAATTTGACGCTCAAGAAAAAAATGCCTGCATTTATAAAGAACATCACATCAAGTTTATTCTCCAGAATTTCTTGTGAGATGCCAACTGTAACCACTGTCTTTATAACTAACAGGAAGCTAAAATGCAGAGCAACATCACAACATCAAGGATAATCTTTAAATAAAATGTAATACAGTTCAGATAATATTACTGGTTTGTGTACACGTAATTGTTGTCATACACATAATGTTGTCATTCTTTTACTATACTGTATATGTATACTTTGTTATAATTTAATTATATAATGTTTGTTGCTTTTATTGCATGTCTGTTACAACTTAACACATTTTAACTCTGGAAGCCCAAGGTCATGTTGCCCACAGTACTCTTACTTTGTTTAATTAATTGAATATGAGCCAAATGCTAATTAATATTATAAGAGCTTTTTCATATTTAATGTGCCTTATTATGCTCCAGGCTCAACCTCCTGTATTGCTGTAATTCAAAGTATGAAGCACTAGTAGTTAGTACATGCATGACCTCACAGAATGCATCACCTCTCGGAATGGTTAGTGCTAGAGCAGTGTGCCATGTGCTAACAGTTAACGTTACCCACGACGCTGCTTGACTGCTCCAGTTTAGCTGTGAAACAGCTGACACGGTTTAAGTTAAGATACGCTTTATGTATTAATGAAAACTAATTGTGATAGATTTCATGACCTCTTCATACTATGTGTTTTTACATGAAAACTTAAAGAATTTATGGATATAACAATGAACCAAAAAGGTTAATTAAACTCATAATGTGACTGGATAATTAATCACAAAGCATTGCCATTGGTGATTTACAGTTTGTTGATTGTTGTCTAATTTGGACCCTATCTGACCTGTCATTCTGGGCACAAATGAAATCCCCACATTATTTCTGGAGGAAGTACACAGTAGTTAGGTTGAAACGGTGAAATTCCTCGCTGTGCATTTGTTGCAAAGCGTGAATAATTACCGTGGCGGATCAAGACATGTTAATGGTATGAACCGGGACAAAGATGAGAAAAACAATGCCACCTTTTTTTTATGAAGTTATTTATTTTCACAAATCGAGTATAGGCATTTGAATGAATGCTGATCTTTTAAAAGGCAATTACTGTCATGCTTCTTATTGCTGTGTTACACGCGATCGTCTTAGAAGACGACTGTTGCTAATTAAGGGATTATAAAAATCATGATGACTTGTAAACAAATTTGGAAAGAGTTGCCTGTAAGGTCCATACTGTATATCTATATTTTGGAACTCATCTAATAGGAAAGATGATAAATTGGGAACATGGGAACATCTTTTGAATGTTTTAAGGGATTTTATACACACTGTCATTATGTATGACTGTGATTGGTTGGTCTTTTGTGTAGACACTAGACAGTAGCAACAATGTCAGCATGATTTAACAAAGATTAAACCTAATAAACCATAAATTGACTTTGAAATGCATCCAAATCACCATTGTCACATTGTCTATTTAAGATGTTCGCTTGGCATTTGTATAGCATTTGTCTTCCCAAAAACAAAAGTATTAGAATGTCTCAGTGGAATTTTAGTAAAAGTTCATTCATTTACATTTTGTATTCCTGACCTTTACCAAATTTATGCCAGTAAATAGCTTGTCCCATCTAGTGAATTGAAACATAAAAACCCCAAGTCCTTATTCTGAAAAACATTGTCGGCCGCTCGTTTAGATCACGAAGTTCACAACATAGCTTTTTTCCTGCAGTTACCAGGCTGTCGAGTCTCGTAGAAAGTCGAACTCCTCCTTTTTCCTTGTGATTTTTCTCCCAACCCTGAAGTATCTCCCCAAAGCTGAATCCCCCAACGGCGCATAGGGCCTTTAAACTCAGCAGAGAGCCTATTTACCCGCAAATTAAAGCACTGCAACGGTGTGGTGCAGGGATCCCGTGCCTGTTGAAAAACAGGGCAATTATTTGAAAGGAGTGAGCCCAGGGAATAGGCCTCATCTAGAGAGTGGGTGCAGCTTTCTCAAGGAGTGGGGGCTCTTAAAAGCTCCACCAAAAGTATCACACAAGTGCAGACTTAATAAGTAGAATATGTTGAGTATAATGTGTAATGCAAAAACCTTGCAGTTTCATTACATCATGGGGTAGATTGTGTGTTTCCGTAGATGTTCCGTTATTGGTGTTTATGCATAAGGGCAAGGCCTTATGTATCAGTAGCCTTCTGTCAAGGATGGACAAATGGCAGCGGGGACTTCTTTTTGGGGTTTGGGTTTGGGGCGTGGGAAGCAAATTTTGCAGGTATTTCTGATTTTGAAAGAATGGATGTTTGTATACCTTTACTACACCCATGTACGTATCCTATTTGACCGTCAACAATACCCAGTCTACCATGTCTTCATGGAAGCTTCCCAGAAATGGGATGTGCAAATCTTCTCTCATATACTGTACATGCATTCCCATCGGAGGGTCTTGCCTTTGGGGATGTCTCCAAGATGGAGGCGTTGACAGGGATACCAGCACGCTAAGGGAATGGCAGAACCTGCTTTATTGGATGGTTGAAAGAGGAAGCGGTGCCATTTGATAAAGTTATACTTTAGGCATGTTTCTGTGCGGGCGCATCTCATTTTGACTTCTGCCAAAGCTCGTAGGCTATATTAGCCACAAAGTTGCAAGTGATAGCTGTAATTACAGTTTGCACTTGTAACTTTGAAAATGTGATTAAATTAGTACATCTCAGTTTGCTCTCATGCAAGTTCATGTTGCACTGTAGCCCTAATAATTGACCATCTGTATATTTTAATAAAATGTCCATGACTTTAAAGGTATGCTCCTTCTGATTGTGTTTGGAATGATCCTAGTGGCTGTATGTAGTTTTACAAGGTCAAAATACAAACAGGGAATTGGGGAGGATGTTTGGAGTTGGGTGCAGGCTAGTCTAGTGGCTATAGGGTGGTGGAGACCTTACCTTGTGAGACCATCCTGATCTCGCAAGCTTCAGTTTGACTTATCTGCGAAAATCAGTCTGGCTCCCCAGATAGACTTGTGTCTAACAATCCCTCTGGTATGTCAGTTTAGTGGAGCCCCTCCCAAAGGAAGTTTGTGGGTTCAGTCCTCAATAAGCCCGACCTACCTGTGCCTATAGACGTTGAGCCTGTAGATGTAACCCTCTGCCTTAATACTTCACTGCAAGTCAGTGTGGATAAAATCTTTTGCAAAATGACCTCCTTGAAATTGTATTTCTGGTCGTGGGAGGCTCAGGCTCAGATGCAAACAAGGGCTAGCTGACGTTCAGAAGCTGTTGTGAAACGATGTAAGCTAACATATATGACATAGCATTTGTCTCACTCTTGTGCAGCATTATTCAACTTCTCACAGGTAATGGAATAAACCAAACACCATGGAAGCTATTCCCTGTGCCCTCCCCTTACTGCTGTCTACTGACCATAAAAATAGGGAGATGCAGACAGAGTAAATGCATTTGCGCTTGCATCACTGGCCTTTCTTTCCCATCCACTGATTTTTCGTTGACTGAAATTACATATCTGTTAACCTAGCGGCCTTGTGTTCAGATAGCTTTTGACTGTAATAAATTGCCTCCTGAATTGCCGTCTCATAAATGGCTCTTAAATCGAGATCAGGAGTGGTCTGATGATGTTTTAATTGTAACTCGCAGAATGTATTAGCCGTGACCTACAGGCTTTTTGTGGCAGCTTCCATTCAATATGTATGTGCGTTCAGACACCTTGGGTTTAGAAAGGTTAATTAACCTCTGGTGGTAGACCTTTTCTTTGCACTTAAGTTGGTCTATGTCCTGATAGTGCCATTAACCCGTGCCCTAGCCTCTTAACCTCTGCTATCATTACCAACGTAAAACCCATTAAAACTGCCTTTTCTACGTATTGTGAGTGTATACAGAATATTATTTTTTATATTCCAGAGATAATAAAACCTTTTTTTACGTTTGCATATGATGTTGTCATCGTTAGGCCATTTAGTCACAGTTGTATTAATCTGCATATTCCTATTCACTCAGACACTGGGACTGGATGCAGCTGCTTTTAGGTGCAAAAAGACTGTTAACAGACCATTAAACTCCCCCTGAAGATATTTTCAGTTCATGAACACAAAGACCTGTGATGTTGAAATGGTAAGTTACATTTTTTATTTTTATTTTTAATTCACAATAATATTAGTTTTCATGCAATAAATGAAATGTAAACACACACAAGTCTACATGAATGTTAGTAAGGTCATTGGTAACTAAATGTATGCAAACATCAATTGAAGTAAATTGAAACTAAATTCATAACTTGTGTTGTGTGTGGGGGAGAAAAGGACGCACAGTAGATTACCCACCCACAATGTAGCAGATCGTTATCACTACAATGTCAAAGGCAATTTTCACTTTTCTTTCCTAACACAAACCACAATTATACTTAAGTTAAAATTTAAAGCTCCATTAATCATGTCTTGGACTTTGGCAAAACATACCATGACAACAGTATGCCCATCAGGGTGCTAGAATGACATGGGATGGCAGGAAACCGGCCTGTCACTCTGTTGTAAAGGCAGGGAAATAGAGACATTCTGTAGTCACCTAATGGGGAAAGGGAAAAAGCACAAAAATGAGTACAGCATCAAATGCCCATAGGCCTAGTCTGCCTCCATTGATTTCATTTATGGTAGAATTATAATACATAACGTGTCGACTTGTAGTGTGCTACAGTGCAAAATGTATTTACTCTCGTTTAAACTTGAATTTGGACTATGGAAATAAAGTTGAATGGTCAAAACTATCCCTCTGGCATTGCTGACTAAAGTTCTAGTCCACAGACTGGTGTATCAAAGCTAATTTACTATTACTATTAGTAATAGAGATATACAGAGAAGGTTATAAGATTATGCGAGAGAAGGAAGTCTAGACAGACAATCTCATCTGTGAATTAACTTTTAGAAGACACGTGTCCACACACTGAAAGCAACGGATCCTAACAGTGACATATGCAAGGTCTTAAATCAACTCCTCAGGAGTGGAGCCGGCATCCAAGGTCACTTATGGAGAAAGGGCTTGACTGTACCCTCCAATGCACTCATTTATGGGGCCCTTGTGGTGGACCGTGAGTGAATGCTCAATAGGACCAGAGGGTTTGAGAAAGGGATGAGGGAGTCAAATACTATTTGCAGCAGCCTCCCCGAAACCTTTCTCACTCTCTCTCTCACTTACTACTTGCCTCGCTTTCTGTAATATGCGTAGTTACCATGGCAACAGTATTGATGAACACTTTTTCTGTCGTCTTAACTAATGAAGCATTAGCGCCTCTAAACAGTCACCAGTGCATCGCTTTTAAATGTGTAAGTGTATCTAATCTGACAACATCTTTGCAGTTCAGAGTGGCCGGTGTTGAGGAACCCCTGACATCAAAGATGTTAATCCAGAAAGCGACCCTCTATGTGACAGAAGTTTTGATAATGTAACAAAACACAACCTAGTAAAGATGATAACAACATTAAAACCTGACAAAATCAATTTCACCCAATCACTACTAGAGATTCGTGGTTAGTAGGGAATTCATTATAGACAAACTTTTTGTCAAGTTTGAGACACTGATTTAATATTACTTCTACAATTCCCTCCAACACCAACAAAAGGCACGAAGGTGTTTATGTGCGTATAGGAATAGCACACCCATGCATATCACTGATGTAATATTTTCCATAGATTCAGCATAAAAGCAATGCATTCGATGTGGAACGTTCTTTAAGAGTGTCCAATCAATACCGTAATTGTTGTATGTATCAATTCAGTAGTTATTGTTCCATAACATGCCAAAACCAATAAGGTCAACATTAAAGCTAAAACACAAATATACAACTGCAAAACTTATATTCAGCACCAAACACACACACACAAAGGCAATGGATTCTGGGGAAAGGGTGTGGCATTGTGCCGTCAAACTTTTGAGAGAACAAGAGATATACTACGATGTTTTCTTTGCTCTAAAGTCAGCGAGCTGAAAAGATAACAGCTTACATTTTCTGGCATAAAAAATAATTATTGTTTTACACATTGTTGGCTGTTTCACTGTACATGCGCTTCTTCATACGTCTTTCTAACATTTAGGCATTTCTAATGATAGCCTATATTTAAAATTCATAGTTTAGGTCTGGCGACGTCCCTACTGTACATGCGAGGTTATATTTCGATTTACCTTTCAAAATTAAAAAAAAAAAAAAAAGTTATTAATTTCAAAACATCTCAAGATTCTTCCTTCCAGCCTTTGTTTTTTTATAGATCACAATATTTGCGTGCAAAGTGGCGTGCGCACGTTTCTCGCCCCGTTTTGTGCGTACCCAACATTTAAAAATGAGACCGCAGGCCTTCAAAATCCCATAGCCAACCTCCACTGTTCATCTCCAACTACCTAGTAGACGCCAAACACTAAGGTCTTGGGGCTTGCTATGGCTGGCTTTGGGAGCACCGAAGATAGGTTTAGCAGGATTGTTTACAGTAGATTTCTATGAGATTGTCTTCCAGATAAAAGGCGGTTGGTTCAACCTACTTGGAAGCAACCGTGAGCAAGACACTTAAGCCTTATTTTCTCTAGAGGCGCATCTGAAACTCTGCAAATCCTGCTCCCCAATTAAACGGTTGAAATGATATCCTCAGATACAGTACATCTTACCTACTTACTTTTACAAAATAAGAATTTTTTTTGTAAGTCATTGTACTTTCCCAGAAGATCTCGGCAGGGAGTTTTTCAATGCTTAACGACCTACGGGCCCCACCCATGGCAGACTTATCCTGAATGCTGTCTGTGCTGTGCCAAGCCATATGCATTTTCTATTCTCTAATCCCGATTGAAGTCCCGGGGGAGATGGGAGACTGAATCAAAAGAGACTGTGTCCCAGGGATGGGTGTGGGCTAGTGGGAGCAGGGTAAATGCATGGCAGGGCGGGGGTGGCTGGTAGTAATTATTTTGAAGGGTATTAAGTCATCAGATTTACTTTGATCTTGATTGCATTGTGGAAGTCGTGCATAATTAATGGAGGGAGCTTATTAGGAAAAGATGATTAGGCAAATTACACAGGTGTCGGATGCATTTTTCATGATGAATTTTGCCGGGACAATCCTGTATTTCCATCTGTTCTGCTCCTATCAGAATGTCACTTCAGGGGAAATTAGAAAGACTGCACTATAAAAAAAAAAAACCTAACTGTTGGCCAGCAGAAAGAGAATATAAATGTATAAATGAGACTTAAGGGTTTTTGCTGAAATAAACATAAACAAGAGAATTGCCATTTTTAGAGGCATTCTAATCATTAAGCTTATGGCAAGTGGGACATAATAAGCTGGGTTAGGTTTAATGGCCACTGGGAATTTCATTTCATGAGTATGGCCTTTGAAAAAAACCTTTTGTCCTTCATAGTTATGTGTGGTCTGCGTTCACTTGGTCCTAAATATACGTTAGATATTTCTGCAGGTATAATTAAGACTCACCTTTTAAATTTGTTCTCATTATAGTGGAAAGAAAGACCATCATGAAGCAGTCTGCCCTATGCTTTTTGCTGTGATTTCTGTAAACTTTGGATCTTAGTGCCCAGACCTTCATTTGAACAATTTAGCCATTAAACATCCTGCATTGATAAATGTGAATAGCTATGACCATGGGCTATGGCTTTCATACACTTTCATACATTTTTGAGAGTTTATCATACACATAATATACTAGATTAGACATTAGACATCTAGCACTTAAAGTTGAAGCGTGAATTAATCACAAGGTGAAACAAAATACTACATAGAATTAAAAGTGGTACGCCTACAGTATGTCATTATGTGATATTAACAACTCACAAAAGTTAACATGTATTGGCATGTTTTTTTTGGTTTCCTCCACTGATGGATTAGGCCACCCATTGACTAGAACATAGATACTCAGGGAATGCCAGGACATGTCCTGACAATATATTTACATGGGGGCCTTCTTCAAGCACTTTAATTTTGAGCCAGTGATATGAGTCGAACATGCACAAGGTCACACAGCAAATCGTACATTGATAACCCTCCAAATAAAGTATGTAACTACTGAAAGCACAACATAACTGCTTTTGAACATCCATCATTATCAAAAGGAATAGAGTTTATGTTCTATCTGCAGGTTACTTACTAGCTGGCTTCAACTAAGCAGTAACCACCAGTTCTGAAGTCTAACCTTATGATGCAGTACTAGTTATAATGGCCACCTGCAGGCGCTTGGCCAAAGACGATAAAGATGATAAGCGGCAAAACAGATTGCCATTGTTTTCCTATGGGGACTGTGCGGTACAGATACCTTTGGCGTCGCGCATATCCTGAAATTGCCACCATGCGCTGCACTCCAACTTCAAATCATTTCAACTAGTTACTGCTGACCTTTCCATGCGCAACCATTGAATAGCCTATGTGACTAAAAGAAGCGGCAGTGAAATTAAGAATGAATCTTCAGTAATCCTCACTGTTTTTCCAGTTTGAGGGGTTAGTTAATAATCTCATGTGGTTACAGTCAGATGTTAGTGGAGACGACCTTATTGTTCAGACAGTGAAAATATATAAAATGTTTTCAAACAGTTCACAAACATAATACTGGTTTAACTAAGAGATCGGCTGAAAATAAATAATTGTTTTTAGTTCTGAAACCCATTCATTCCTATGGCTTCTGCCAAGCGTGGGCGTAGGGACTGCGCGCCGCAGAGGGGAGCTCATTGCGCTGTTTCCGAAGTTCAACCATTTTGAACTTTAAGTTCAAACGCGGCCAATAGAAACGAGGCAGCCAGCCAGGCATGGAAGTGAAATTAGAGGAAAAGTTGATATTGTACGTGTAGAATATCAATGTTTGCTAGTTTTTCCACAAATTTTCAAGCATGTCGTTTTTAGCGCATCTCTTAAGATAGAACTACACCGCAGCGATTTTCGCTCGTGCGTGTGGGAGCGACTGCTTATCAACAGAAATCGCGAGGTTGCTGGTTGACTGCGGTGTAGCCGCTGGAGCGACCGCTCCTATCAACTCGCACCTCGCTAGAAGACGCCCAGTCCACGCCTTGGTGTAGTTCTAGCTTTAGTTAAACCAATATTAGATTTGGATTATATTATGCGCTGCGCTCGCCGCCGGGTGGAGCACAGATTTCTTCAGACCCTTCGGACAGGACATGGCTGCGCTCACCGTGTCTCTAGACAACGAAGAGGCTACACTTAACTGTTTGTCTGTCTGTTAATCTGGGATATGAATATCTTGAATTTGGGATATTAAATCCCGAATTCGAATGTCACAAATGGTTCTCAAACATAATATTGGTTTAACTAAGCAATCTACTGAAAATGACATGCTTGAAAATGAGTGAAAAATGAGGAAACGTTTAAATTCTACACACACACACTTTTCCTCAATTTTTACTTCCGTGCATGGCTCGATGCCTTGTTTCTATTGGCCGCGCGGGTATTCGGCGCAGCGCAATAAGCTCCCCTCAGCGGTGCGGCGCAAAACAACTGATGCGCGGCGCAAGCCATAGGACAGAATGGGTTTCAGAGGGCAGTGCGCGGTGGCGCTGTCGTGTCCTGTCTGAAAAAGGGTATTAAATTACTGAATGAATGGAAGTCAATGAGACATTACATTTCAATAATATTTCCCCCACAAGAAGTCAAGGTCTCATTGGCTTATTGCTCTTCTTCTAATGGATGTGCCAAAAGGTATTGTTCCATTTAGATATTAAGGCTTTCTAAATGACTTGTTGCACAATACTTATGCGAGAGTCCATGGATTTCAGAAAATAGCTTTTCAGAAACCAATAGGTGACGTTACAGTCATTCCGTACATCTTTTAAAGTATCTTCAACCTGTGTTAAATCGCAATACCCCCATATGCTACTATCTCCTCCCAATGTTATTGAGGCTCCCTAAAGAGCACTCCAAGGCCCCCGCAGATCATTATCATCTTATACGGTTGGGTTTTTACTCTCTAACCTGCTCCTTCATTATCAGCCTCGCCATCATCTCCTCCCACAAGCTAATCAGCGACTTTCTGCGCTGCTTTTCTCCGGTGCTCATGTTTAGCTCTCGCCTCCGGCTATTAAACTGCTCATTTATTTACCCCGGATTTAGACCTGCGTTAAACACCCCGCAAAGTAACTATTTTATGTTGACAATGTTTTGTGCTCTCGCTGCTTCCCATTGCGTTTTAGCGTGCAGCTCGGCAGAGGCTCTGTCGTGCCGGAGTTCGTTGTTTTTTGAAGGTGACAAATTGTCAAGGCTCTTTAGCTCGGCAGGTGGCTTTTTTGTCACCCTGCGCCCGCCCCCCCCCTCACCTCCTAGTCACGTTGGATAAAGTTGCAGTGAGGGTGATGAGGAGGCTGACAGATAGAGAGAGGGGTTTGAAGGATGGCTGCATGGACAGACGTTTGACCTGAGAGGAGAAATTGGATTTGGCTCCTGTCTCATGGCGCTGGCATAGGATGGCGACAAGCTCAGTAAACTACTCCCTCTCTCTCTCGACACACACACGCACGGACGCACACACACACACACGCACGCACGCACGTGCGCGCGCGCCTTCCCTCTCGCCCATGCCATTTCCATTTCATTTTCTGCAAAGCATGAAATTAAAGCTATTTATAACTCGGCTGATAATTACATTATACTTACTCCATCGCGATTAGGTTTCTGGTTTTTATGATACAATGTCACAGCTTTAATTAAACCGTCTCCGGCTGCACGCGTGGCCGTCAGTGGTGTTTATTCACTCCTCACGTTTGCCCAGGAGCACCGAAGACCGTCCCGGCCACCTGATGACATGCTTAACAAAGGCCCGGTGATTGACAGCTACAACGCGCATTAGCCACCTCATAGAGCCCGTGATTACCATGGCAATCTGAATAATTACAGGTGGACATGTCCACACTTGTCAGCCTTAAGGGTGGGGACCGGGAGGAGGTTTGACACGCGCCAACCGCGTCTCCTTAAAAGTGTCCGGTGTCTGTTTAATAGCTAATTACATTACCAAACCTCTGTAACCTTGGAGGAACAAATTATTGAATTATGATTCAAAAATTCCTCCAGGGTGTATGAAGAAAGTTGCAGTGTTACTTTTTTTCTGAAAGGGGCGGGAGGCGGGGAGGGGGGGTACTGAAAAACGGGCCCTGTAGACGCTGTATGGCGAGAAAGGAAGTGATACCTGAATTATTTAAAAGCAATATATACTCAATAATAAATAGGCGATAAATAAAATATACAAGGTGGTCTTGATTAAGGTGTGTGTGTGTATTCCCTCCCCCGACGCTGACAGGGCTTTGATTCGTGTTTCTGTGTGTGCGTACACCTCCTTCCTCTCTGTATTCAACATTTCCACTTTGTGTAGCGCACTTGAAAAGGCACAGCTACTTGGCTGGAGGGGCGCTTGTATAGAAAGGAGCCAGAGGAACGCCTTGCCTATGGCGTTGGCTTAGGGCATTGTTGGAAGCAGTGACCACCCTAGATGCTCATTCATGTTTCATAGTGGAGAGAGAGAGAGAGAGAGAGAGAGAGAGAGAGAGAGAGAGAGACTATGAGCCAAAATGTGTCCCACAAGAGAAGATCCTCAAGCAGGAGAGCAGTAATTAATACCGTAAGGATATTACTCAGTTTTTCCCGTTGTTGTTGTTTTATTTTTTTGTACCTGTCGATCGATTAAATCATGCAAAACACTCCTAATTATAAGGCTCCCTCCTGAATGATCTCAGGGCGAGCTGCAAATGTCACGGCTGAGTGTTTGTGGTGCCCGCATTGACTCTTAACTCTACTGGAGACAGATGGAGTTGAACTTTGTATTCGCCTCCTCTTCCAAATTAGAGTCAGGAGATGAAAACATTTGCAGAGAGTAAGGGTGGTCGTCAAGGCCTTAACACATATACGTATGAATAGGCAAATATTCCTCACTTAATACTGCTGGGCAAACTGGGAAGACTGTTAATGGCATCCCACTTGCCCTGCTCCCGACAGGCTGGTATAGAAACAATACACTTTCAGGAAAAATGATTGACAGATGACAAGCTGTCACACCAGATATTGATGTTTTTTTGGCAGCTGCTCCGACCAGAGCTGGGCTTTTTTCCCCACATACTCTGGTATTTTTTTTTATTATTATTTTCCCAGTGCACCCCAGGAGGAAGTCTAATATTATTTATTCTAATAGAAAAGTAATAGATTATGTCATTGTTTACAGTCTGTAGATTCACCTCCTATTAGTACTGAGCAGGCACAGTCACGAGGTTAACCGCTTGTTGTTTTTAAATTATATACACGTAGATTATTATAAAGGTTATATTTCATTACAAAAGGTTATTTGGCACTTGTATGACAGTGACATACAGGGAGTTCAATTAAAAGGATGCTGTAAATGCTTACAGGACAACCTTGCATTTGGCCCGAACCCAGGACCGTTCGGCATTAAGTAGATCACCCTGTAGTCCATCCAGCGACAAACCCGAAATATATATATTGTTTATGTAGCCTGAAGGAAAGCCGCACTATCCTGCATGAGACAGACACACAGACTGAGACTCTGCCTGTCTGTCTTAACCCCTTCCGGTATTGTAGCACACCAACCATTTCATTTCACAACTTTTTTGAAAAGTTGAATTTCTAGGCCTTTTGAAAATTCCAAATTGCTAATGGTTTTACCAGATATGCGTGAACTGGTGAAGGTGGAAACACTTGCCTTTAAATATGCTAGTCACACCCTCTAACCCTGGAGACAGCATAGGAAAGGGTAACGTAAAGCACAAACAGTACACATGGCCTTTAAAACAATGTTAAGGTGGACTCTGTAGTGCCCCTTAAGGCCAGGACACAAAAGGTTGCACACCTCTCTGTTGGCAGACCCCCTCGTAGCTTTGACAGTCCCTCAGTATTGTACTCCCCCATTGGCTAAGCAGAAGACCACTACAGGTTTGTAGAAGTGGGGCGCCTGACCTTTTCTAATACAGTCAAGTGTGTGTGTGTGTGATAGGGAAGCTGATTCCTGGCCATGGATCACAAGCATAACTTTAAGGGTGAATAGACCTCTGGGGCAAGGTTTTGCTGGCGTGCTGTCTTTTGTGGACACTGGGGGTTAATTACCAACAATAGCCGTCTGACCTTCTCCCCACCACACCCTTTGAGGAGTTTTAGATGTTCACAAAACCACCGCAGGATATGAATTACTGGACTTGCTGCTCCCCGGCCAGCCTTGGCGGTTGGAGCGATGAAGGTTTGTGCATAAATCCAATATTTGCCACACAGAATAGGATACAGGAAAATCTACAGTTGTGCATGTTCTTACACAGCTCCCAGCCAAACAGTCCTGGGTTTGATCTATGACACGGTCCCAGCTGTACGTGCCTTTGAGCAAGATGTCTGTAGACGTCGGTTCTTGTTGTACCTACTCACTGTTGCTTTGAACGGTACTGTCAGCTGTACTACATTGGTATAGCTAGACCCAAAATCACTTTGTGAATAAGGTCTGGACACGCTTCACGGGATCGTAATGAGTGTAGGCCTAGGGTTATTAGATATTAGCTATCAGAGCAACATTTGTCATCATGCTACAACTGTTCGTATCGCTTCCTCTAGCTCTACTGCCGCCCACCGGAAATACGTTTGGAAAGAAACGCTTAATTTCAACGCCATCTCACTTTGCCGCCCCCCTACACACACGTTATTTCGTCGTTACAGATGGAAATGCTGTCTCTCACCGGCGCAGGTTACTTTGCAGTCAGCCATACCGCGTGCTCTTTCTCTTTTTCCCTGCTGCTAATTAAAGGGGTACGTCCAATCACTCGGTCCCTAATAGCTCAATATGAGAGCTCCCAGCGTAGCTGCATGTAGAGGCTCTGTCTCTGTGCCTTCGTTAATGAACACGCAGCCACCTCTCGCCACAGTGCCCCTCTCTATTGTGCTGTCTGCCACTTGCCTTTCATTTGGAGCCTACGCTCCAGAGGAGACAATGGAGCAATTCTGCAGCAAGTGCAGGTAATCTTTATGGAAGGCCTGGAAACAATGGGGAGCTGAGGAGAGTTTACATGGTAATAAGTGGACAAACCCAGGAGCGATTAACTCTCCTGTAATCCCATTGAGTTCAATCAAAGTGGGCAAAGAGGACTTTGAGAAGCAGGGCAGGAATGCAGAGCTAAAGAAAATGGATGACTTTGAGCCAGCCACCTGTAGAAATGGAGGCAGGCCCCTGACTCTCTGAACGAATCATTTTTGCCACTTGGGAGGCATTTGAACCCTGGTGTTCAAATTCACTGAGAAGACCGAATTTAATCAGCATGCGTCAGTTTATTTTTTTACACAGCTCCAGTCAAGGAACAGTTTGTCTCAAGTTTAAACTAGGTCCTTGCACCAAGACAACGGGAAGCACAACACTGTCATGGATTCTGTGGTGTGACTTAAAAGCCCTAATAAAATGTCTTAGTCCAACGTAAACAATTTTGTCTGCTATGCAAAAGCGAAACCAACACAGATATTAAAATGTAAAAATACGCTCTTATCTCCAGAAAATGTGTCAGCATTACTGACATACAAAAGAAGCATTTCCCGACTAGCCTCAGAGCTACAGGTTTACTACTACAGGATTATAGAGTCATGCGAGACAGAAATATTCTGATGTCCTCCGTTTTCCCAGAGCTATAGAAATCTAAATCCAGTTATGGATTTAATGTTTACTGAAATGGGATGCTTACAGGATATTTGAATATGTATTAGACCGTCTGTCACATAAAGCATTCCCACAAGAGGTGTGGTCATTACTTATAATCATTGCCCATGGCAGTGTATTGGGAACATAGCAGATTGCGGGTTTGTTATATCAGCGTTGATACTGTAGACTTGATGACCCAAACATCGATATGAATGTGAACAACATTTATTATTAGCTCCAGGCCAACCACAAATGATGGTTACAAGTGATAGCCACAAGACACTTCTTTCCAATCAGCGAGTGACCAATAGTAGTTTCTGGTTGTAATTAATTACATTGTTATTATCAGCGTTAAGTATTAAAAAGTACTTTTTTTTTTTTGTATAAAAGCATTATTGTATTTTGTCCACAATGCAACGGGCTCTAACAGAACCAACTGTCTCTGAACCAATAAACACTTGCTTGTAGAACCTGATTAGCGTGTAGAATACGCTACAAAGCCTAGAAGTTTGAAAAGCCCATCACTTGAACAAACACTGTCCAATCCTGCAATAGCAACCCGGCATGGGAGGTTTGTCACGCCTGTCTTACATTTAGAACAAGGCAAAATGTCAAGTGTGCATATGGAGGTCCGGCAGAATACACCCTCACTTTAGTGGAGGGTGTGCACGCTTTACTTTTCCGAATTTGTAAATGCAAGAGGATACAGTAGCAGCGTAAACACATCAGGACGTGCAGTATATCAAAGGGATGTTTCTGAGGTTCCTAACCAGCTCAACAATTAGACATATTTGTTTTAGTTGGGCTTTCAGTTTGTGTCTTTATAAAATGATGTGTATGGATCAAGCCCACATTGTGCAAGCAATATCCTGCTGCACTTTATGTTAAACAAATGGAAAACTTGGTTATTTTTGTTTTGCTACAATAGCAGTAGGCTAAACAATATTATAAAATGAAGGAGTCTCAGGTAATATGTATGTCTCTAGATTAAAAGTGCTGAATATTTTTAAGTACAGAATGCTTCTTTGCTGCGTATGCATGGCACATCTCTGTAAATATGATAACGTAACTGGTTATATTTACAGATCGGCAGATGGCCGGTAGCCTAAAGGTGAAAACAGTCTGATTTCAGTCACAGGCCAATCGATCGGTGCAAACCTAATAACAAAATGTTTCTGTTTCTGGTTTCTTAAAATCGACAGTACCCTGCTGTGCAAGTCAGAACATTGCTGTTTGTTGTTCCTGTACTGATGCACGGACTACTGATACATGGGCCACTTTTCCATTTATTTACTCGAGTCACGACCAATAAGGCTATACACATTTCACTCTTGCATATTGCCTTGTCTACTTCTCTGTAATATTCAGAACCATTATTGCAGAAATGTGTTATTTTGCACCTTTGTAATATCTCCTGATATCGTAACTGCGTGCAAAAGCTTGAAAAACAAGCAAGTTAGTAACAGTGGCAACAATAACCAGGGGGGGCATAACTTAGCGAAGGGTCAAATTTAACTAGTCAAATGGTAAAATGTAGCTAGAACCTGACAGCAAGTATTAGTCTACTGTAGGACGAGTAGACTAGTAGATTTGTTTTCTTCTATGACTCTGCTAACACATATGCGTATCGTATTCAATTTCTGAAGATTAAAGACAATTACATCGGTGACTTGAAGGGATAGTCAGCTATTGCAAGCTAAATGTAAGCTAATGCACTTTTTATCTAATTCAACAAGTATCTCCTCGCATTTCGCTAGCTTACTGTTCTCTGTGTGTGTTGACAAAATAATATGATAACTCTACACAGCCCTGGCTTCGTACATAGGAACAATGTCGCAAACACATCAACAAAGCCTTAGTACTTCGCTTTGCTTCATAATGCATTTCGATGTGTGCGGAGGAGCACCGC
This sequence comes from Forbesichthys papilliferus, assembly GCA_025399855.1. Taxonomy (NCBI): domain Eukaryota; kingdom Metazoa; phylum Chordata; class Actinopteri; order Percopsiformes; family Amblyopsidae; genus Forbesichthys; species Forbesichthys papilliferus. Next base: position 812,638 of record JAODOY010000016.1, on the reverse strand, counting down.
TGAGCAATGCTGTTTGATTTGAGGTCAAAGTTAGCAAGCGTTCCCAAGAATGACTAACCCTGCCTTTTATATATATTCTTTGATATTCTCCTTAGTAACGAGTAACCTTCATATTAATGTAGTGGAGAAAAAAGTACAATGTTTGTCTTTGAAATGTAGTAAGAGTCATAAGTAAAAGTCATAAGTCTACAAAATATGAATACTCAAGTACAGATAATCAAAATATAGACAGTAAATGGACTTTGTCCACCCCATATTGCCACCTTAACTATCCCAGCATACAGTAAAAGAATTTAACAATCAAGTATTTTTAAAAGCAAGTACTCCTGTACTTTAACTCAAGTAAAATTTTGACCGCAAACCTTTCACCAGGAGTATCTTAACTTATACTCAAGTGATGAATTTGTGCACTTTGTCCACCTCTGACAATGTGTTAAAATAAGTTAAACATAAAAAGCGGGAAATAGTTTGTACTCGGAACGTGTGCTTGATAGAATAGCCGAGGGCCTCGGCACCGGTGACTTCAAGTTGGAACTGTGAGTGTTCAAAAAGGACAGAGTCTGTGGAGCAAGGTTACAAAGCCATTGGACTGGAATGCACTGGGGCCAGAGCACAGATACTATTGATAATATGGGAAATCTGATCGGCTTTAGTCTGCTTGTGTCTTCTTTTTGGCAGAGGCGGGAGGGAGAGGGCAATCAAGAAATGAGAGAGAGACAGGGAGAGAGAGAGAGAGAGAGAGAGAGAAAGTGAGAGAGAGAGAGAGGCTGTAAAAGATCCTGCTGTCCTGGCTCTGTGTGTCGTTGTACAGTCTGCCCCGCTCTAATCGCTGTACACGAGACAGCCATCCTGCCTTATACTGCCACTTGTCTGCCAGTCCACCACCGCCTATCTCTGTTGATGGGCACAGGGAGGAGGGGTAGTGGCAATACCTAGCGCTTTCTCATCTGCAACTGGAGTCAGGCGGCGGTCTGTCCGTCTGTCCAGGCGCGCTGTCCACAATAAGACGCCGTGATATTAATTTGAGAAGAACAGAGGAACGGGGACCTTAGGGACTCCCTTAGTTGGTGGTATCATATCAACCCCTTGATAAGGCCTCCATTTCTTTAAGTGAGGGATTGAGGGGGGGGGAGAGAGTGGCTCCAGCATTTTAAAGACAGACTGATCAATGGCACTTCTGTATCGGTCTGAGTGGTATCGGGCCTAATGTGTAGTTTACCGCGTGTCTGCGCGCCATCAAACAGAGAAATAGATTGCAGAAGCTTTTTTGCAGTAAGATGAACCTGCCTGTCTTCTGGCTCCCTTGGGAACCATTGGTCTAATGTTTTAATGTGAAAATTAGTTTTTTCATCGAGGTCAAGTTGATTTCATTGTACTATACAATGTAAACGCAGTTGTTATATATGATTATTTTGAGTAAATGTGATTATGCTAATTACAGTAGGTGCTCTATAATTTATTTCCGAACTTCAAAATTAATTCTATTATTAGATGCCTGTGGTTCAACTGGAAGCCTGCGTGGAACGCCCCGGCACCTTTGCTTAGGCTACACACACAGTTTAGCTTTCAACATGGCCGCACCGAAGCATCGACACCCCAAGTGGACTCAAATTAGGCGGCGTTTATGTGGACGGCTCCTGAATGCGCGTCGACGGGTTCGTTCGGCCACCACCGAGGAACTCCCTGCGGATAATTAAGAGTCTAATGTGAAAGGGGCTAGCGCCACCTCAGTATGCGAAGGGAAGGCAAGAGATCTCACTGCATGCAGCACCTCTCGTTTGAAGTCCGGCCAGCTCGCTCTCCCCTCTATCCACCTGAATGTCAACCAATTGGGACAGTGCAAGGGCTTGACATTATGTCTGCGGGTTATCATTATATGTATTTCTTTTTCTATCTTTTTTTTCTTTCTATCTGTCTTTTTTTTTCTCTCTCTCTCCAGCTGATCGATTGGCCTGGGTCCGCAGCGGTGCTTGTGGAGCTAACTGTCACCGCTAGTTAGGAATTGACCAGTGGGTATCATTAAGAGAGCGAGCGCTCGCCTAGGGGAGGCTTTGTTGTGGGAGGGGTCGCCAAGAAGCCAAGCCTTTCTCTTTTAGCCTCCTGGACTTGGCTGACCTTTCACTTAGGGAGCAGCTGGAGCCGAGAGATATTTAATTGAATGGGAGTCTTCAGATGTATTTTGGAGGGAGCCGGGCGAGACAGCGCGAGAGTTAGCTGCGGCTAGATGAGGGCGAATGGGGAGAGAAAAAATAGAGGGAGAGAGAGAGGGAGAGAGTTTACTTGACCTTCAAAGCCTAATTGATAGGCTTTTCATAGACCTTGTTTGAGATGTGCGTGGTCCCTGTTGTTCAGCAGCCCCCCTTTACTACTCCTGCAGTAGTACAAAGTCAACTGCAGGTATAGGGAGCCCCCAGCGGCCCGCCACAATCAATAGCAGCCGGCGCGGCTAACGAGAGCTCCAGCCACTCTCAGGCGTTCGCGGGGGCCCCATTAACAAGGCAGCGCCTGGGCCTGATTCCAAAGCCTGCGCTCATTAACGCGGAGAAACGCGGGGCAGAGGCCCGGAGAACAGCCGACGCTTGAACTCGGCAGAAGAAGCCCCAACCGGAGGTGGGAGAGGAAGAGAAATACATTTGGCCCGGCTTGATTAGCCGATAGCGGACTTGACAAATGAGGGCGCACATCAAAACACGAAGCTCTCCATTGCAGCTCTTGCTGTCCTCCACCCTGCTGTTTGCCTTTATATTTTGATTTTACCCTGTTTTCTTGGTGCTGGTGCACGTACACGGAGGCCTCTGCCCCTGTTTGCATCCTCTGCCTGGGCGTGGAGACAGCAGGCAGATCGGTAATACAGTACAGTGGGCTAAAACAGATTAATGACAATTCAATTTCCCCGGGCCGGCGCCGTGGTTTAGTGTCCTTTCTGCGCCCTGGCTGGTGACACGGGAGGATGTGTAACATGGAGGGAGCTCTGGCCTTATTGTCTTTGAGAGCGATTTCATTAGCCCTCCGACAATTCTCCGCCCCCCCCTTCCTCTGCGGGGGGCCTATGGGGACACGGGGCCGCCCGTCTCCGGCTCCAATGAAGGCAGGGGCCTTGGACGCGCAAAAAAAGGATTTCTGAAGGATCATGTTCCGAGATCAACAGATAAGCAGCTAATTTTGTGTACTTATGGGAGCAAACGATTGAGCACGGCTCCCGCAGGACTTCCCCCGACGGAGGAGATGAAAGGCACTGGCGGAGCCCAGATCTCGGGCTGTGTCGGCCATTAATGCTGATCTCCAAAATTAAAGATTTATACCGCTTGATATAGCTTGCTAGCAGAGGCACACACCGGAAAGAGGAAGTTTCTGTGTGTGTGTGTGTGTGTGTGTGTGTGTGTGGGTGTGTGTGTGTGGGGGGTTCTTTAAGGCTTTCTTTAATGTATTTGAATGGGAATGAAAAGGGTGTGCTGTAGTCACGAGGAACCACTTTTCAGCTAATTGGAAGCTCTTGAATAAGTTCCCACTGAATGATGTTTAATTTGGGGAACAAGTGATCTCCCCGACGCTTTGATGGGAATTAAAAGGACATATCGGCCTCCGCTCAGATCTAAAACAGTTAATTTAAAAAAAAAAATGGAAATACTGTCTTAATACACACATATTCATGGGTGACGCGAAGAGCTGTGTTGGTGTGGCGCACATTCAACCTTATTTACTTATGGTAGGTCACAGTCTTTTCTTCAGCAAATAGACAATGTTTTACTATGAATCGTTTTCCCACCATTAGGCCTTGACCCATTATTTAAATATATATGTGTGTGTAAATATATATATATATATATGTCTGTGTTTATATACAGTATATATATATATATATATATATATATATATAATGTGTATGTGTATATATACAGTATATTTGTGTATATGTATATAGTGTGTAAATACTGTATAAAGTGATACTATTTACTATTTTACTTTATTTGGGTCACCTTTAGCCATGTAGAAAACAACTCCTGAGCAGACTCCTGGGAAGAAAAGAAGAGAAGGCTTCCAACTACTGGATTGACAAGGCAGAAACAACTGTGGTTTTGGGTGGGTAATGTGTGTATGTGGGATGGGTTGGGGGTTAAGGACTCAGGGGAGACTATTGAAACACGGGGTGGGGAGAGGAACGACACTTTTTCATTTTGAGAGGCAGTCTTTCAATGTTTAATCAAAGCCCTGAGCTGGCATGTAGATTTCACACATAGTCTTTCTTAACACGTTTGTACTTCAAAAAGATCAGAACGGCAGGATAATGTGATCTGTGGCCAAGTTTGATAATGAGCCTCTAAATGCGTTTGGCCCATTAAATGTACCTCTGCATAATGGATAAATCATTCACTGATTTGATGTGTAATTGGGCTTTAAGAGGGTAAGATTCCGGGCAGCATTGTGGCTCAGCGGTTAGTATACTGTTGGTACGAATTGGACTCAGTCCAATTCGGACAGTATTACACTTTTACCAAATATCTTGAGATAAACTTGAGTATACACTATACTATAGCATACTGTATCGTCAAGATGTTTTATTTCAAGTCATTACTCAGGTCTAGTTCTGTGTTATGAACTGATTGCATGTCCTTCCTTTAGGTATTCCTCCCTGGTTATTGCCTCGTACCAAGTTTGTCAATCGGCGTTCAATAAGTTAACACTATGATAGTGTAGTTACCCATATTAAAGGTCAATCACGCAAATAGATATACTACTTGTAGCCAACAGGGGACTCTAGAGTCTCTGGGGCCTCAATGCAATTATGAATTTTTCTTTTTATATAAATCCATAGCATTTATTATGTCTGTGTATCAGTGTTATTTATGTGCCATTGCAACCATTTATGAACCATTACAACCATTATAAATGCTCAATTTCCCTTTTCAAATCAAAGCTCAGACTTCCACTGATTAGCCCACCTCTTGCGCAGGGGAGGAGCTAATCAGTGAAATCAGCTGTGTAGTGATGAGTTGGAATGGCGCCCTCCATGGCCTATGATTGCATGGGTCTCAGAGCACCACATGGCGAAGCCCCCGCCACTGACAGGAGCCATCGGGCACTGGGTAAAGCCAGGTAAACGGAGAAAAGCCTTATTTCCACCTTAATCAGTGCAAGGTATTTGCAAGCCATGTAATTCATTTCAATTGCTTTTTTGACATGTGGAGAACCCTGTTCGCAATCACTCCGCCTCGGTGAGTTTGGCCAGTAATTATTCTATTACGAAATTTAATTGACAACCTGTGCTGTTTTTATTGGTTGATTTATTGCGTAATTGCGCTGCCCAAAAAAATAAGAAAAAAAGACCTTCACCCTTGTTGTTGAAGTGCAGACTCACTTTGGTAGCGAAGAATTTGTCCGTCCCACAAAAGTAGATCTGTTTGATTGCAGCTGTTGATTGCAGCGTCAAGTGTTTTGCATTGACAACATTAACAGCCCTCTGGTGTGAAATCCCCAGGTGTTTCAACCATTGCTTGATCATTCTTGACTTTCATGAAGTACATTTTTTAAGAAAATGGGAAAGTGGTTTTGTTATGGCACCTGCATACTTTCGGAAATTGATTGAGTTTAGTGTATTAACGGCAAGGCCATGTTTACTGTGTGCAGGTATTGATAAGATCAGCACTAGTTTAGCTTCGCGGTGGTACCTTCATCCTTCACCCCATGCTGGTGACTTGAGAAGGAAGTTTCCAGTTTACAAAGATTTTGCCAGTTTTCTGCTCAAGTTAATTGACAATTGACAATATAATTTGCATAACGATTCAAAACAGCCTCAGGGGAGAACCTTAAGATGAGGAAAACATTATGGATTTGCTAATTAGTCAGCGTCAGTTCTTTTCTGCTGTTGCAGTTGTTAGTCTTGGTGAGCTAACTTGATCAGACAACCAAAGCTTTATGACAGTAGTCATCACTAATCAATCATGATTATTGCTACTTGTACTAGGTTTCTAATATTAACATGCTGAATATGTCTCAAAGCTGTCAAAATTAAAATCAGATTAAAAACATTTACCTTTTAAAAATGTCTATTTTGGTAACTTCTGTACAATAATGAATCTAGTTAGTATTTAAGGCATTTTTTAATAAGCACATAATGTATTAGCCTTTAGACTCCTGTCATGTGCAAAATGGCCATTTAATTCAGGCCAGAAAACAGCAATATTCCAATCAAAAGAGCAATAAAGAAATATATTCCAAATTCCTGTAGTTTATTGGTCGTGCTTTGGGGCAACACACATTAGTGTAAATATTTCCAGTTCTCTTTTTTCTAGGCCAAATGAGAGCTATTATTAAAGATACAGTGCATCCGCAAAGCTTAATTTGTCCTACATTTTGTCATGTTATAGCCTTATTCCAACATGGATTCAAATGTTTTTTTCTTTCAGAATTCAACACACAATACCCCATAATATCAAAGTGAAAAAAAGTTTGTTTGAAATGTTTACAAATTAAACATTGTTAAAACAATTACATGTACATAAGTATTCACAGATTTTGATACTTTGTTGAAGCACCTTTGTCAGCAATTACAGCCTCAAGTCTTTGAGTATGATGCTACAAGCTTGGCACACCTACTTTTGTGCAGTTTATCCCATTCTTCTTTGCAGGACCTGTGCATAGCACAGACACTGGCCCTTTTGACCAGTTTGTTTAGTCTGTTCCTGTCCTGAAAGAGTTGCCTGTAGCAAAATTCCTTCAACAGAGATGCAAGGGCTTTAAAATGAAAAACATTAAACATATGTATAGCTATTATAAGCTTATGCACTTTTGGTCAAATTCACAAAATATCTCCTTGCATTTCGCTAGTTTACTGTTTGCTGTGTTTTTACTGTGCATACTTCTACACAGCCCTGACTCCGTAAATAGGAACACATACAAAGTTGTGAACACCACTCACAACAACAATGCTCTTGGATTCGCAATGCGTTTCAATGTGTGGGGGGAGAGCTTCTGAGGGAGTTTGTTTTGATTTGAGCTTGAAGTTAGTGTATCAAGCGTTCTTAAGAATGACTAACCCTGCATTTAAATTAGCCGTGAAGCGGCAGCAGCGCCACCTAAATTGCAGTCGTTTTAGAGCTGCCATTACTGAATGCATTTGTTTTCCTGTACTGTATGTTTGACTTAAGGTGCTCAAAAGCTCATCAGTCTAATCTTGACTATTAAAACGAACAGATAAGGCACCAGCAAGAGCTTGACATTGAAGTGATGTATATGTAGTTTAGAGTTTTGAATTTAATCTATCCTATATCATTTTAATACATATACGTTTAATACGTATATATATATATATATATATATATATATATTTTCTGTTAATGAGAACTCTTGAAGTACACATTCATCTGTAACTTACCTACAACCTCATATAAACCTGTCCATTTTAGACCTAGAGGCTGTGTTGGTCACCAGACATTAGATATAAAATGGGATTTGACTTTGGTGATTTCAAAATACCATAGCTCTGTCTTCCAGGGCTGGTTTGACCCAGAACCAATGACCCAAGGGTTATTGGAATTGCACTGATAAGAGTTTCTGTGAAACAGATGCCCAGTTTCAACATCAATAGTGGCCAACTGCGGGGACACATAGCCTCCTCAAACAAAAAGTAGCCTTGCTTCCATCCATGCTGAAATTAAATCTAGGTGCTGCATAGAAGTGTTTAAGATTGGAAGATTAAATACAATCATATTTCAGACAGAATAAAAGCTCTTTTTCACGTTGAAGGTGGCAAAGTTTGGCAAGGTTTCGACTCAAAGAGGTCCCTCTCTTCTTTTTTTTGTGCGCAGACAACCTATATACTTAAACAGAAATTATTTATCTTTAAATGCATGCATTTAAAAATAAACAAATGCATAGTTTTTTGTACAGCGACTATGACATTGTATGATTTTATTTCTGGTTAACCAAGCAGAATCTCAAGGTGTAATTATAAGTCCTCAGCTATATAGACCGTTTATGAATAACGGTGTAAAATGCTGAATGGAAAAACACATTTTTGCTCATTGCTCATGGTCCTTTATCACAGCTAGGACAACCACATTGGGTTTCTATTGTGGTTCAAACTGATTTACTCTCAAGGCCTCTTCCCACGCTATTACATATCTGATCTTCTCACTGTTTTCCTGCAAAATCGGTCCACTGAAGGTTAGACATCGGAGCTATTGGAACACCAGCGTGCCATTTCCCCTCTATTCACTTTCTCCAGCTGTTCCATAGAGGAAATAAATTAGTTGAGGAACCTATTGAGAAAGACCTCCAAACGTGGAAGAACTAGGCTATTTGTACTCCAGCTGAATGTGGAGGCCAAGTTATTTGGTGGGGTTAAGGAAACACAAGCATTGGAAAGAGCAACTGCTAGAGAAGCTGTGAAATAATTTCCTGTCAAGGGCATAAAACGCCTCTCAATTGAGGTAAACATTTCTACTTTCAAAAGCAATTTATTTTCTAACAACCGCTGAAAGCAGACAACATATCTTATGTTCCCTTTCCTTGAATTTTCATTTTATGCACCCCCCCCCCCTTCTTCCCCTTCAATCCCCCAACTCACCCCTTTCCTTTACTGCCTGCTCACAGCCTGAAAGCAGTGTTGGGGTCTGGAGACTGGCAGTGAGAAATTGCCTGCTTTCTGAGTGGATTTGGATTAGGGTCAATGCAATGTATTATTTGGGGGTAAAAACACCTTCATGGCATTTCATTGATTTTCTCCCCCCTCCCCTTTCCCCCCACTCATATCAATAAAGACTACAGAGCATATTGGGATGTTTATATTGAAGTGATTGCGATTCTATGAGACTGTCAGTATGGGATACGTACCTGCATATCACGGGTTGGGCATTGTGTGTATGTGCGCGCGCATATGGGTGTGTGTGTGCGTGTGTGTGTGTGTGTACATAACAATCCTGCGAGTGATATTTTAGGTGAAGGCTCCACCCCCCTTCTCCCGTTCAGATGACACTCATTAGGCCCACCCCCAGGGGTCTCGCGGGATCCTCCGTAAGCCAGCCGCCACAGATGGCCCTGTGTGTTTCCCCCCTGCACCCCCATCCCCCCACCCCTCGCGCCAGGCCGGCTCACTGATACGTTTGCGGCCTTATCTGTTTATTTATCTATTTTGTTAGCAAGGAAGTGCTGCAGCTTCACCAGCGGCACAATCCCGCCGCATCCACTTTCCACCACCTCACAGCGGCTTAAAAAAAAAATCCCACTTTAACACATTAGACTTCCCATTTCACCCAGATAATTACACAATTATCCCGCTTCACTCAAAAAAATCCATCCAGGGGTAATTGGTGTGTAGGGGGGTTGGGGGTTGGGGTGGTTTTCCCAGAATCCACTGCGGCATGGGGTCTGGGGGAACGAATCCAGATAAGTCAAGCAGAAAGGAAGGGGAAAAAGCTGCACTTATTCGATTTTAATCTTTGCCACTTTGCAAGCATTTAAATAGCCTTCATCAGACTCCTGGCTTGCAGCCCCGCCAGTAACCTGTTATCAATGCTGAAAATGTACATTTTAAATGTCAGCGTGAGCTCAGGAATAAGGTGCCGGTAACAGGTGCTGGAGCCCACGGTGAACCGCGGTAATGTTCACATTATTGGTTTCACATAGAGCTGTTTCATATTGCATTGTTGCGGCCCAGGACAGTCCATTCCGGCGGAGCTCAATTATTAGTACAGAAACACTGCGAAAGCACACACTAGCCACGTCCCAGGGACTAGAATGGGGCCTGTCCGGCAAACATCTGTAGCCTATGAAATAACCTTGATAAAAGTAATTGAATTTTGCTCCGATAAGATTAACTTGTGGTAATTGTGAGCAGTAGGAGGCCTTGGGCCCATACAAAAGAAGTACACTGCATGGCAGTTGGGGATATGGGTGAGGTGAAGTCATGTGAACATGCACACGCACCCTTCCCCAAGAATATATATGGGGGTGGGCGGGGGGCAAAGACTGTAAAGGAAATCAAGTCTGAAACATGGCTCTCACTGCTACCCAAACGGCTGTGGATGTCCTGATTATCATGCAGACGCTCAGTCCTTTTTAAATGTGCTGAGATGGGCTTTAAACAAGACTCAACACTTTAAACCCCAGCAGACTTAATTAAGGGTGGGACCCAGTACATGAGAGAGAGAGAGAGAGAGAGAGAGAGAGAGAGAGAGAGAGAGAGAGAGAGAGAGAGAGAGGGGGACGGGCAGATGGATTTATGAGAACACAAGAAGAGATTGAGTGTGTCTGTGTGGGGTGGGGTTATGTTTTCCCCATCAGTTAATGCCCACAGCGGACAACCTGCCTAGTGGTACCCACACACCTCCCTCACCCCACGGACAGAACCAAACACATATTCATAGGGGGGTTAGAGGAGAAACACACACCAAAATATCTGGTCTTAAACTCCCAATTACATTGCCAAACTGCCTGAAATATCAAACAACGCACAGCCACGGGGCCTACTGTGTGCATCGGAAAAGCAGCCCAAACTCATTTGCATACGGCTTTTACATGTTCTCCAAAAGATACACATTATTATGGGGTTTGTACATAATTGCTCCAACACATTCCCGAGAAAAAGCCCAGGTTTGTTCTTTTTATAACACTAGCTCGGAGAAAACAGACTTCTCTCTCTCTTTTTCTCCCCCCTTTTCTTTTGCTCACCCTCTCTCTCTCTCTCTCTCTCTCTCTCTCTCTCTCTTTCTTTCCATTTGCCGGTCTGAACAATTAAAACAATGCAGCTGTCTTGGAAGGGAGTTCTGCTCTCATTATCGCCTTCTCTTCAACCCCCGTCAGAACATTTACGGCTCAGGAAAAAAAAAAAAAGGAAAAGAAAAGGCCCCAGCACCTTGGCATTGAAACACACTATTTTTCTTGTCTGTTTTCTCCATCCTTTCCATTGCTTCCTTTCCTTGGCTCCTGCCGGAACAGTACGGGATATGAATAGGGAAATGTAAATGGGTGGGTACTGCAGCGCTCACCTTGTTCCAGTACAGAATGAAGCACGCCAGCGTCTTGAGCAATCAAAGGGACTTTTCATAAAGCGGGAGTTTCACGTGTCCTATTTGCTGTCGGGAAACGTGCACATTGTTCAAGCTGGTGTGAACAGAAATATGCGGATTTTTGAATGAAGTAAAAAGATTGAACATTAGGAAATGTCAAAAGGAGACGACCTCGCTTTGTGAACCATGAGTAAGGCTGTTAGCTGGCAACAGCCCGAGTCGCGCTGGTTTGCTTTCTCCTGTCTAACGTGGGCTTTCAAGCTGTGTCACAGCATGTGATGGTAGGAGGTGTATGTTTGTGGCTTGCAGGACTGTCTTGTCTGACTGTCATGGTGTTGAGTGCTTTCTCCCCTGAGTGCTCAACCCCACTCATAACCCAAAATGGCGTATCTCTGAGTGCTAGCTACGGCCTTAATGGGGCCAAAGTGTTCTTCCTTTCACTCCGGCATGCAGGAGACACGACTATTATCCAAATGCTTAGGTCCTAGATGAATCACGTGAAAGACGCTCCTTTTCCTTTACCGGGCGGATGAAAAACCTGCTGTTGCAGTGAGGATGCGCTTCGTGGAATGGCGGCCCTTCACCGACTTGGCAGGCCATGGAATGAGAGGAGCGCCTCAGTCCTGCTTCGTCACCGGTCTGCGTCGTGTGACTCCGCGGAGCTCCTCGTTTAACGCTCGGCTTGTCGGAAAATTTTAAAACACCGTCTGCGTCAGGAAGACAGCTGTTCTTTTTGCTAGCACCGTTGCCATGCGAGACAATGGAGTTGGCCAACTTGCACAAAAACTGTCAGACGGCTTTACTTCAAATAACGACACTATTGATTAACACGAGAGAATCACAGAATTATAGACCACCCCTCCCTTGCCTGCTATCATGGAGGTTTTGATGGTAGACTTGTTTTGAAGGCTTAGAGTTGGATTCAGTTTTTTTTCATGTCATGGTCAGTCTTTGTGGCCTAAATTGGTCTCTGCTGACAGTCCACAGACAGTGATTATGTTTGGCTGCAATGATGTATCAATGTCTCCCAGAACAATACACAGAACTACAGCGATATAGCAAGGGGGACAAAAACAGATACATCCTATACAAGATAAAATTACTTTTTTTTTTCCTCCTCCCAGAAAGTCAGAAAAATGATAGGAATAATACAGCGTTCATGCTATCAGACAGTTGGGATTGGAAAAAAATGGAGGGAAACGCTGGTTGTGTTTTATACACTGCTCATACTTGTATACCCCACTGCTGACCAGTGCAGAAAAACCCAGAATCCTAATGTTTAAAAAATAACATCATTATTGGAAGGTATTGAATCCAATTGCAAGCAATGCAGCTTGTAACAGATAAGGACCTGATGGAATCTGTCTTTGCACTATCTGAGCCAAAACGGTCTATGTATGAGTCAAATGGGGGAGCGCATTGACAATTCAAATCGAACAGCGCTTTGCAGGCAATTCACCCTGTAATCTACATGCATCCCTCACCAGCTGGCCACAGCGAGATTGCATTTTATATACAAAAGGCCTTGCTTCTAGAAGGCCATCCCATTCATGCACAATCTAATAAGGTGTAGAGATTCAAAAGTGCAGCCACAATAACACATACAAGATTGTGTAAGGCCTCTGATAACCATTTTAAATTAAATGGGTTGGACAATTATTGAGTTGATGTTCTACTTCTCTTTTCAAGTGTCCCATTCCGAGGTCAAGGAAACTTTTCAAGCCTCCCAATAAACCCACCCAGCAAAGGATTCAGAGGCCATTATCCCTACATTGGCGCCTTAAAGGATTTCTTGGTAATGGCTACCAATGTTTTTAGAATTTAATGACGGACTTTTTTTAATGAATGGTGTTATGTCACTTTGTTTTGCCACAGACCTTTGTCAGATATACATTCTACAGTACATTACATTACACATTAATTTACAAGCAGACCAGCCTTAACACATGTAATGTGTTTTCCTGCAATTGCTGTAGGGGTATCGTCAACCTTTGACCTCTTCAGTCTCAACGAGGTCCCCAGATAGCCTCAGCTTCATGAATCTTTTAGGCCAGGAGAATCTCGAGTTCAAAGTTCCTGCGAACCCAAGAAATAATAAGCTCCCTGATTAGTGCCGCTAAAAATACCCCGGGTCGAAATGTACCAGGTTGGCCGTGCCAGACCATTTACATGCTGGCTGTGGTGTTTTAGTGTATTGTCTACGCTGAGGGGGAGGAATGCACCCCTTGCCTCAGCCGATAATCAGCTGATTTTCTGGCAACATGCATCCAATCATCCCATGCTCTTAACTATACAGCTGATGCTCAAGTTTTTTTTTAAGACCTTATGTTGTCATCCCAGTGGTCAAGAAGACTAGTTCCCAGAGATGTGAGACAGACGTTGGTCAGCATAGACCTCAAGGCTTTGTGATTCCAGCTGGGAGCAACGGAAAATTCCAGTGCTCATGTTTAGGTTTCCAGGATGTCAGGTGAGCTAATATTGCTATGAGCCTGGACTGACCTGGGGTTTGTTTTTAAGAATCATGTATTTATCAGACAAGCATCTCATAATAGAAAGACGGCTACAAATGTGTGAAGCTAATATTGATGGGCCTTTTTGGATGGAGAATGTATCTGACAGAAACGGCAGTTGTACATAATGTACACACTGTTTTCAGTAGCCTCAGCATTCCATTTACATGCAATTATTAATAGTATAATTCATGGTGAAGGCATATACTTTATCCTAGTCATGGGTTTGCTTTAATATGCATACATCTGAACTGTATATTCCCAGCGTACATGCCACCCTCATGATAAATTTGGTGTGGAAGGTTTGATCTCGTTCCAGCAAAAATATTTTGTGAAGTTACAAATGGCGTTGACATTTTTTTCTTCCCCAGTCCATAGCCTTGAGCAGACACTACAGTAATGTTTTAGCAATGGCGGACTTTAATAAGATATACTAAATCTTGTGTTAGCATAAAATGCTTCTGTTGGAGTCCGTTAGCTCTACCTCTGGGGTATCCTGTGACAAACTGCACCAGGATCTGCGCCAGGATCGTCGGAAACCCTTTTGATGTACATACATTTCTTACTCGCCAAGATGAGATTTTCAGGCGGATTGGAAGGTAAATGGTTCAAATAGATTGTCCGGAAGCAACTCTCGCTGAAGCTCTGGACTCTCAGGTGGACAAGTAGACACTAAGGAGAGATGGATGGAAGGGATAATAGGAATGGCTCGCCAAAGACTCGTGAGGCATGTGTTTTTTCAGTGAGTATCGTACCACGGAAGGCGGCGGCGGCAAGCTTATATACTCAGCTTGTGTTCTCGACATGCACGCATACGTACATAAAGCAAACCCGCATGTATAGAGGCAGCGCTGTCTCACTTTTCTACTATTTCATATTTAACTTCAGCTTGTCAATTAGAGAGGGAGAGGGCAACTAAGAAATAAAATGAGGGGGGAAGGAGACCGCAAGAAGCACTGAACTAATTAGGCAACTGTGTAATTTTAATTAGCTGTTTTGATAATTAAACTAATTAGTTCCCCAGTGTTTCCACAACGCGCAGCCGACTGGAGTTTTTTTTTAAATATATATATATTTATTTATATCAAGGCTTCAGAGCTTCAGTTCCTTGGTTAATTAGTCACTTTTGCATCAGAAAGCTGTATTGATAGCCTTAATTTGCAGTTGAAATAAGAAATCTGCTGTCAATAATTCGGATAATTGCCTGCTGTTTGATTGCGGAGAACAAAAGTAGCGGCTCCGACTCAACACATCCACGAATCCCAGGGGTCGTTTCCTGGATGCCTGCGCTTCTTGATCTACATATGAGCAAATAAGCCCCCCCAAAACCCCCCTCCCCCGTCGCCATCCTGACCTCGCTAACTAGAGGAGAAGCTAGATAAATAAGATTGACCCACCCCACCCCTTTCTCTCCCTCTCTCCCTCTCCCTCTCTCTCTCTCTCTCTCCTTCTCCCTCTCTCTCTCTCCCTCTCTCTCTCTCTCTCTCTCTCTCTCTCTCTCTCTCACTCTTGCTCCATCCACTGCTGCCCAAAACACCCTCTGTCGAAACACCACCCACAGCAGCCCTTTTCTTTTCCAGCTAACTTTAAGTGTCCTGCATGTATAGTAATTGGAAAAGAAGGGGGGGGGGGGGGGGGGGTGGGGGTGAGTGTGGGGGTGGGGGGGGGGATAGGAAAGTTACTGCTTGCTTTGTAGCTAATTAGTGTCCTTGGAATTAAATGAGCAGCTCTTTGTGCACCTCGAGCTCCTGCGGCCCATGTTTGTGAATTGAATAATTGATTCTCCTCCACTAATCAGAGAGCGACATAATGAGCCAGTTTAATTAAATGGGGATCTAACCTGGTGAACAGTGGGAAAATATTTGCTCGTTTACGGTTAATCAGGAAAAACACAGCGACTGGGGAAGGGGGGGGTCGGTGCAGGACGGAAGGCGATATTGGTTTCTGCATGCAGATATTTTATGTGGATGAAAGGGAGGGGAGAAGAAGAATGGGTTTGAAGTTGGCTTAGCTTGTCTATACCTTAAAGAGACACTAGTCCATTGTGTCTGGACGTACCCTTACATGTTAGCTTAATGTTGTTAGCATGAATGTTGTTTTGGTTTGAAATTTGAATGGCCCTCCAAGCTAGGCTAGTGTAAGGCAATTCACTTTGTGAATGGTGACACGCACCATTGGGAAGGGTTTGCAATTGTTGCTTTCTGGTTCATTTTGAAACTATTGGACAGCCTCGAACCAATCGGCATGCTACAACTGCTTGTATCACTTCATCAAGCGCTTCCATTATTTTGAAACACACGCATCGTCACTGCATTTTATTGCGGCTTGATCCATCTAAGGTGGCTGTGTGAATGCTAAAGCGAACAGGGTTTCCAGACTATAATATTAGCGAAAAATGATCTGAGAGCGAACGTCGGGTGCAGCCAGGCTACCTCCAAGCAGCGAGTTGCACTGTTGTGTTTTATAAGCAAAGCAGAAATGCAACTGTGGGGTGTACCTTTTTATAATAGGAGAGTGGCTGAATAGCAACACAGCCACCACTTTCTTGCACCAGCTGGGCGGTGCCTCTAGGCCAAAGATGACTTGCGGACACTGGCCTTTCCTTATCAGTGTGGTGGATGGGGTCCCCTGTAGGTGCAGCCATGCCAGAGCAGAGAGTGGATAACAAGGCCAGCTCAGAGCTTTGAACCCTGTGGTCACTTTGACCTCCAGGCTGACTTAACAGAAAGGAAGATGGACTGTGATTTACTGTGGCTTTTAGGTAACACTCCCTGCATTGCATTCTTGCATCACAGCTCATATAGACCTGTGTTTTATTCACGCTGTTTACTACGTATGTTGTGTTACTTGTTATTTTAACTACCTTACTTTACTCTTACTGTATATTTGCAAAATCCACAAGGGTACTAATGGAAACACAATATAATCAAGACTAGTTTTACTATATTTGAGACTAAGAAAAAGTATGTTATAATTAATGCGCTATATAATGGTATATAAAATCTGCATATGTTAAATATTTGATTAAAGATGACCCTGCCCCGTACCTTCTAGACAAAGCCAGTTTTGACTGAGTCGACATATTTTTACCGTTTGTTTGTTGTACGTAAAAGGCATATAAACGAAGACAATTCCTTTTGTTTTGCAAAGAGCGCCTAATTCCCCCGTGTACAGCACTAGCAGAATAATAATTTGCATCGTTTTTTTTTTTTTAAATGACAGACCAAAAACCAACACAAAGAAAGGCACAGCTCTGCCATATACAGTAGTTTGGATATGTACGTTAATTCATCAGTGAGAAGGAGGATACACCGAGGAAATGACACAGAATCATTGAGAGAATAACCTTTGCAAAAAAAAAAAATGTAAATAAATAAATAAACAGAAAGCAGAGCATTGAACTTCCACACCAGAGAAAAGGGAGAGAGGAGAGAAGACTTTGAACCAGTTGCCTGTCAGTCTTTTCTTGTGTGTGTTTTGTGTGAGGAGATGAGTGAAAGAGTTCCCCGTTCCTGTGCTCTCCTCCATATGTTCTCCAGGCCCCCTTTTCCATGCTACCGCTCCCCGGAGCCCGGGCAAACCCACAGCACGGGTTTGAAAAAAGTTGAGTTTGTGGACTTTGAAAGGGGAGAAGGAAACCTGGCTTGTTTTGAACTTTGAAAAACACCAAAACATACACACAACACTTCCATATCTCAACAGGGACAGTGAATAATAATGATGGAGACGGCAAAATAACACTGTGTACAACGTGTTGGAGTACCGCAGTGTTTTCCAAGTTATTATTTCAAATGTACTGTTGTGGGTTACATGGGTTTAACATAGTTCCTCTGCACTATTGATATATCATTCTGTTGTTCTGTTGCCATCGATTTAACAACGGGGACGTTTCAGGCCTACTTTTTGTATAAATGTGTGTGAGAGTATTTCTGCTTTTCAAACTTTTGAATTTATGATTTGCCCCTTCATCATTAATCCCCCGGCACTCATTTGAAAAGGTATCATTGTAGAAAGCTAAATGGTCCATAAACGGTAAAGCTCTTTTTTTGTCCAATTGAGTGTCCAAACTAATATTTTAACATGGCTAGTTTTTCTTCCTTCTTTCTAGCTAAATCCAAGCACAAACCAGGCCGTTGTGTAATCTATATAGGCATTATTAAGTGTGCTTAAGGGCCCTCATGGCTTTAGCTTCTTTCAAGTAGTATAGGGCAGATGTATGAGTCATGGCCATTATAAGAGTCCTAATAATGAGCCACTAGAGTAGTGTTATTGTTAGGGTCAGCACCTAAGAAATACGGCTCCATCCAGAACCCTCAACGCGGACTCTACCATATATTTACTCTACTCCTGCAGGCCACAGACCTTTTTTTTCTTTATTATTAAGCAGCGCTGAAACATCATTAGAGCTGTTAGGAGTTTAAAACATGGGAGAGGGCGCAACAATGGCTTGTCCAATTGGTTCCACACTACACTAGCTCCTGCAACCGGGAAAACAAGGTTGGCAGCGAGCGAGAGCGCGGCCTGAGCTGAGAATAACAGGCAGGAGCACATAACGAGCCTCATCCTCTTGCTTCATTAGAGCACAGGGCTCGCCAACCCCCCGGGGGGGACGAGGGCTATTTCCCCAGTGCCCATTGCACTTTATAACAAGCCCCTGTTCCAGACGCGGCCCCACAGAGATCTGTGGAGCCCACCTGATTTGTTGAGCCCAGCCCACTAGCGCGTCTTAGTTTAAACAGGAATCCGCCCTAGATTATCTCGGTCCTGCGGGACCCTTTGGACGAGCCGCGCTTGTTTGCAAACAGGTCCAGTGTCTCGCCAGTAAACAAGGAACGGGGGAGCTAAATAGCTAAGAGGCACACACACACACACACACACACACACACAACTACTGCCTTCCGCAGAGCAGGATGTCTCTGCCACACACTCGGCTTTAAATTGGCCCTCCGTGTCGTCGGAACTGAGATATGACAGCGTTTGAACTGGGGAGATGGACTGCACGGCTCTCCATATAAACACACATTGCCTTGTCTATACCGTACTGTGATAACCCTTAAGACTGCCGTTGGATGAAAACCTTTTGTCTCTGAAATTCCTGAAATTCAGTCAAAGTTTCATTATTCTGGATGTACTTTCATTTTTCAGTTTTTATACACAATATATACACATTTACCTAGCTTGTTGCTGAGTCCTCATAGACTCTGCTCATGTCATTAAGTGAACTAACACAAACCATATATTTAAATAAAAGCAACAACTGCCCAAATAATGAGGCTTTCTCCCAGCAGTGACTACGTATTCCCTGCAGAATTCCTCCTAATAATCTCATTAAGATGTTTATCTTGCAACCTGTATTAATGTCCCTTCCTGATCGCAGGCGCAGGCCTTCTGTCTCTGCCAGAGCAATATTATCATACTAGTGACAGCAAGCATGCTGCAGTCCACTCACAGGAGAGGCCTCCATAACAGCTCTCGGGTACATTTAGCTGATACTCAGAACTGTAGGAGGAGACGCGGGTCGGTAATCACTCTGTTTTCTCAGAGAAAACGCCGTTATTATTCAAACTTCACAGTGAATAATTGAGCCGGTGAATGTGCTGGGAAGGGCCAAAGAAATGAGCCTGTAAGTGTGCACGTGCGCGTGCGCGCGCGCGTGTGTGTGTGTGTTGATGTGGATGTGAGTGCTTGCCTTCTTAGCATTCGCTCGCTGCCTTCCCTTTGAGGAGCAGCCATTACTAATCGCTAAGAAATTTCCACCCTTTTCCTACCTGCGGGCCTGTCAGGTCGTAAATGAAAAGGAATTAAGCAGAAATCCATACGTTTCCAGCCCTGCTTCCATCTCGCCTGCGTGCACTACAATGCTGTATATCATTAGGGGAGCAAATTAAACATTAGCGCTTCGGCTGCTGGTAGTTTGGGCTAATTGCTAATCAGCAGTAAAAGTTGCCTGGCACGGAATATTGCTTACCATAAGCTAAAGGTAATTTGCTTCTCAAGACGAGCTAGCTCGCCTCGTCTGTTGTTGTCCAGAGCCCATACCTAATTACTGCCGGAGGGTGATGACAGTCACTCAATGAAGATTAAGACCCGGGCGAAAAATGGAAATGTGCCATAATGCCGGAATGAGCTAGAAGTGCTTCTGTGTGCTTTTCTTTAATTCCCTCCCTTTTTCCTTGCTTCGCTCGTCACAGGAAGAAGATGGATTCTAGCGGGGAAGGCGTGCGTGAGCAGGGCCACTATGGTGGAAGTATTTTAAACAAAACAAAAATGTCCGTCATATATGTGCAGTAGCCTGTTTGTGTGTGTGTTTCGGGAGGGAGTGCTGTTTCTTTCAGTGTCAGCGGCTGTACAGAAATAAAGAGCCTAAGTCCGCATTATAGGACCTTAGTTTGGAAAAATCTGTATGGTAGTCAACGACGAGAATCAAATAATTGACACGAAGTACACATATGATGTGTGTTTATTTAAATGATAATTGTTCAAGTCAAGAACGTTGCAGTTTGTTGTGAAACTATAAAGTAGTCTTTAGTTTTTGGTTGTGGCGCAAAAACGTCATGACACTTACGTGACACGGTTTGTAGTTTTACTAATTACATATTTCCACAGTCTTATACTTCAACAAATGCACAACAAACTAAGACTTTCTTTAAATAGTCAAACATATGTGTACTTTGTGTCACAAAGCAAACGAGATCGAAAAATAATTGTATTCTTGCCGTTGACGATACCATATTTTTTTTAAACTTTAGTCCCATAATGCTGAAGTAACTTAGGCAATCTATAGCTCCCGGCATTTGGATTCCTCGAAAGTACAGTATACTATTGTCACTGCTGACGTTAAACATGTGCTGTGTTGTGTATCTCGCTGCTACAGCATTTATCATCTTCCTCAATAGAGTATTGATGGAATTGTAACGTGGTCTATCACCATACTTCTAAAGGTAATGAACAGATCAAGTAGTTGTGTTTGCAAGCCAATTATAGTCTCTCTTTCTAAAGAGCATTTAATTTAAAGGAATCAATTGCATTATTTTACCACCAGGGGCATGACAATGAAAAGGGTAATTCCTGTGAAATTCAACTTTTAGGTGTTGTGTGTGTGTGTGTGTGTGTGTGTACAGTATACGGTACTACATGTGGGTGTAGCATACACACTATCACTCCCAGCATCAGATCTGCTCAATGCCTTCTGGCTGCGGCTGCTAAACGTTGATCCTTACCTGCGTTTGTTTGACTAGCTCCCCCCACACCCCACCGACTGCACGTACAACCACACAACTCACCCAGTCACCGTGCAAATACACCCATATCACCGCTAAACACGCGGAAATGTTATCAAACGGGCGGTTGTCCCGACTGAACCGTCCCTTCCGCCGCCGCCGTTGTTTGCTCAGCGATGCGCTCCGAGTAGATTCACAGCACCTCTCGTGCGTCCCTGCCCACCCTCGGAGCCCCCGTCAGCTGCCCTTCATGTCTCCATAGCCCATAGGCTGTAGAGCAGCTGATAGAGATCAGAGACGCGGGGTCCACGCTTATCATAATTAACAATCTCCCAGCATCTGCCGGTTCACAGGCCACATTCAAAACCTCAAAAAACATCCTCGCGTGTGTGTGTATGTGAGTGAGAACAATTCTCAATTCTACCACTACATGTGTGTGTGTGTGTGTGTGTGTGTGAGAGAGAGAGAGAGAGAGAATGATTCTTAACCTGTGTGTGCACGTGTGTGTGTGAGAGAACAATTCAACCTGTGTGTGTGTGTGTGTGTGTGTGTGAGAGAGTGAGAACAATTCAACCTGTGTATGTGTGTGTGGGAACAATTGTACCATTATGTGTAAGTGTGTGCGTGAGCATGTACTTGTGTGTGTGTGTGTGCGTCTGCATGCTCTGTGTGCGTCTATTGTGCAACACTCGTAAAGGGAGTCGGGTGTTAGTACCGAATCAGAAAGTCCAAAATGTTACGTGGGCTGTCCCTGGACGATGGGTGCAGGCATACTGACGATGATGGAGAGACAGTATTGGTGTCTCTCTCCCATGTAAAGGTGGTGTTGCATACCCCACCCCCATCCTTTCCTTGCCTTCCAAAATCCCGGTACGGTGGAATCAATACATCGTTATAGATCTTAATCACGTGAAGCGTATAATCGCCTAAAACCTATCAATTATAGACGGAGAGAGAGATAGCCAGGCCTCCAAATCCTGGCCCGCAGCCTTCTTCCTCCTTGGATTAGGATCTGAGATTGGGTCAGGATCATAGGAACCGCGCCCAGGCCGGGACAGATATCAGATTAATGACCACTCCAGGGGCAGACATCTCAGCCAGCCAGTTAGATGGGGAGAGGGAGACCGTGAGTTACTTCCAGATAAATAATACATCATTTGGTCTGGGAGCTGACATAATTATCACCTAAGACACAAGCGCTCTGGTCAGTGCATGAAATAACAATAACTGGAGAAGCAGACCTCACACACACACAGAATGTTATTAGTGTGTTATCAGGTGAGGCTTTGGAAAGTGCGTTTCAAAGCATTGCGCTGTACCGAGAAAAAGGTGAATCTTCATTATTAAAAGCATTTGGTTATTCATGTCCTATTGTGTTCTTTACAGTACATATATTGAATATATACTTAATCTTGACGTTAGATCTTTCTAGAAGGATATGCCGGTTGCCAAATGGAGAGTTCCGCAGTCCTCGCACAAGTTCGTTAGCAAACATGTTCGGCGACGGCCTAATTGTTAGCATGTTGCTTCTCCATTTCAGCAATAAGAAGTGAAGACATCGACCTCGTTTAGTGCCGCGGTTGTGCGAGCCGCATATTGACCCACACTCCTTAACCAACCTGGTAAGCAATTGGCATTTTCTCGCTGAACACCTTGTTGCCAGAGGCAAGGCAATTAAAGGCATAGACCTCAATTTACATGCGTGTCTCCGCCGCTGAAATCTCCAATCAGGAGACCGCCTTTGAGGGAACTTCTGCTGTGGCTCTCATTTCCTACAACTACCCAATGTGGATAGGGGTGGGGGTTTAACTATCCTTCACCCTTCCATTTTATTATGTGGGGGGGAAACAGGCTGGTGGTTATGGGAAATCCAACTACAAAAACAAATATGTATATTTCCAATTTATCTCACCTCCCATACCTGTCTGTGCACCCACCAGGACGTGGAATCTCTCCTTGCTGCCCCTCCAACTCACTATTTAAATTCCGAATTCCTAAGCGGATTTTCTCAATTTAGCCATGCTTTTAATCTTTGGCGAAATGAGTGATGACTTCTTTCAATAAAAAAAGAATAGGGAAAAAAAAGAGAAAAACTGACGGGCTTACGGCGTACACCGGCGGATTAGTTTCCTGTGGAGATGAGGTTTTCCTTTGTGCCACCACGTGTCTGTTTGATGGGGGTTTAACAGCAGCCGTCGGTTGCTGAAATTGGATGCAGCGGGGATCGTGGCTAGATGGCCTGGGTTCGATACAGACCCCACGCCACAAATTTGCACTACGCCTTTTTTTTTTTCTTTCTCTTTTTTCATTCCCCCTGGGTCCACTGACTTGGGCTTTTAAACACGCATAGACCAACTGTCACAAAGATGCACAAGCATTCATGTGCACGACCCCACCTACACACGTACCACAAACGTATACACAAACAACGCAGCAAACACACACACACACACACACAAGCGCGCACGCACGCATATTGCCACATGCGCAGTAACAAATGACATCCCCCTAGCGAAAAACATGTGCTTTGAACGGTGCAGTCGAGTATTAAATCCCACCTGCTTCATAATCTATGGGATATTTCACACTTTGTTGTTGCTGGCTGGCCTGTACCTTTTCATTACACAGAGCTGAGGTGCACATTCCGCTTTAACGTCCTGGCAGCCAAGAAACAAACACTGTACACGGTGTAGGTCTGTCACTATACGGCAGGCAGAATATAATATTGCAGCGTGACACATCCAACAGTACGAACAAAGAGAGGGAAATGGTGAAGGGAGCGAGAGATGGCCTTTAATTTCATAAATATAGGTAAATATAAACAGGGCCTTGACTGGTGGCGTAGAAATACTGGGTTCAGCCATTTAGATCTGATTGGTTCTGATAGGGTGGATGACAGATGCAAGCACATATCCCATCCCATCCAAATACAGCGGACATAACTGTGAATGCAGGTTCCTTTATATACACCAAGTATCTCAAATATACAATAAGTAAATAGTCTGAATGGAGACAATGCTAGTGCATGCCTGTACTATAGTTGCTCCGGGCAATACTGGAACAATTTGCATCTTCCATGTCATCTGTTGTGATGAGGAATGTGCATGTTGTGAAGGGGGGGGTTAAAACACCTCCCTGCTGGGGGGGTCAACCCTGCTGCTCCTCTTCCTTCCACCCCCCCCCCCACTCACCCCCCCTTCCCACCCCCTTCTTTCTCCACCCGGCATGTCGCTCGCTGAAGGTGCGAGCGTTGGCCATGACGGTGCAGAGCCTGGGGTCACAACAGATGGGCCCTTAGCTAGGCTGGGATCAGACCGTCGGAGAGAGAGACTTGGCTGGGTCGGCCCGGGGGTGAGGGGAGGGGCGGGGCGGTGTGAGGGGAGGGGGGTGTTAGCCAAGCGTCAGCCGTGCTCCCTGACTGGGTATCTGTGGCTCTCTGTTATTCCTGTACCTCCATAATCCAGTTTGGAGGACTTTAAGCCTCTTTGTTTGCTCATTTGACTGTGCGGGTGCCACATCCCGGGATTAGCTCGGCATTGTGTCGGCAGTGCATGTGATGATGCGTGGTGGGTGACGTGTGTGTGTGTGTGTGCGCGCTCGCAGAGGGGAAGAGAGAGCGTGAGCCTATAGACTTCTAAGAGGAGGAGTAGTGGAGAGTGCCCACCACGCTCCACTACTTTCCCACGTGAGTTTTTTAAGCAACAACAACAACAACGCTTTTGCGTTTGAAATCACAAGGGATTAGTCAGCACACAAATCGAGGAGTATTCCTTTAAACTGTCTTACAATGCAGATGAAAATGGCCGTTTTTCCTCTTTGTATGAATAACATTTATTGTGAGAGTGGATTCTCTCTGTGCGGGGGTCAGGACTGTTTATGGCGACAGAATACGACAAGAGACGTTTAGCCTGCAATGAAAAGCGTGATCACATAATTTACTTAAAGGCAGTGGGTGCGGGTTCAGTTCCATCCACCGGATACGGGTGTTGGAGGTCAACACCTCTATCCCCTCTGCTGCCCTCTGCAGTATGGCGACTATCGCGATTGGATGAGGCTGTTCACCGCGCCCAGGGTTGAAGAGCTAGATGAGTTTGCCGCGGGTGACACAAACACCTTTTGAAAAATGTTTGGTATAAAAAGCATCGCTGGGAGCCTTTGAATGCCTCCCTGCTCATGAATCCACGAGAAGAAAAAATAAAAAGAGGCAGTTTTTGAGATGCTGGTAAGTTTGTGTCTAAAGGGGAATATATACGGTTTAAAGAGTGTGCACATCTATCACACTGAGTACAGATGAGCCACCCAGAGGAGTAGAACCCAACACATATTGAGCCGGGGCCTAGCCCAGTGACAGCCAGGTTCAAACGGAAGGTGAACGGTGGCCAAGACCGAAGACTAGCGAGAGCGGAGCGGAGCCACGGCAATTAGAGTGCCTAACTTACAAGGTACACCTGACATCAAAGAGAATAATTTAGGGCTCCCCTTGCCCCATTTTATTTGATTATGGTCGTCGGTCAGACCTGTCGCCACTGCGAGCGCAATGCGTTCCGCCAATTAGACCCTCCATGTGAGCACAATTGATACGTTGTCAAGAGCCAGGCCAGCATACATAATGTTTGTGTCTCAATCTGCAAATGATTCACTCCGGCGCATTAATATTTGATGAATGTACTGTACAGCCACGTGTTGGAGAATATTGGTGTGTAGCTTATAGATATTGTCCAAATTCAAATATAGATATTTTAAATTATAATATTTCTCCATCGTGGACATGCTTATCCTTTTCTCTTGAATTTTCCTTCTCCCGCCTAAGTTCCCTCTCTCATTTACTATTTGAAGCAACTATTAGTGTTTTAACACTGCGGGAAAGCGGCTTCATTGAAATGCAATGAAAACTGCATAGAAAAGGCAAAGTTAACTAATGGGCTCAAATTTTCAAACGAATGCAAGATTAAAGTCAATTGAATCTCCCATCGGGTTTTGACTGAAACCCTTTGAAAAGGAGCCCCACAGTGGGTTTCAGAAATGAAAAATAGGGCTTGTTCTAAAATATTAATAAAACTTTATACGCTCATTAAGGCGAGCAATACCGTTTGTTCAGGAACGTACTTTATGCCTTGAGGTGGCTTGCGCCGCGTCATAACTGCCGAGAGAGCGAAGCGTGATGAGATCGCCACCTTAACCGGCCCGGAAACACGACTCTGTTCTCGTACGCTCATTGACACATCAGAGGGCAAGGATATCATTTCAAATAGACTGTATTCATATTTGATCTGCAGCGCCGGCGCGAGCAGCCTTTTCTCTGATGCTTATTTCATTGTGAGCATTGTTGAGCCATGATCCAGTTAAAATGGATGAGGTGGAAGATATTCCCAGACAATATTATGGTGTCTGGGGGTCGGGGAGGGGGGAGGGGGGGGGGGGGGGTTCGGGGAAAAACTTCCAACTAACCAAACACAAGAAACAGAGCTCAAGCAAAGAGGGGGAGCAGAGAAAAAGAAGGTGTAGTCTGACTGTAAACCTTAGAGAGAGCTCCAACGAATCCACAGAGGATGTCTTTTTTTTTTTCCTTTTTTTTTTCCCTTTCCCTCGCACTGTTATTTAAGGAGCTCACACACGCAGCAGATCCCGCGTCAACTACGATGGCCTAGTTTTCTCAACTTTATATACCATGAATTAAATATATTTCGCAATATGTGCCCACATTGGCATAAACGAAGCGCGCGCGGGATAAACGAACAACATAGAGGACATTAGGGAAAGATGCTCTCATTCTTGGAGAACAGGCGCGACAGTGCTCACTCCCTCCCTCTCTCTCTAGCTCTCTTTGCCCCCCCCCCGTCTCACACGCACGCACATATTTGAATGCTTTCTTCTCAGCACACAAAGGTACAGTCTCCCGCTATGTGCTCTCTCTCTCTCGCTCTCTCTCTCTCTCTCTCTTTCTGACATGCTCTTCTCTGACGTCTCTCGCCCCACGCCTGTGTCACTGTGAGGATTTAAGTGTGTCAGAAACACACACTTGCGCGTCACCGACGTGGAGCAGCAGGCCCACAGCAGTGACAGACAAAGATCTGAAACTCTGGCGTTGCCTGTAATGGGCTAGAAGTCATTAAAAACATCACTGCCGGCCTAATTAAGACGGGACATATGGTCTTTCCTCACAGAATGAATAGCATGTCGACTACAAATAACTCCTCTATGACAAGTTGAGTGGTGTCATACATCTCAGTGATCATCAATCAACATGGGAGTTATGGGAGCCTTTCATCATTAACGAGCAAATGCGTTGTTGTTGTTGTTTCGGGGTTTTTTTTTTTTGTTGTTGTTGTTTTTTAGTTTTTATTTTGCTGTGTGAAAGAAAGCACATTTTAGCGAGAGATCGGGGTGGTGGAGGAAGAGTCGCTGTGTGTCTGTGTCACTGCTCAGTTTCTCTTTATGTTGTTGCCAATTAGCTCAGATAAACTTTACAGCGTCTTTGATGAAAAGCGTGTTCCGCGAGGCCCAGAAGTTTGTCTGCCGCACAAACCGCTTCAAGTTTACGCGCACAACTAGAACAGACCCAATAGGCACGGGCGCACTTCTTTTTACTAAGTGTCGAATCAGGTAGAAGGACAAAACGGTTGCACCCATAGTTTTTACGAAAGGTGCACTGGGTTCTTGTTCGGCCCCAGAATAGTGCATTTCTGTTTCCCCCAGCTCACTGTTTGTGTTTGTGCAGGTGGCTCCGGGGGGAGGGGGGGTGTAGAGAATAGTGTGAGCTAAGTTCTGCGGGGGAGTAGTGGAGGGGGTATGCGCATCAAATCAACACAACAGCATATTTTAAGGATATTTCAGATGGGAAATCGAGGAGCTTCCCTTTTAAAAACGGGTTTTGTCATTCTCACGGACACTTGCTAACTTCGAACCTAAATGAAAACAAACTCTCCTCCCCCCGCACATTAGAAATGCATTGAAAAGCCAAGGCCATTGTTGTTGTGAGCAGTGTTCGCCACTTTGTTGTGTACTTATTTACAGAGCCAGGGTTGTGTAGATGTACAGGGTTCTTTTTTCAGCACACACAGAGTACATAAGATAGCGAAATGACAACAAGTGTATTGGCTCACAATCGCCGACTATACCTTTAAGAGCTGACCCCGTTTGACCCCATCAGCCCCACGCACGCCGTGCATACCTAATCGACCTCTTGCATTCTTCATGCACCACGTGACCTTACTCAGAGGGCGGGAGCAAAACATCCTTTTATTTCAGGGGAGAAAAAAATAACCTAGTCAGACACTGAAGGAGCCAATGCATGAAAATAATTGGGGCCCAAGGGGTAATATTTGTTCTCCTGAAATAATAATTATTCTTATGGTCTTTGTGTGCCAAAGCTGGGCCGCCAAGGGAGTGCACAATCCACCATTATGTTTCCATCAATAACCGTTTGCGGGGTCTGTTGAGGCGGCTGTATTTCAAGCATGTTGCCAGCATCTTTGTTTAGAAGGCTTACATATTTTCTGCCATGCAGTATTCACGTAAAATGCCTCATTGGTATATAACAGAACACTGTTAGAGGCTGTGTTTGGGTAACTGTACTGTATAGTGTATCCGGTACCACAGCATCGCATGACAGGTCAGAGAAATGGTTCCTGACAATGTGTGTTTGTTAGCTGGCTAAATCGACGCAGGCCTGCTTGAGTTCGTCATTGATTTGCAAAACCCTAGCCTGCGCATAATTTTGGGTTGACGGATATTGTGATATGACCGGTTGTCTCTTCTGAAAGCACTGTGGCAATGATTCTTATTCTGTATTCAACAATTGCGCACACGCCCCTGTGTGTGTGTGTGTGTGTGTAGGTGTGCGTGTGTGTGTGTTTATTTGTGTCATTCGCATAAGGCTCGAGAATAGAGTGGGGCCCAAAATGCTGTACCAAGTGTGAGTTAAATCCAAAGCCAACAAAACCCACAGAAGAGACCATTCTTAATCAGTAGATTGCTGAAGCGCACAACCTTTCTTAACCATTACCATATCCTATTCCAAACCTTGGATGAAGAGATGCACTAAGTGGATAAAAGAAGTCCTTATTTAGTCCAAAATAAGGCAATTTCTATGCAAATCAGCAATAAAGCAGAACTTTTACACATGCATAACCCCCCCCCCCCCGTTATTGACATGTGGTGGTCTAAAAATCGTTTAGCCTGCTTGATAGCAGTCATCTTATCTCCACAAGTAGTTGCTTTCGCTCCTCTCATATTAATGTTTCCTGTGATATTAAGCTGTTCTCCCGGGAGATAAATATCTGCTGTGTCGCAGCCATTCACACTATAGCATTTGATTATTTAGCCAGGTAATTCCCTCATAGATACAGAGCCGTAGCCGAGAAGCCAGATAATATTAACTGCCGGTGGAATATCAATTTCAAATTGAACCTTGGATGCATTATTGATTGACCGCTGATATTGTTCCCTGAAAAATAAGTGCCATTGGGTTATTGTTTAATATGAATGATAATGCCATGCCTCTATGTGGAAATAAGGTCCTGGTGTCCTACCCTCAGCCTGTGGAATAAACTCTGATTGAGTCAATTGATACTGTGGGATTCAGAGTGAGGCAATACCCGTGGTGGCTATGGTTCACTTCATTATTAGATCCGCATAGACGGAGCAAGGGCACCTATAATTTCAGAAAAATTTCCTGCGTTATTACTTTTATGTGACTTTGATTGCATTTTGCTTTTGTATATTGTATGTTTGTCAGCTACTTCTACATCTGCCGAGATCCCTGCTTTCTCGGCCAGGTCTCCCTGTAAGAAACGGAATATATATATAAAATGTCAAAAGGGACTATGGTTAAATAAAGGGTAATAAAAAATGTCTTTGCTTTTGCCATACCTTTGTCAGGCAGGATGGACTTGTCGCTCCCCCCCCCCCCTCCCCCCCCAGAGTTTTCGACGTTTCCGGGTCCCATTTTCGCTTGTAATTAAAGCCACGTCCGTGTGATAGCCATGACCGTGAATTGGCTGCCACTGGCATCTACTCCAGCCTGACAGATGAAGGGATTTGATGGATCATCTTGTGTTGCCAATTGCGAGGCTGGATTTGCTTTCCTCATAGCGAATCCATGGCAAATCTGTGCTGGTGGCACACATGTCAACGCACACTGTTTGCTCATTAGCGCCTGTCACTTAATTCTGCATCCTGTACTCTTTGTGCTCTCTGATGATTGGCTGACGGCGCTTGCATAATAACCTGGGGCCTGTTTGAGGCCTGTTTCTATCACTAGTGACTCTCTTGGGCTTAGCTTCTGTAAATTGACATTGATAGCGAATGCTTATTACTATTATTATCACCTATATATCTTTCTATCTTTGTGTATTGATTCAAGAGGGCAGAGTGATGTTTTCTTTTAAATTGCATTCAAACATTTGCTTTAGGACAGGACCATGGTGCTAAACACACCTGGGGATGGGAATGGGGGTGGCTGCATCCAGACAAACACAATTCGTGTAAGCTCAAGCTCTGAATGCAAACAGGGGACAAGCTAGCACTCATCTAGGAAGTGCTGACAGTGAGGGTAAAAATTAAAACCGTTTTCAGAGCTATTATGGGAGCCTAGGTTCAAGTGCACTGCCGTTGGTCTTTACCAGAACTACATTTTGACTACTAGGCAACTCTGTATCTGCTGCTCCCATGGCATATTTGTGATGTTTTCATTACAAAATGACAGAGTCAGCGTGTTAGTATACCAGTCTGGATTGACCATGCCTAATAAAAAGGCAGTGTGAAAAGTAGAAATTAGTATTAGTACATGCCACGCTCACTTCAGTGGCACGATTTGAATCGGCAGAAAGCCAAGTGTCATATCTCGACCAGAAGATCTCAGCGATCCAACGCAGGTGTCTGTCGCCAGACACGGCCGATGCACACAACAGGACACTGATTTATTTATAGTGTTTTCTTAAAATATTCACATTGTGGCAATCTATCGACACACAGGTTTAGTCTCTGGAGCGATAGCTGAGGCAACACAAGCCAAAAGGAGCAGTGCTGAGGGCAGTTAATTATTAAATAAGTCAAAAAATAATCCCGGCTCAGTCCTCTGAGCAGACTGAGCCTTGGGCTTTCAAAGTGACGTGTGAATGTCAGGTCGCTGTATGTACATCTGTGAAAAGAAAATTGTGTGTGTGTGTGTGTATATGAAGGCAAAACAGGGGTCAACAGCTTGTCAGGTTCATGTATGGGAGAAAGAACATGACCTCCATCTATCCAAGGTACTGCAGACCTGAAAGAAGGCAGTCACCTTTTTTTCAGTTTTTTTCTGTTCCTAGAATTACATTTTCAGGTGGGCCTCATTTAAATCTCAAGGCTTTATGGGAGAATAGAGTAGGAAGTATGGAGTCATTATAAAGCCCATCTTTCCTGCCACCCCATCTGCTTTATTATATCTTTGTCTGGCAGAATACTTGATTCTGATTGGTCAGAGCGTGTCACATTGCATCTACATTGCTAGCTAAATGCTTTTGAAATTTTTGGCTGAAGTAAATACAAAAATTGTTCTAGGACATATCTACACATAAACCAATTGAACACATGCTATTGCTGATATAGGGCTGTGCGATTAATCATGTTTTATTCATTATTTCAATTTCGGCTCCTAACGTTTACAATAACGATATAATTATTACGATTATTTTGCACTTTACTCTTTGCAAGTAAACCCTTATTTTGTCTTGTGTTCTGAATGACAGGCGCATGCTCACTTGCATTAGCGTTTCACCCCTCGCAGGTGAAACAGTTGATGGTGTTTTCACTGGTAATTTGTTACACTGTGTGTAGGTGCATCACATGCAACATCGTTCCAAAGTCATTGACAAATACTGTAGTGTTAAACAATCGTGATTTCAATATTGAACAAAACAATCATGATTATAATTTTTTTACATGATCAAGCAGCCCTAATTGCTGTTTAGATGCTTTTTAATGCTCTGTTTTAAAATTCATACATACCATATTCTGTCACTATCTACTGTACAACGTTCTATTCGTTTTAATGGCATATATTTACTGTAAAAAACGAGCACATGCGTCTCTTGCCCTAGGTTTGATGGAGTTTGGCCCTCAAAGGCAAGAACAGAGGAGCAAGCAAGGCATTGCATTGTTGTTCTTCACCAGATGTCTTGTTTTCGAACGTCGCTCTGAATGTGAAACTAATGGAATTCAGTGGCGCTGGCTCTCTGGTGTACTCTGATCACAGGAAGATTGCCTTATTGACCAAATGTCATTTATAGAGCAATGCAGTGATTAAATAACGGAGTATACACAGTCGAAGCTGAGAACTGTGCCAGAGCTCCGTTCGGTTGCCCTCCTAACAACGTCCTGGGTTATTGTCAAAATCGTTCACGCACACCCCAGACACACACACACACACTTGTATTAACCTGCGCCTCATGGCCGCTCAACGCAATATGATGAAATATTTGGGCTGGAGATGAATCTGCCACCAGATCCAAATGGGGAGGGGGTGTGTGTGGGTGATAACGACGGTGAGAGGCTGCCCTTCCCCACGGAAGTAATTTGGGCCGCAGGATATTTAGATCACCCTGTCGGACAGCGATTGGTTACCAGGGGTTCGAGGGGGAGTGACCCCCCTTGGGAACGCCCCCCTTCCCCACCCCCACCCACCACAGACACATAACTCACCCACCTAAGGGGTGCAGCCATGGCGGATGAGTAATGAATTACATTTTCACCGGGTCTAGAAGCCCTCAGGATTGGTGCTCTGGTAATAAAGTGGTGGAGCTCCCACTTGTGAATTATGTTTTACTGGCGCAGTGGGCCAGCTCATGCCCACGTCCCTGATTGATTCTGATATCGGACTTCATTTTCACCGGGTTCACCCAAATTAGGATGCCTCTGCTCGGTCTCTGAAGTAACGCCCCTGCCAATAGCTGGGATCCTAAACACTGTAACTACCCCTATAGATCTATTTGTGAGCAATGCATTTCTTATTGTTTGTAATCAGTATGTGCATTTTTATTCCAGCAAAGAGGAGGAGCTGGCAGCTGATTTTCTTTTTCTTTTCTCTATACGATACAACAAAATAATTTGCAATTTGCACTTGTGTCCTAAAATAGTATCGTAATAGTATCCTGTCAGTTTCTAAGCTCAAGCAATCATACAAGCCCAAGATACCATTTGAATTCCCAACTCCAAATCTATACAGACATTCTAGCCTTTCTAAGCAGTTTAATGTTACTTCAAACAAACACAAACTATTCTTATAAATGCTTGTACACCTTAAAAGCAAATTTGTTTTAAACGGTTACCCATAGATGTTCTATTTTTTTTTTTTTTTTTAGCCGGAACAGATTGTTTGCTTAATTTAGTTGTTTACAATGGTTGTTATGTTGTTATTATGTGAAGAATTCAAAAATACACCTTATTCTTTGTGTTTGTGATACTGGTATAGAAACAAGGCAAGGCGAGTCTTTGGGGGGGGGGGGGGATTGGGGGCGGGGGGGGGTTGGGGGCCTGGGTAGCCATCCACCCAGACGGAGAATATGCAGAGCTTGAGGATCAAACCAATCAATTTTCAATGTAACAGAGGGCAGAAAAGCAGAACAATCTCAAAAATGAAAGGAAAGCAATAGGCCAGGTCTGAGTCAGCAAGCGTCTTCCTTTTGGTGGCCCAAGCCCTCACATCAAAATGGAGATTGAAAAGCTCCCAAAACTCAAACACAATGATCGTATGTCTTTCTCTGTGCTGCAGGGACATAATTACAGACGACCCAGCTCCATTTAATATGTCCTAACACAGGTCTCATCGCTCAGATTTGCCAAGTCCGGCAGTTTTCCACGTCCAATTATATTTCTCTCTTAGGAAGTCCTTTCTACTGCACAGCCCCATTTGTTTTTATTTTTTGTGATGAATTTGTCGGGTGCCCTATCATTTCAACCTGTACATCAGCTGACGTCGATGCAAAGGCAACAACACTAACTACAGTAAGTGCATGCTACATGTGCCACCTGCAATATCTGTAAAATACAGCCTTCCTCAAGGAGAGCTACAGTGCGTTGACAACCCACGCTCGACATGTAAGGACATTAAGCACGAATCTCTGCCTTCAGCAGTCAAGTATTTTGAATTTTCCAAACCTGCAGTGAGGTGCGTTTGAAAACAGCCCTTAGCTAAAGTGAAAGGAGTCTTAACATTTGGAGGGGAAAGGTGGGGGGTGGGGGGGAATCAAAATCGCTACAGATGATGACAGGCCAAATGTGTTGCAAAGCCTGGATCTCTGACTTATCCTTTGTGATTCCCTTCCCTTTTTTCCCGGATATCAAACCCCCCTTCCTCACCCTCCCAATGGATAAGAGTGAGAAGAGAAAGCTCGCCCTATATCTCCTGTCTCTATTACCTTCCCGGTGGATCAGCCATGATGTGAAGTGACTCTCGCTAATCTCCTGCTAAGTTTGTATGTTGTACAACTTGCCGTGATTTCAGTTGAGTTTTCGTACTCGAAGACTTCCGCCCGCCCTCACATTGCGATGTGGTGCAGTGGCACTCCTGCGTCAGACAATGAAGGAGGGAAGTAATATTGTGGCCTCACGCCGACTCTGTAATGCAGTCAAACGTATAAGGCCAGCCGCAGTTTAAAACTGCTTATCCAGGCCGAATCCAGATGGGAAATCACTCTCAAACACTTTCTTTCATAAGCACTCGTCGGGGCTTAGCTCCTCTGTGTTTATCCCGGCGTAGCCTGCGCACAAATCACTTTTCAAAATGGCCGAAAGAGCGAATAAATGATAGGACTGACCTGGAGGCCACAGTCATTCCTTTTATTGGGTGAGGTTTCACAGACATGGTTACTTGTATTCAATTCCACGTTACCCTCTCGATGAAAGTAACACTGGCAGATGTGGGACTGTAACGGCACCAATACCACTAATACACGATCCGGCGGTCCTTAAACAACCTTCTCACTTTGCTTTGATGCTTGAGCAATGTGTAGCTACCTATCGCTGTGGCTTTAAGCATCAGAATAAGGCCTTGTGACAGAAGGAGCTGCGTCCAGATCCTCACGGAGAGTGAGGACCAAGGTGATCGCCTAGCAAAGCTCGTTTCCTCTTGGAAACGCACGATGCATGGGAGAAGCTCAAGTGGGTTGCCTTGGAGAACGTTTGTGCGTGAACGTCGCACTAGCTACAATGGGAGGTGTGATCTAAGGCGCGCACGCAAACGGGATTTGGTGCCATGCCATTGGAAGACGTGCCGGGGTGCGATCATCATGGGGGAACGGGGGACGGTAGAAGGGGGAGGGTTTGTTAGCACCTTCCACGGGAGGTCCCCTGATACTTAGAAACAGGGAGCAGCCAATTAAAACATAAAGGAAGGGGACCCGTGCGTTGCAGATGTAAAGATCCCGGGTCTCCTTGTACATCAACATGTCGTCTGTGCCTATGTCTGTGTGCGCCATGTCTGAACCGTGGAGTTAAAGCCTTTCGGTGCCAGGGTGCTTTTGAACCCATAAGCTCTGTGTTCTACTACACCTAATTTGCGGTTTGTATGCCGCAACGGGTTCCCATCCAGCTCGCATAGGTTTCTCAACATGAAAGGCAGCAAAATGACAAATGGATCATGTTTATCCATGCCGCGTTCAGCCGCCGTTGCTGCATGTCTTGTTTATGCATAAATACGAGGCCATATCTGTGAGCTTGTGCCTATATGAATGTTGCCGGTGCGGGTGCGAGAATTCCAATCTATATCACGTATCACTCCTGCCATATCCACGTCTTCCTGGGTGTGTGTTAGAGATAGGTAGCTTGGCGACATGATGAGCATACCGAGACAGGGTTAGCATGTCACTTAGCCACTTAGCACACGTGTCCCCTTTTAGGACCGAGCTGTCAGAGGCCATTAGATAACAAGCAAACCCCATTAGTGCTCATTAGAGGCGAGGTCTGAAGAGCCGTTTCCAGCCCCACCCAAGCAACCCCCAGTTTTCTCAGCGCGCGTATTGACAGTGCTAGCTAGACGACCCTCCCGGAGAATGATCCGCACGTGCACCTTCTCCGAGGTGTATTCAGACGGGGGCGTGCAGCCTTTCTTTTTAGGATGCTTTTGAACTGCTCTTGCTGATATCAAACGCCAGATGCCATGGGAGGAGAGTGACTGTGCCCGCAGCCGCTGTGAAATGAAGTGATTAGCCATCTTAATTAGCTGTCGTCTTTGGCCCTGGCCTCCTCTGCATGATGGAAAGTTGTGCTCAGAGGATCGATGGGGAGAAAAACAACAGCACACCCCACAAGAACACGCTCAATCGACGAATCTTCAGCTCTCTGAGGCTGAAAAACACAAAGACCACATTGGGTATGGGGGCGGGGGGACATTTTGCCCTGTGTAATGGCATCTGCTCGGCCTGTTCAATCGTCTGATAGAGACAGGGTGTGTCTTTCTGCTGTGATTAGCTGTTGTTAATGTCGCTGTTTACCTCCTTGAAATATGAAATCACACACAGCATCGTTTCAGCAGTTGCCAAATGTTTGGCCATTGCAGTCTCCTAGTCTATGCTAGCAACACAGAGGCATCAATATAGATATCCGGGCATGTCTTTCGACTAAATCAATTCTACTTTTCATTAAAAACAACTCAAACCAACATTCACTCTGACGTCGTTTTTTTTTTTCCATGGACAACTTTTGCTAGCAGGGTAAATACCCTTAATTACAGTCATTGTGTCGTCATCTGCTACAGTTGAGAATAATTTCGACTGGTCAGAATTATAAACTCTAGTGTACTACAAGCATGTAGTCACCCAAGAGTATTTTACATACTGTACCGTTCTTTAGCCAGTCTTTGGTACCCTTTAATAAAGGAATACATGAGACCTAGTTGCAATTGCAATGTTGAAGGCATACAAGCTTTTGTTTACAGCAGTGTGGGCCATTCCTTTTCGTAGAAGATAACACAAAGGGTAGTGGTATTCCATATTACTGTAATTCTAACCAGTCTAACAAGTCATCACTCAGGGTCGTCAACTGTTATGTCCTGTCTCACGCTACAATGAAAAAAATCATAAAATGAGGATTTTTTCCAACAGAAGTATATTTTACACTGATGAAGTATATTCAATTGGCAGCGTCTATTACACACACACACACACACACACACATATAATCATTAGAAGCTGCATCATGGGTAATGCAGTCTTTTTATTTAACGTGGAACTTGTAGTTTAACACTGTTATCTGTGTCTCATACATCAATAAATCCATTATATATATCAAACTACGCATAGTAAATTAACTCTCAGCGTGTATTCACAATAATTATATCAATCTCCATGCAATAACTGCATTAACTATGGCTGTGCTAGTGCACGCGGTATTGTGTGTGGCCGTGGGTCGGCTGCGGTTCCCTCCAGGGTGGCTCATTTGTTGGACTCCCTCCTCGCGTCGCTCTAACTCAGGGAGTACTTGCTTACATATGGCCCTCAATTAGTTTGGTTACCGTTGGGCTGGGAGTGACTGTGGCGGAAAATGTACTACACCGAAATGAGTGACTGGTGTACCCAGAAGAGGCCGTGGTGATGTGTAGCCCTTTGTTGCCCCATTGGGGATGCAGGCTCACCGACAATCATTGATGGTGACTAAGAGGCCCGTGTCGAGGAACATCTTTCATCGGCATGTACATAAGGCGCTCGCTTTTGACTCATTTATCCTACGGGTGATAGCTGTTCTGCTACTGCTACGCAGGCTCTAATAAACAACCATTGATTGCTAGATTTCCGTGTAATTGCATGTGAATTTCATATCTGTTTGTTCATATTTAGGCAGTGATGATATCTTTATTAACTTTGGTATTTTGGAAATTACATCCTGTCGTACCTTTCCTTATGTTGGAGAAAAAAGCCTTTGTATGAATACTTTGTTTGTCACAGTGTCTGTGAGAATAGAAAAGGGAATCATTATCGCCAGCAAGGGGGAAATTGTACACAGGTATTAAATTGAGTATTCATCCATGTATATGTTAAAATGGCAACAACAAATCAAATACAAAGGTCCCATTCTAAGCAGCACAGTCTGTCAACTGATGCTACGCGCTGCAATCAGGGATTGTCGGCAAGAGATTAAAAGATATTTTCTTCTTCAGGCAGAGTAAATTGGTTTTGGATTAAGGTTGATTGATTGCCGCTGAGGTATACAGCAGTCTGTTTGAAATGCTCAGTTCTGAACACACAAGTAATTTCAGCCCAAGCTACTCAAGGAAATCGCACCGGATGAAATCGATAGATATTATGTAGCATTCGCCAGCATTGCATTGCTCAAGGTTATCATTAAAGGCTTGAAGAAATATTATTCAAAGGATCATCTTATGGGTCTGAATGAGTGTGTGTGTGTGTGTGTGTGTGTGTGTGTGTGTGTGTGTGTGTGTGTGTGTGTGTGTGTGTGTGTGTGTGTGTGTGCGTGCCTGTGTCTGTCCTAGATGCTTGTGTGTATGTAGGTATACATGTGAAGGCCTACGAGTGCATCACATAGGACAGGGCTATCAGGTGTGTTGGAGCAGGGAGACATCTAAAACATGCAGGCCAGAGGTCCCCCAGGACAGGAATTGAATAACTCTGACATAGTATATTCACACACATACAGTACACAGTAGTTGTAGTAGTGTTTCTTGAAGTGTCGCAGGACAGGCAAACAGTCAGATCAGACAACCTATAAGCTAAAGTTATTCAAAGCTATAGTGTGGCAAACTGACATGCCAGAGGAATTGTTGTCACAAGTCCATCTGGGGAGCCATACATTTAAACTGTGAACTGTCAAAAAAATACTTGGCAGTTGATTGGATGAACATTCTGGTCGTTTTAGCTGTCGGCACCATGGTTGGCACACCTAAACCACGCCCGTATAGCTATAAACATGATACTGATTGGAACACCATGCCCGTATAGCTATAAACACGACGCTGATTGGAAAACCACGCCCGTATAGCTGTAAACATGATGCTGATTGGAAAGTTCAGTTGCTACTCGGACACATTCAAAATGATTCTGAGGCTTTCCAGATGGATTCTCATGCCAAAGTTAAACTTAAGCTTGCGAGATCAGGATGGTCTCGCAAGGCTAACAGTGTGTTTGATATCTGTTACGTATTCACTAATTTCTATCTAAATCTTGCAGTTCTGCTCAGACATTTGCCCTGCCTAAAGCAAAAGTACTGTATGTACACAGGTATGTAATCTCACTGAATGCATTGCTCGTAAGGAAAATAAAACATGTTTTATTGTGTTGTCCAGATCAATAACTTGTCAGAAATGTGATGAATTTGTTTTTGGGCATGGGTATGTAGCTGGCTACAAATGTATTATACATTTTGAAAGACAAGTCAATACCGACGGATAACATGGCACATCATGCCACCTTGAGCCTGCTACATATATAGGCTAGCTTACTGCTGATTTGAAAAAAGAAAAACAAAACTGACATCCAGTATGAATAATGCTCAGATAATGAGTGAGACGTTATTTCCTACATTCTTTATCATAATGATAAAAATCACATCTCGAAGTTAGCAAGAATGACTGACCCTGCCTTTAAGAGTAAGCCTATGCAAACATTTTCAAAAATGTTCAACCCCAAACTGTCGCGTAGTCAAGATTCATACGAAAGGAGTGTATCGATGCCTAATCTGTGGTCATTATGGCTAAAAAGGCTTTCATTATTTGACAAGATGGACATAAGCGGTCTTGATCTTTACTCGGTAAGACCCCAAAGAAGACATTATGTGACACAATATCATATTAATTTAAATTCATTACACTGAATTAATATTTGACATGTAGTCAGTGACATTAATGTTGCTGAGAAGTAAAGCTGAAGCTTGGCCTCGGTTGGAGGATTCAGTGTTTCACACGCCTGTGGCCAAGGTCTTTCATATCCTGTTAAATGTTAAAGACTGACACAGGCTAATAGAGGAGGAAAACCTGATATTACCATGTAGTCCCTGCCTTGTAACCACTGCTATGCTGGTTTTAAATACGGACTAAATGAATAACGGTTGAATTAAATAATCCCCATTAACTCTGTAGAGGAAGACGATGGGTCAATACTCTTTGGCCTAGCTATCCTTTAGATTTGGATGGCTCCCTTCTGACCTATTACTGAAGGTGATTCTCAGGACTTTTGTGGAAAGATGGCTCCGGAACTTGGTTCTACCACTTCTTTCCTTCCATCTCTGCCTAAAAAAGAAATTGGCCTGCGGGGGGAGAGAAAAAGTTGTCATTAAAAATACCTTGACCCAGCTTGAAGGTCGAAGACCCGCAGCAATTACTGTGTCTGTCTTAAAGGAAGGGGGCCCTCCGGCCGTTAATGCCGACTGGCGAGTCGCATGTGTTCCCCGGCTTATTCTCCCAGGGTGGGATGGGGAAGGGGTGGGGGGGTTATGACTGAAGATGGTGCAGGTTGGAGAAGTGATGTGTGGAGTATCTCATCCTTGGACATAGCGGATGGTACTTCTGTCTATAGGCCACCGCTGGGGAATGACACCACGAGGGCCTCAAGGGCCCGCGCGCAAATGTCGGCAGAGCTCAGAGGAGTGGGGAGGCCACGCCTCTGAAGAAGGTTTATTCTTCTGCAGCGCCAAATGCATTCACATTCACACTGTCTCGTTCACGTGGCTATGCTGTGGGCACACATACAGTAGAGTACACTTACATGGGTGTTGTGCTACACATTCACAGCAGGGGAGGGGGCGATATGCTAATATATGTAGGCTACCACCGTGACAGCTGAAGGCACAGCATTGAATATATCTATAAAGAAAAGCTATTTCATACTAGCTAGGTTTCTTCGACAGCCACAAACACTGCATGTCAGTGACATCACGCTGAAAATATATAGGCGCACGCCGCCCAATGTTGCTTCCCCAATTCATTTGCACCCCGTCACAAATAGTTTCACAGACGTGAGTATGAAATTGGCTTCCCTCTAAAGAGCAAAAGCGTGACATTAGCTTTCCCCCCCCCCCCCCCCAAGTGCTTTCTGTGTTAGCATGCTAGCTAATTAGATGGGTGATAGAAGTGGCACTGATTGGCATTGTAAAAGCAACCCTATTACGCTTCATTTCTGCCCCTTCTCTGTTCTATCAAGGTGCCATCGGTGAGATTATTTCAGATAAAAAGATATTACGGCAGGGGGAAAAAGATTCTTCCCTGGCAGATATTATCATTACAACCTTTTATCGAAAGTGCTAACTTACTTTCCGCCTTCTTATCTCTCTCTCTCTCTCTCTCTCTCTCTCTCTCTCTCTCTCTCTCTCTCTCTCTCTCTCTCCCTCACCCTCTACCACATTTTCCCAGGGTGTTTAACTGGAGCGAGTAAGGCAGAAATGGAGGTGGGGGGAGAAATGGAAGAGTGATCTCCGTCAGCCAGAGTGGGTACACTAAAGTCTGGCTCCACTACAAAGGTTAGCAGATCTGACTGTCAATAGTGTCAGAGGAACAGAGTCTTGCGGGCGGAGCGAGAGGGAGGCTGCAGAGGTGGTGGTGGAGGAGGAAAGGGGCGGAGACGTGGAGGTTAGGTGGGGATGTGGTGGGTAGTGTGTGTGTGTGTGTGTGTGTGTGTGTGTGGAGGAGGGGGGGGGAGTTCGGCTTTGAGGGAGAAAGAGATACTTTGATATTTTGGAATGTTAGAAGGGCGAGTGTGGAGAAGTGGAGGTTGGGGATCTAATTACCGGGCCATAATTGGGGGCTAGGGAATAGGTTGCCGTCCTCTCAACTCGCTGCAGATCAATTATGTTAAGAGAACATCTGTAAGTAGAGCTTAATGAGGTCCATTAGAGCAACATGCGCTGCCTTCCCTAACGGTGCTTGTCAGCTTCTTGGATGAGCTGGAGTGCTGCTGCTAACTAGGGACCTCGTGAAGGTGCTTAAATAGGAGAGGAGACGCGTGCGGCCCAGCTCATGCTCCCGCTTTGCT
Organism: Forbesichthys papilliferus; assembly: GCA_025399855.1. NCBI lineage: Eukaryota > Metazoa > Chordata > Actinopteri > Percopsiformes > Amblyopsidae > Forbesichthys > Forbesichthys papilliferus. The sequence goes on along the minus strand of JAODOY010000016.1, from coordinate 770,951 downwards.
GCCAGACAACGAGCAGAGAGAAAAATAGAGAGAGAGAGAGAGAGAGAGAGAGAGAGAGAGAGAGAGAGAGTGAAAGTCCGGGGAGGAAGGAGATGCTACAACGGGGAGAGAGTAGCCTGGGATCCGCGATCTGAACTGCGGGGAGAAGAATCTGGGCGGGCGCCGTTTCCATAAGTCGGCCGACTTTTAGCCAACTCTACGCGAACTTTTTTCCGTTTTTGGCGCAGCAGCCACGGCCTGTATAGCGTGCGCGCACGCACCCCCGCTCACGCAACATTTGTGAGAGTTGACAGTTACGGAAAAGTGCTTGTCGAGACCTGGACACTTTCTCGAGAACACAGGAGAAGAGTATTTATAAGAGCCTATTGCAAAGGCGCTCCGTGATTTTGGTCGTTTATTCTGTGCATCCCTGGCTGCATTGAAAGGTACGTGCAACTCCTTTTTGTATTTTTTTTGTTGTTGTTTGTTTGTTTGTTAAAATGTTTCGTCGCGGTTTTACTTGACTTTAGCACAACATATGTGCGTAAAGTGGCGCTTTTGTGAAAGGTAGTTATGACACAAAATGTTTTGAGCTGCGGTGGTGGTTCTGTCAGAAGTTATCCCGCTTCTCCGCATGTAAATAAACGTTTTTCTTGAATATATTCTCTAAGGTTGCCAATCAGTTCTATAATATATAAATGAGCCTGCTGTCCGTGAAGCACATTACGCATCCTGTTTTAAGATGCTCTGTTTGGTTTGGATCCCCGCTGTCGGATTATTTCTCCTCCGGAGAAAGAGAAGTGTGTGTGTGTCGGGGGAAGGGGGAGGGGGGTATCAGGTGCAAAGAAATAACAAGCTGCTTCACTGTCCGTTTCCAAATAGGCTATATGAAGGTTTTGGGGAGGGTGTGTGTGTGTGTGTGTGTGTTTGTGTGGGGGGGGGGGTCCTGATCCTATCGCTCGATGGTTTGTTTTTACTCCATCCTCAACCTCCCGTGACATCTTTACTCATATGCTTTATTGATATTCAGGATGAATAATTGCCGGACTTATGTGAGTGAAAGGACGGTTCTATGTGGGGCACGACGAGAGCGTCGGCAGCCCTATTCTCGCTTTTCCCCGTCACACAGACTGAATATTCTCTGGCGAAAATTGCATGATTACGAAGATAGCCCGCCTTGAAATAATTCAATCCATGACAAAACCTAATTACTGGCAGGTAATACGCTGTCACCTTTAATGTATCTCATCACTCATAATGGCGCGAGGAGCATTTTATGACCCATCTCATTATCGCGGCGTTTTAGGCGGAGCGTGATTGGCGTGGTGGAGCTTGCCAACTATTGACTCCTCTCTCGCTTTCTCTCTCCTTCACATACACGTCTCCTGCTTCCCCGCCTCCCCTGCAAAGAATTTGATTTAGCCATATCCCGCTCTTTCAGCTATAATATTTATTACAACAACTCTCGCTGTCTCGCACGTCTGACACGACGTGGTTGTGTGTGTGTGTGTGCGTGTGTGTGTGTGTGTGTGTGCGTGTCTCTCCTGGCATATAACAAGGCCAAATAGTGCAAGATTTGTGTATATTTTGCACACCAACAGGTCAAACCGCGTGTGAACGTTTGTTTTACGTTGAGGTGTCGCTGGGAAACACTGACATTAATGTTATAAAAACCAGTCTATCATTACGGCGTTGGTTAATATAGCAATACAGTATTGGCTATTGTACGCCTATTGCATGCTATTTCTAATTAACAGCACGGTGTACAAGCTAATCGGAGGAGGTTTGGCAGGTGAATTAGCCTATATATTCACTACAGCAGGCGTTGCGCTCATAGTGCCAATTACATCACATATCCCTTTATGCCTATTTACATTCACATGCATTTTTGAGCCTCTTTATATAAGTCTGCGCCTCCAGATAACCATTACCAGCCTTCACGTGTTGCTGTTGCTCAACTAACAACAAATGTCAAAGGTGTCTTGAGCGCGGCGCTATTTGTCCGTTTACCTTTTGACATAAATAATCACTTAACGACGCTGGCATCCCACGAGGCGTGCTACTATCTCTCCGAATGACCACTGAGCGTTCACATCGCATTGTGCTGCGAGTCGTGCGTCAGCGCACACCTACTGTCTGCTAGCGTGAAGGGCACTGTTAAATATTCGCCGTTCTGGGGTGGTGGGTGGGCGCGCACACATGCACGCGCACCGTTACTAGAGCTGTAATAACTAAAGGACATTATCGTCTTCGAGTCATGTATCGCCGGTTGGGGACCAAGTTTGAAGGCAATAAAGCTACGCTTCACCGCTGCTCGTCTCTCAGTCGCTGACCGGGGTTAGGTAGCCTGAATACCGAATGCTCTGTGACTCACCACGGCTCTGCTCTGGACGAACGGACGGACACCTGTAGCTATAGCCAGCAGCTGGTCGTTGCCTGCATGATCCACGTGGACCTCATTATTTTCATCCAGAAGATCACTGAGGTCCGTCGCGCAATGTCAGTTTCATGAACTTTCGCTCAGAAGGGATCCATAGTTGGAGCCTGCAGCGATCCCGCGTGCCTGTGCCCGTGCTCGAAGTTAGCCCCCTGCTTAACTTGTCTTAGAAAGGTGAGTGGAGTAGATGCTGCAGCCAAGTGTTTACGAAAAAAACACGTCGATAATGCCTTTTTGGTGTTTGTTTGCGACAATGAGCTGGTATCAATCTGACCAGCTCCCCGTAGGCCCTAGTTTGATCGAGACTGTATAGTCGGATTAGTTATAATTCAATATTGATTAGAAATTATATCTCCTAGTCCAAGAAAATGGTATGGCTATTCTTAGTGACTGCAATTTAATTAACCGTCTGTGGTGTTATGGCCCATTTGGTGCCGTGCCTCTCACGCATGCATATTACACATATTAATTCGTTAGCGTCCAGCCTCACCCCGGTCTTGTATACGAACGTACGGTGGCGCCCGGCTCAGCTTCTCGTCCTCAAGCGAGGGTTCGGTTTTTTAAAGCAAACATTGGCTGTGCAAGTGGCGCACACCAGCAACGCGGAGGAGCGAGGAACACTATAGTATGATTATATGAGTCCTGCGCCGCGAAGGGGTAAGCACAGCACAGCATATGCCTTTGTCATCTGCTGTCATGCGTTCACGTCCGCAAGCCTAGCCGTGACTGCTGCGCGGTCTCATTTCGTAGTAGGCTCGCCTTCGGTGACAAACGCGACAACCCCGGACGCCTCGCCGACCGTCACTCGATCTCGTGTTTGAGTCCGCGTTGGCTGATTTTCCTTTTTTCATTCTGTCCTCCGTGGATTGTTACTTGTAACAAAAGCCAAGTAGCCCTCGCTGTGCGTGCATACAGCTGCTCACTTGACCGGCCGAGAAAAGGCTGCTTACAACCGCAGCTTCTTTTGGGGGGTTTCGCGGGCTGCTGATCTCGTTGCAACAAGGCGGTTCGGGGGGAGCCGGAGCGGGTCGACAAATGCAGAAAAGGGACAAAAGTTTCGGTAAGCGTTTTCAACGCGCTTTGACTATGATGTAGCTTAAACAGTGTCATTGTAAAACGATTCTGTTATACACCGAGAAGTTAGAGCCTTTAACGTTTCGTGGGTTTATATTGATCTCGCTTGCGCATCTTAGCATAGGCTATGTTGTTCGTTCTATTGACTGAAGTCTGATTATTAAAAGAACCCCTTATGCATTGGCTATAGCTTAGCGTATCTCTGTTGTATTATTTATAATCGAAAAACAATTGCGCACACATTCGCCCATAGAATCTCATGTCCTCGAAATTGCGTTTCTCTAAGTGATGTCTTCCATTGTGAGAGCTGCATCGAAAATTGAGCTCTCTATGGCAAATTCCATTATTGGCCTTTACCAAGCACTATGCTGCCATGGCAACAGTAATTAAATTGATAGTGTGAAATGTCAGGCTCTTGTCGCACTGCTTTGATGGCTGTAAAAAGAGGGAATCAAAGAGCCAAATAGTTGCCTGCTTTTACGATACTTTTTTCCAGACTCCACTTAGCCTAGTTCTTTGAAATGATGTTAGTAATGACTTTAGGTGTTATGTGATGCAATAGATGCATGTGTCTTGTCTTCACTGCTTCACTACTGTCCTCCAATAGTATGACTGAAGAGCAGCCAGCAGGCACAGAATGAGACCGACCGCATGAAAGAACGTCATTGCTCTCCTGAAAGCTGTGATTTTCTTTTCTTTTATGGAAAATGTATCTTTTGTTCCACATTTCCCCCAGCAATGAGGGAGACCTAAGTGGTCAAATTTCTCCAATGCTTATCCCTGTTGGTTCCTAAATTGGGTGTAGATAGGGTATAGCCTATAGTGGAAACTTATACTTATTTGGCGTGGTATTGAATAGCTGTGACTTTGTGCAAATGGTGCTGGTGGAGAAAAGGCATATAGCGAAGGCAGTCACCCATGTGTCCGTTCTACAGTTCTACCCAGCCAATTAAAAGCTCACAAGTTTAAAATGAATGGGGTGAAAACAATTTCCTCCTACCAGTAAACAGAACTGCACTGCACACCTGTTTGTGGTGTTTCCTTGAGTTTTTTTGACTAGGCCTATCAGGAGATTATAGGCTACAGTATGTTTTAAATAACATTACACATCTCAAAACATGTAACATTGTGTATAATTTCTATTACTACAGTAAAGTGTTCTTTATGCGTTACATATTTGTTACAAGATTTTGCCTCAACAATTCAGGTCACTGCCTAGAATCTCATAAAAGAGTTTGTTGCAGATGTATTAACACTGGAATAAAGATCACAATTGCACAGCCTTGCAGCTGAAAATAATATCAACTCAACAGCTACAGTTCTAAACTAGTGTAAAATTGCATGGAAACTCACCAAAACACTCAAAACATTCAGTAGCTCACAGTGAACAGCAACTACAGGTGTAAATGTGTAGTATACAGTTAAACAAAGTGTGAGTGTGTGATGGGTTTGTGGACTCAGGACAAAGAGAGGGGGTGTCCCTCCTCTGGGAATGGAAGGAGAATACTAATTAGAGGCTGGTGCTAGGCCACATTGCCCCCCCCCCATTGCTCAACAAAAGCCTCACACCCCTGCTTATAGGCCCAAACAATACACGCCCGCTGTAAAGACTCTTTCCTTTAAGCCACTCCCATTTAAAATAGGAAGGGGAGATGAGGTCAACAAAAAAGTGCCTCATGGAAATTTGAAACGGCAACTTTCTGTTCTGGCCCCTGTAGTGGAAGTAACCTTTTATGTGCACGTGTATTATGTTAGAGGAACAGATGCATGTTGGAGTCACACACGTGCGTGTTGTGTGTTTTATTAATTGGTTTTCTTTAGCATGAGTGGTCAGGAAAAGCGTGAGTATGGATCTGTATATATCGTGGGCAGTTTTTTGTAATTCTTTAAAATGTAGCATTAGTATGTTATTCCAACTGAAACAATTGCAATCCTGATGTTACATTTTAGTGGAGAATAAACACTAGAAAGTGTATTGAAGTGATAACATATGCCCTCCACACTACTACAGCTGCATACAACTATAGATGGAAGCGATTGCTACTACTGTACTTGACCTGTATAGGTTCGGACTGAGTGTCGCTGCCACTGTGCTGTCCTTCCCAGGTATACAAATGCTCTCCGTCCAGCCGGACACCAAGCCGAAGGGCTGTGCCGGCTGCAACCGGAAGATAAAGGACCGCTACCTGCTGAAGGCCCTCGATAAGTACTGGCACGAGGACTGCCTGAAGTGTGCCTGCTGCGACTGTCGCTTGGGAGAGGTGGGCTCCACCCTGTACACCAAAGCCAACCTGATCCTGTGCCGGCGAGACTACCTACGGTAGGAGTCGCGCATTCGCACCCGTCGCACGTATGTGACACCACGGTTCAGTTCACTGCTCAGCGTGTTTACAAAGTGTTTGTGGTTCAGACGCTGTGGGCGGGGGCTCACGTATGACGCGTTAAGCTGTGTTCAGATGATAAAATCCAGATTTATATAAAAACTGGAATTTCGTCAATGGTTACACCAGCGTTTATGTGTCTCTTCACACAAAATCCAAATGTTAAATTCTAAAGTTACTAATTTTTCTCTCAAGACAACACTGTAGACTACTATGCTCCAGAAGGAATATCATTGAAGCTACAGTTTAAAGACAATTTAGAAATATGTAAATTGTGATCAGTAGTCTTGTGGTTTAAGGAGTCAACATGAGAACAACTATTAGTGTAGAAGAGTTTTGTACAGTTTGTACTTTGGCGTTCAGATGTTGTCACCCTATTTATTTATTTATTTATTTATTTATATGAGAGAAATACAGATTTCATAATATCTTTAAGGATGCATTTGTTTTACACAGTGGGAAATGAAGCATTCAATTTTACAGTCCTTCTGTATACTGTATTATTTGATTTATGCTAAATGTATGCATTCCTTTCAGGCTTTTAACCAGTTTAGTTTTAAGAATCTAATCCATAGTCCAACAGCAGTTTTTTCACCACCTCTTCTTGATAAATTGTCTTATTCATCCCTGTGTTTCCTTTCAATAGTCTTTAGTGTCACAGTGATAAATTATCATTACTGTTATCTGTAGCTGGGCTGTTAACAGTTGAACCTAGCACTCCTGTACACAGCACCCCAGTTCAGGACTAGAATACTGACTTGTCTTTCTGCTGCCACCAGGGTCTACTGTATGTACTGTAACATCACAATACAAGGAATTTGGATATTTTCTAGGCAAGGATTGGGACATGGGGTATGTGCTGTGTGCTTTAGGTATGGACACTTTCAAAGTGCCACAGTTCATTTAATTTCTGCATTAAGGAAGAGAGAGCTGCTATTAGCTGCCGTAGACAAATGGGCTTTGGGGAGCCACTAGTGTGAAGCCCTGCCAGAGGGTAACGAAAAGGCAAAGATTGCCATTCCACAGTAAGGCTCATTGACTGGGGCTGTGACAAGCCTTCAATACCTACTGCAGAGTCCTTGGGCTCTTAAAACAAGAGACTATAGTGTTTGGAGAAAAGCAAATGTTGTTTTCTCCTTATATTGTTGCTGCTGTGGGTTTTGTTGGCCTTGCTGTCGTTGTTATGGTCGCTTATGTGTACAGAAACTGTAAATGTCATCATTGAATCAGATGATGTGCACGTTGTTTTTGCAGACACCAATAGCGGTTGGCCTGAGCGAGCATTTCTGAATGGGTAGAGCAGGCTACAGGGGAGAACAATTCCAACATGTTATTCTTTCATCTTCAAAGTTCAAGGTGACTGAATTGATTTGATGCCTTGCTATCACGCGAGTGGCCCGCCCGTGAATGTGTCCTGACATCTCCTCACTGCCGGCTAATGAACGGCAAATATACCAAACCGCAGCACTCCACATCTGATCTGCGGGGCAACAATGAAAAGCCAGGCTCCATCAGAGAAGCAATCAATGGCTGCAACATCACAAAGCAATAGCTTTTTATTTATATTTATATTTTTTATTTTTTTGTATTCATGCAAACCCTCCCCCCAGTCCCCCGGTACAAAACCCCAACTCAAAAACATTATTTCTACTTCTGTTTATCTCATTCTGTCAGCCCAGGTTAGGGACGAGTGATGGGAAATAAGGATGGCTTAAGATTAGTTCATTTTTTCTATTTCACTGGTTTTAAAAGTAAATGATTTGAGGCTTCATTATATCCCGCCCCACCCCCACTCCAAAATCAATCCTTCTCTGCTTAGCAGTGTGGCATGTTATTAGGCCTGACATAACCAGGGTTAATAGAATTCTTCAGGGGTCTACAACCAGGAGCAATGCGATCCCACCAGCAGAGAAATAATAATCCCCTATCACAACACATGCAGAAAATAAGAAAGAGAGAGAGAGGGGGAAACAAATTAAAGAATGGCAGTGGGAAACCAGTCTCACCAGTCTCTGCCCCTCATTTGTGATCAACATTATAATATATATATTTCTTTTAGACTGACTGAATTTGTTTATGTTCGTGTGACCCACCAAAGCAAGGCCATTTGCCCTCCTACACTCAGAGCTGCGAATGTAATTATAGGCAGAAAGTGTTATCGCTTTGTGGTTGGTTTGTGTGCCGTTTCCCTCTGTGCACGGACAAGCGTCGCAGGTGTATTTTTTATCAATAAATGATACTTTTTTGATTCCGACGCTTTCATTGATGATGGCGGTGAAAATGCTACTGTTTATGCTGATGTGTGTTTTTCAAAGTGTACCACGATAAGGTGCAGCGCGTGGGTAAAAGAGCAGGCTGACGGGTCTGACACATCTAAGTTAGAAACGCTGAGAAAATGAAGACGGCAACAGCCTACAGAGTGCGACAACAAACAAGCCCCCCTCCCAAAAAAAGAAAACTTCAAGGCCAGGATGCGAGCGTAAAAAAAGCTGTTGGGCATCAGTTAATGGAAAACTGTAAATTTCCGGCATTCATTTTAAAGACAGCACCAGGAGAACACTTATTTATTTATCTATCTATTCATTCATTTTTTAATCCAACTTCAATTTTCCTCTACACTGGTTTTAGTAAGATTGTAAATGCAAGCAAACTCACAGAGCCGTCAACATGGGTGGATTTATTACCGTTTTGGAAAGCTGGCTATCAGTGAAAGATAACCAACATGTAGAGCGCGGTTCAGTGTAATAACTTCTATGGGGTTTTTTTTTCTCTCCTCATTCTGAACCAACTTTGTGTTCCCTCAGCAAACCTTGTATAAACACATATGTATATGTAAATGGGGGGGGAATAGTATCGCTCTTTTCATCTTGGCGTCTCGCTCACAACCCGTTGCCGTGTCAGAGCCGGGCACGAGCTGTGACATCAAGTCAAGCTTTATCTGTAAAGAATAGGGAGGAGGCAAAGAGAAAAGAGCTTAAGATATATGAAACTGGCACATTCTTTTTGGAAATCAAATTCGGGTACATTCCTTTGTTCTGAATGTGTGTCGTATGTTGACTAAATTTGAAGAATCAAGCTTGCCAGCTACAATTTGTTAGCTGGCCTGGCAGGTATCTTCCTCTTTTGTTTCAATAGAAATGGCACCAAATGAATTAGGGCAAGCGTGACTAAATACAAATTACACATGAGCACAATGCACACACAATATTCTTTGCTGTAAAGTCCACTCTGGTAATTATTCCCAACAGTGCATTGTACGCAGGTAGTCGCAGGGCCCAAAACCAGCTGATGCCAAACTACTTCAAACCAAAGCCTGCTCGCTTAAGGATAGCTGTGCTCCTCTGAGATTTGCAGGGAGCCCATGTGTAGTTTGTCATGAGCTCTCTCCTCCCTGATTCTCTGCAGGCTGAAAGATTCAGGCCAGCGCCTCTTTCTCCTAATGACCAGCGCAGATGTTCACCTGTTCAGCAGGACTCAGTCTCCTCGCTAACACTGAAGGGCATTGGAGTTAGTTAGGCCATTAGTTGCTGTTCTGCAGTGCTAATGCCTTTACTGTACTTGCAGGCCAGTTACGGTACTTGCCAACGGTGCTGTGTTTTCAGTTCAGGTTGTGCGTCTAGGTGTGGCAATATTGCTAAGATGCACAGTACATTTAATTGTATTTATGCACTATCTGTGATTTAAATGGACAACAGAGTTAGGAGAGGTGTTGGTAAGTGACCTGTAAACATAAATTACTGTTTTAGTTCTATCAAGGTCTTGATTCAGAATTGTGTTTCCCCCCCCCAAGTTTTTCCTCGACACTATGATCATTTAACACTGTGCTTTATAGCACAATAATGGCTGCATACACCATCAGTTCAGATATAATTCCTGATAATTGACTAAATCAGAGTTGAGAGGTTTTTGCTCGACTGCAACAGTGTTTTGCTCGCTGCACCTGCTCTGTAATTGTGTAACTGGTTTTTGGAGGGAAAAGATGAGGCAGGTTTTCTTGGCTCCCTTTTGTTGAAGGGCGTGGTCCTCTGAAAGGTTAGCACGCCTGCTGAACGGGTGAATGCCACCATCATTACTTACTCTCTCTGCGTGCTTCGCAACACTTTGCTTTGTTTTTTCCCCCTTTGTTCTGACAGTGTTTTTGGCAGCTGCGACCTACACTCGGGCAACTTCAGCTGAAAAAGCGCGCTCTGTTTAAAGGCTGCTGTCCACATCTACAGCCGAAACCCAATCACATGAAGGAGTCGTACATAAAAACCTCAAGTGCGGCAAAACACGTTCTGGATGACTCCACCTCATCCACTCCATCCCTTTCTCAAGCTAATATTTAGTCTATAGCCTACCGCCAGTGAGTGTAATGTGTTGAATTGTAGAAAACCGATCAAGGTTAAGGCCAAAGATGGCACGCAAAGGTCATCGCTTTCAATTAATTAAGGGGTTCTTTTTATTCCCCCCTTGAAAGAAATAATTTTTTAAGCGTCAAAGAAGCAGCCTTCAGTTCTCAAATCCTTTGAGCGCTCAATGGTGGGGGGTGAATTTGCCTGGCATGCCTTGGCGCATTCAGGCCAAAATTGCATCCTGTCTCTGGTGCTTGGAAATACAATAGGCCACTCATCACGCACAAAAGAGGCTCTCCTGCTCAAGGTTTTAATGGGACTCTAGGTGGAGAATGTACCACTCAGGCTGTCGGTCCGAACCACTTTAGCTTCTTATGTATGCCTCTCATCCTTCACCCCTCCCCTGCTTTCTACCTTTCTCATTTCTACCTCTCTCTCTCTCTCTCTCTCTCTCTCTCTGAGCTCCTCGCAGCTCTTTGATGCCACTAATAAGAGTCTCCTTCACATCGAGGGTCCGTCGATTATTACCTGATTCTAATTACGCACAAGAGAAACTTTGTTTGATGTCTTTTGTGCACGCTGCCTCGCATAGCTTTCAGTCCCATCCTCAAACCCACATGACCGCGTGACCCCCCACTTCTCCACCCCCCCCCCCCCACCCCTTCTTCCTCCCCCTTCCTCCCCCTCGCCACACCCCACAGCCAATACGCCCCCAGGAGACAACGCAGCGAGTGTACACATTCGCAGCGGCACACAGCCGCAGCACTACAAGGTGAACTATTCCCTGGCACGTGTTATTATTAATAACTGTCAGGGCGAGGGGAGGGCTGGTGGGAAGGGGGTGTTGGGGGGGGGGGGTGGCGGGTCACCCCAGACCACGCCTTGAAAGGAACCCTGGGCAAAAGCAAGTAGGCCGCAGCTGGGTATGTTGTAAAACAATACCTCTCTCCCCCAAGGAGGCCCAGCGCTTAAAGCAAGAATAATGTACGGGGGAGAGAGAGGGGGGGGGATGGTGCAGTTCGGCCACATTATGTGGCCGTGAAAAATTAAGATGTCACCGCCTGGCGCTTTCGAGCATACCTTTACCTCTGAGCTTAAGGTATTAGAATATGAATAGGCTGGTGCTATAATGTTCGATGTCATTTTATTTTTTTGCCTCATCCTGGACCCCTGCATTGTCATTAAAGCTCTCTGATGGCGGTGTTCAATTCAAAGGACCGGCGAGCAACGAGCCACTGAGAGTGAGATGCTAATCCCCCATGTGAGTTAGCTAGTTAGTTGAATTCATGGGGATTGTATTATCATTTCTGCTTTGCGGGACAACTAGGCAGGTATTAGAAGGAGATTGGGTGTACTGTACTTGCATTCAGGGGGAGTAGATGCTCTTCATTTTGATAAGGAGATAGTTGTGGTCATAATCTGAAATCGGAAAGTTATATGTCTCCGTGAATTTATTTTACTGTGCAGCTCTTGGTAAAAACACACTTGAATCTTATTTCAATCCATTATTCCTTTTAGAGAGAGGGAAAATGCAGCGTGCAACTTATTTCTTTGGCCCTTTTCATTAGGTTTTTAGGCTTCACAAATCCAGCCTTAATGTCCTCGACTGAACAACGCGGACATCCCGATACATCACTCCAATCTCTCCAAATGAAATTGGTTTTGGCGGAGGTCAAGGTTCAGAGCATGTCTGTGGTATGATTTTATCTAATCGGAGCAAGGGGGGAATATAACAGCGTAATCCCCCTCTTCGTGTAGCCATCAGAAGCCATGGCTTCTTATTTTCATGCCAGCGCACACCGACCTGAAACTGCTGCAGGATATGTTTGTTGTTTGTTTTAGGGATTCGAAGGGGGTCACTGGGACATGTTCTACAGAGTGATTTCTCAAACGGTGTCAGTGAGAGACAGCGGAGGTCTAGGTGGTTAGAGCCAGAGTGATAATCTTGTGGATTGTATCGGAGAATAACCGGCATCTTCAAATTCTTGAAAATGGTTGCCACTGATGGTCTTCAGAAAAGCCATTTTGATTTGTATTGCCTGCTAGTAATGTCACAGTGTGGCAAGCACAGATAGGATTATCTAATTATATACAAAAGACTACTTGGTTATGGTGTCCGCTCTGGAAACGAAATACTCCGTTCAGTTATGCTGTGTTTTCTCCTTCAGGGCATATCTACCGTCTGTCCAGTTGACAAATGAAAGGCTGCATAACTGAAAAAGCAATCAATGGGCTATTGTTTGAAATCAGTGTTATGTCACTCAAAACGTGTGACATGCCTTTTTAGTCTCCCTCCCATTACACTGCATTTCATGACGAAGGTTGAGTCACATTGTGTCTCTGTAAATTGGCGCACATTGACTTTTACAGTCCTTCCATACTAGAGGTTATTGTTTTTAAAATATGATATCTACTGTAGTTTGAGGGCCAATATTAAAAAAACATTCAGGGGCAATTTCATCAGTAGAAGTCAAGACATGCCCTTTGGCTATTGTACACTGTACTTGTAGGCTGGCGTATCCGTTATGTTTTCTATCATTCAGGCAGCCAGCCACATTATACAGTTGTTGTAACATATTATACCACAACTGGAATTATATTATTTTGTCAATTGTTTCCTTTTTTTAAATATATGTATATATTATTTTTTGTTTTAGGCTTCTACAGGCAAGATGTTTTCTACGATTAGCGATACAACACCCAGAGCAAACATTTTCTGAAATTGATGAGCTTTGCTAATATCTGTAATGTCTCGTGTTCCCAGTCCTGTGTTAGTCTCGTCACTTCATGTATTTACCCTGTATATTGAGCCTGTTTGCCCGTCACTCCCTGCCCAGTGTTTCCCAGTCTCGTTAATTCCATCCGTGTCTGTTTAATCACGTCTAATGTGCTGCACCTGTTCCTCGTTGTTGTGAACCAATGGTCTGTCTTCACGTCTTGTCTACCTGTGTATTTAGCCCCAGTGTTTTCCCCAGTCCGGTGTCGGTTATTGTTGATGTCATGTCAATGTCGCGTTGTTCCCCCTGTTCCTTTCTGTTTCCTTTTTGTGAATACACCTTGTTTAAGTTAGCTACGTGTCTAGAGTTTGGGTCCTTACCTCCGTGCACCGTGAAAATATCATTACATTTAGTTTTGATTTCCTAACCACAACAAAATATGTCAATACACTGCAAAATGTTACAAAATGTTTACAAAGTTTTTAAATAAATTTGGTCTGGCCTTTTATACTGTACTGTATATTCATGAAAGACAGCCATATATAGCAGAATGTTTAATTTTAATATGATTCTGCAAAAGGCAAAAACCATTTGGTTAATTTTGTTTTGTATAAAACAAAGTTTTGTTTTTGTAAATATAAAAACGAATATGCTCACATTGATTTTCTCTGAATACATTTTGCCCATATAGTTTTATTCATTTGGTCATTCTACAAAAATAGCTTCTTGTTAAATCAACAGAAAAATGCATGCTTTTTACATGCAATTTATGTGATGCCAAATTGCTGAGTACATACATATGGTACATATATACTGTACTGTAATCAATGCAACACTGTGCTTATTCACCTGCTGTTCAGCACTGAGTCTGCACAGAAGGCGATGGCAATAAAGATAGCATTACTTTACAAAAGCATTACTCATCTGCGATTGGACAGCTAACGCCGGCTGAGTGCAATGTTTGCCATAATGGTTCAACATGAGAACAGGCTGTATTTCTCTCAGCCCGCCACTTGTGCCCGTTGTTGTTGCAGTATCGATTCATCCCAGCCACCAATAGCACAGAGTTATGTCATTCTCCCGGGTTTGTGCATGCCATCGCACACCGTCACCGCGTGGCATTGTGCGGCGGGAGCGAGAGGCCGCGTTGGCTTCACCTGCTCGCACGACGACATCCATCCAACACCACCCGACCCACGGCAGAAGGCGAGAGGGAGAGAATGTTTCATAACGTGCCAATGGGGTTCGCAATAGACACTCACCAGGTCAGCTCCATTTCTGTATGGCCTTGACAGTTAGCCGAGGCAATAACGTTCAGGGTCAGTGGCGTACAAATCTGTGTTTTGTCGGTTGGCTTATCTAATTCTGTGTCCCAACATACCAACCAGGGTAATGAAAAATGCATTGAATCAGTTACATTGTGCAATTGAACACATCCATCATTTCCTGCTACGTTATACGAGTGAAAACCAAGTGACCGCTTCACTTGTGAGCCCTCTCCATAACCATGCAGACCTCTTAGTAATTAATATTGACTCATTGCCTTAAATTCATTCAAGTAAATCAAGCCATTGCCATTCCTGAGCCCTACTGTGCACCATTCATTTCATTTTTATTTGATTTTATTATTATTATAAAGATTTTGTTTAATTTTCAACCACTGTATAAATTACCTGCTGACTTTACACAAAAAAAAGCACCTATGTTTCTTTTTACCCCCCTTCAAGACTTTAAAATTCTGCCACTGAGGATTTTAACCCCCCTATCCAAAGTATTTGATATCCTCTCTCCTTCAAGATTAACCTTTATGGCCCCTAATAAATGGTCTATATTGACATCAAAGGAGTGAAGAGATGGCACCGCACCTTATGGAAAGTAGTATTGGGGCCTGTAAAGAGAGCTGAACTGAGACCCCTTTCCCCCCCCCACCCACACTCCTCACCCCCCACCAATGAACAGTAATCGTGCCCGTCCGTTTGGAAATTATGCTCTTCTTTGTCTTTTTAATTAAACTCAAGCACAGTTTGCAGGCTGTTTGACCTTTGATGGCCCCGCTTTGTGAGGAGTGCCGCAGGTCATTTCCATGCATATATTACCGGTTCAACCCCCTCCAACACCATCACCACCCCCCCACCCAGTTTCTCCCTCCCTGGCAATGATCCACCAGGCTTTACAGATTAGGGAGAGGTTTGCTTGAAGAGAAATGCCCGTCTTTAATCTGCTGCGGCTGAAGTTTTCTTGAAGTTCTCCCAACTAGAATGTGTTATAGATATAAACAAAAACATTAGAAACGGTCTGGTATTTCACCACAGGTTGTACACATACAGTAGGAGTACCCAGATGTTCACTTAGAGTGGTATTTGGTGGTTAAATACCCAACATCTGCCCTAATACTGGTGACATTTATCCCGAGAACGCCAAGGATTAGTACCACATCTGATCCTTTTGTCATTAAAGAAAATGAAGGTGTTCCTTTGTAGCTTGCACTTCGGTGCTTACAGCAGCAGTCCCATTGTGTTGAGGCTCTTTTGTCATGTTTAACGCCCTTTGTTTCCCCTCAAAGAGCCTCTGTGGTCACCGCATCTGGCTCATAACACACACGGATCCACAACCTTGCCCAGAACTCACTGTTGGCTGCTCCGCGCCCACATATTTGGCTGTCACCTCCACTCTGCAGGCATGCAAGAGCGTGATAACCAGCCCTGTCGTTTGACACACAGTGATATGCAATACCCCTCCCTCTCGCCCTCCCCCCTGCTTATCCCAGAGGCTTTGGCACACATCGGGTCTGTTTTGTTTCAGGTCTGTGTGTTTGGTAAGCGGCCACACTTTTGTCCTGCTGCAGCCCTGGAGGCCGGGCTTCGACTCCCAAGCTGGTAACAGTCGTGTGTTGTGGAGACTGGTGGTACTGCACCCCGGAAGAACCAGCTTTCCTTTCGTTCACATATAGTCACTGTTTTTACCGCCACCTAAATAGATTTGTTTTAGGAACCACACGAGTGATAAACTCTGTGTGACAGTCCTACTTCTAACCTCAAACCTACATTTTGAAATCAAGTTTAAATCTACCAATGGACCCACAATCTATCGCATCTGTTGGAGAAAGAGTAAACTCTCTCTTGTGGCTCATTCTCTCCTCCCCTCCCCCCTCCCCCCCTCTCTCTCTTTATATCTGGGTGGGTGTGCGTGTTTTTAACTATTGATGCTAAATAGCTCCAAGTGACATCAGCAGATGTGTTGTGGCGGGTGGGATCAAACGCTGCCGTGCATGATTAATGGGGCCCACCGGTGCAGATGAAGACAGACGAGGGCCTGCGGGTCCCGCTCCCCGTCGGAGGGGACTGAGGGGAAGAGAGGGAGAGCGAGGATGGAGCAGACGTTGGGGTGAGGGTGAAGGACGGTGAGGCTAAAAGAGAGAAGCGAGCACGGCAGTTAGGAGAACAACAACCCCCTCTGGTCCAACCTTCTTCCCAAACAGCGGTTTTGCCGCCCGTATATATTTGTAGGTGTGCTCGCGTGGTGCGTGCGTGTGTGTGTGTGTGCTCAGCAGCTCAGTGAGCAGATGCAGCTGCAGGGCCGAGTGATGTCCAGAGACCGGCGCTCTGCTGTGGGATGAGCGTGTGTTCCCGGGGAGGCCCGAGGAGGCTAGAGGCAGCGCGGGGCAGGCCGGGCACAGCCGTTGGCTTATAGTGTGCACGCTCACTGGAGAAACACCCGGCAAAGGGAAAGGAAAAGGACGGCTGTTTCACTGCGCCTTATTCCTGCTCGGGGCTTTTGGATTGTTGAGTGATGCGATTTAAGTTAGCGGTTCTCAAGCTGTGGGTCAAGTCCTTAGTATTCATACCACTGAATAGTATATATGTAATAATAAATACTTTCTTTACGAAAAATTCATAGAAAAACCTACAATGTCTATTTGTTTATAGTTAGTAAATACTGTACTGTAGGTCAGCAATGAGTCACAGTAAAATAACTACTTTATATTGGTGGTTGCTGGTCAAAACATTTGTCTTAAAGGAAGGTAACTCAAAAATAGTGAAGCTACGAAATAAAATGTTGGGAGATTTCTTTTCCAAACTACATTATGCTACTTTTTTTTTACCCTCCACGCATCTCTTGAATTTCATCTGAACATGCATCTCTGAAATCAATTGTTTGTGACCTAGAATATTTTGTTAGCTCATACATTTGTTTAAAAAACCAGCATCTGTAATATTGTTTGTATCTTATTTTGATGTAGTTGACATCCAAAGGAGCTGGATTTGTTTCAGTTTAACATTTCACTTTCCGATTTCACATTCGGGATTAAGGTAAGGAGAGCACAGCGGTTTCCACAAATGGCAGCAGCATGGCAGCTCTCCTGCCACTTGCTTGTGTCAGAGGCACAGTGTTTAACCTTAAAGAGCCCCCCCCCCCCATCATGCCCCACCCCCACCCAAAACCCTTCAATTCTCACAGGAAGCCGAGGAGTCAGGCTCTATTATACAAGCAGGGAAGCAGCACCTCTGCGCATGTTACACTAAACCCGAAGTGCAGTCAATCCGTGCGGCTCGCCAGCAATTAGTGTGCTAGTTGTGTGTGGAGTTGGTGGGGTTCAGCAAGACCTTCTGTGGCCCCCGTCGGTAATGAGGCCTTTATGGAGATGAGGTGGGGGGGGGTGGGGAGGATAAGCGGGAGGCGCAGGGAGAATGCAGCGCTAGACCGGAGCTTGTCTCGCTGCTGTGTTGAAATTGCGAGGGCAGGACTATGACAATTCGGAATGCCCATTGGTGGATGTCGGCCCCTCGCGAGCGTTATTTGGGGGCGGAACACACACGCCTCAGAGGTCTCGGCTGAATCTCTGAGCGACTTCTCAATTAGTGCGCGGCCTAGCGGAACTGCCAGACACTATTGCTTGACCCCCTCCCCCTCCCACCCTCGCACCACCAGCAGCCCCCAACAGCCAACCCCCTGGCTGCATGGCAGGCTATCTCGCGTGATCAGGCCTGGGTCAAGGCATCCCATCCCAGCTTGGTAAGGAGGTGGCATGATAGAACTCTCATGCCACCTCCATCAACTACATGCAGGAATGCATTGCCGTGAAATGTATCACGTTTCTGTTGTATTGGTGTCAAGTCAATATCAATCAAGTCAGATCCAACCCCTGATTTAGTTTTACTGCATATTAAGTCTTGTTTTGCAATATATACATACTGTGTGTGTATGTATATATATCCACTGTATATATTTTTATATATGTACTGTGTGTGTGTGTGTGTGTGTGTATATACCCATTGAGGTCTTTATAGAGATGAGGTGGGGGGATAAGAAATAAGAGGCTGGAATTACGCGGTGTTTGGGACGGGAGCAGGGTGTATAT
>JAODOY010000016.1:735463-752570 GCA_025399855.1 Forbesichthys papilliferus | reverse complement strand
ATCAGTCAGAGAATGGAACCCCGAAGACATTGACAGAACGAGCCTACACACCAACATACCCCAGACCCCCAGGGATGCAAAGACATTGAACTGCAAAAATAATAATTTTGTCCACCTGATGTCCACTTGATTTCAGCCTATATAGATTAAGAAATTTAAATATTGCAATGTATAATAATACTTTCTGATATCTACTGTCAGAAGAAATTCAAAAAACACTTTCATGGATGTATGTTCATGGCATTCCGAAGAATACTGCATGAACTGTTAAAGAAAAATATATCATTTCCAAAAATAACCTGGTTTAGCGTACATGAATCTAATGGAATACAAAAATGTAAGGTCCTACCCTCCATGTTCCAAGGCCCACTACAGGCATTCTTGCTCCAGTGTTGAGAGTAATTGAAGTTGCCATAACTGCTGCGAATTATGCCTATCAAATTCCTGGTATGAAGCAGTTCCTGGCTACACGCATGAGGGATGCACTTTGCACCGTGTAGATAAGAAGCGAGTAATATACCATAGAGTTATCGACTCAGGGGCAGAATATTTTCAGTGGAGGGGCACAGGAGGGGCAAGACGAGGGGTAATTCTTTTTAAACTGATCATTCAATTAAAATAGGGGGGGCATATGTGATTTCTGGGGGGACACATGCCACTCCATGCCCCCACCCCATTGGCTCCGCCCCTGTATCGACTATACCTTATATATTTACTATCCATGCGTAAATATCGTCTACTTCAGCCATCCACCAGTAAAACATGAACCAAGTTGAAAGGAGTTGGCATACGGATGGTCCAATAGAGGCAGTTATGCATAACGAGTTGGTTGGTGCGTGACCCACTTTGATTAATCAGTTCATGTATGTTGTGAAACATTTGTTATACATTTGTGATACATTTAATGATGTGATACTTAACATACAGTACTGTATACACATTATAATTTATGTGAAGAGTATAGCTAGATTGATACTAGTTATTTCTGCATAGGCCCATTATTATTATTCATAGTTATGTTGTGTAATAGTTTATTGTCCACATTTGTAATATTAAGTACAGCAACAAAAAAGGGGAATTTTTTTCTGCCATTATTGATCCTTTGGTAAACATGTATAATATGCCTTTAATCCATACCCTGTTATTTTTAAATTGGGGATGCCAAAAACCAATGCAGATCCTATTAAGGAGGCATATCTGTGGTCTGTATAGGCTAGGTAATCAAGACAAAATGTAGGCTACTAACAAAATGTACTGTTTAAATAAGTAATAACATTTTACTTAATGTTAAATACAAGAAATTGTCTGAGTTTGCTTTTTATATTTAATTCTTCAAACATTAAGCCACCAGAATACACAAATGCGCACACACACACACAGTGCAGCCATTAGACAGTGGGATTTATTGTCAAGTTACAATTTGACCTGACATTTATACAGAACTGTCTATGAAGGATAGGCAATAATTAAGAGTACAGATGCCAAATATTGCACATTATAATCAGCACAGGAAATAACACGTCCATACAATGTGTTCCTTTTTAACTAAGTTACAAACTTGATATGTTTCCTTATCAAAGTGGACAAATGTTCCAACCGCCAATAGTCGGAACAATCTGGCATTTTGCTTTGTCTGTGGCGTTCATTTCCCATCCTGATTTTTTTTTTAAAGGCAGTTGATACTCTGCAAGAAACCCAATATGAGGTAACAGTTGACAATAAAATTAAAAATGTGTCCAGGGATATAAATACCCATTTTCACAGTGAGGTCCAACGCAAGTGCTCTTATACCAACTCCACATATACTGTGAACATTGTTTACTATTCAAATCCAACTGCTGAGATACAAAAGTACAAAACTCACACTGAATGGATCCCACTTCAGACAGTTTTGAGTTGATGACATCATTCAACAATACATTTAGCCATGTTTTTGGAAGCATAACATGATGAGTATTGATAACTGCTGAATGAGGTTCTCAGTGTGTCCATTCAGGTATGGGATGTTCAATGAATGCTATTGCTGGCCTCCCTGCATTTTAGACATAATATATTATATTTTAGGCAAGACCATGAAGGATTTGTGCTCATAAACAAAATAGGCCTCTTCACAAAACACATGTAAACTGAATGTAAATAAAACATTTTAAATTATTTGGAGTAGCATTCCAACATGAGCCTTATTCTGTACTATGAACCAGAGTTATTGCATGGAAGCATCCATTATTACACCCTTGTATATTTGTTCCTACAGGCAATTAGTTACAGTATATTCCAAACGAGCACAAAATCGTGTTCATTTCCACTAAATCATCATATAAATCCAAACCACAACAAAAAGCTTATTCCCAGGGCACTCCACCACTTCAGAAGAGTTCTCCTGGTCTCATGAGCAGTCAGTGAACGTGGACACCATGTTCCCCCTCCGCTGGGTGACTGTCCTGCAGTGCTGTTTCCCTGCGCCCTGGCTGCTGGAGCCGTGCGCGTCGAACGAGAACATCTTCTCCAAGTCCTTGAAAACGTTGCCGAACAGTCCGCCCCCAAAGGCGCCGTCGTGCTGGAAGTGATGCCTGTGTCTGTTCATGGCTTCCTGGTGGTTCTGGAAGTGGCTTTCAAAGTGCCTCTTCTGGTGGGCCTGGTGGTGTGCATTGTGGGCCTGGTGGTGGGCACTGTGGGCCTGGTGGTGGGCACTGTGGGCCTGGTGGTGCCGCTGGTGACCGAACGTCTCAAAGTCTTTGAACATGTCGTCAAAGTTGTAGTTGAACGACTGGAAGTGCTGGTGGAAGTTGTAGTTGCTAGGTCTTCCGTAACCATCCTGCGGCGAGGGACCGTGACCTACCTGGTCATACTCTTGCCTTCTCTTGTCGTCCGACAGCGTTTCATACGCTAAAGAGGATAAAATACACAGTGTCTAGGTAAATACATTGGAAACCAAGATAGGCTAATATAATTGGGCAGGCCAAATCAGATAACAGAGACATGTTGTACCAAGCAGACTAAAAAAAAATAGGTATTTGCATAAGTGACATTGCTGACGCCAACACTTAACACTCACCCTCTGCTATTTCTCTAAACTTTGATTCTGCATCTGGACTCTTATTTCTGTCAGGGTGGTACTTCATGGCCAGTTTATGGAAGGCCTTTTTGATCTGGCGCTCAGAAGCATCTTTTGGTACTCCCAGAACGTCATAATAGTCCCTCTTTGCCAGTATGAACTCAGTTATCAGCAGAATATACACTGCGGTCAGCAGCACTGACTGAGCTGTGGCCATGCCGCTGGTGATCTGGTGAGGAACAAGAGAAATGTACATTAGCTTCGGTTCAGGTGTCCTTGTGTGCGTAAATCGCTTTCCAAAATTCGTCGTAATAAATCAATATTACGCAGATCGTTTTGGTGCTTCCTAGTTTCAGAGGGTACATACGAATCACGGAACAAGAAAGAAGTGATGGAGCCTTGCTAACTACACAGTGTTAATGTTAACATGTCGAACACACAAGAGCAAAAGTGCGTCTTAGAGCAAATACAGTGGGTGGGGTTGATTACCTGGAGTGGTGCTGATACCTTCGGGACTTTCCTTCCACTTCTGAGGGACGCAGCTGCTCGTACGCAGAGAGCAAACGAGACCAAATGTTGACGAGTTGCATTCCTGAACAAGAGCACCACGACTCGTAACGCTATTGGTCCGTTTTCTCATAGAGAGACTCTAACCTTCGTGATTGGTTAAAGCAATGATCACGTGGAGCAGTGTTGCCGAATATTTGCAAATATATATTGGTACGTATGAAATACTTTATAGCATAATTAACAGTTAAATATAACGTAAACGTGGTGTTTTATTTACAGTAAATACACAAATCGAAATGTAGAATGGCACTAAAACAAACGCCGAGGCTAGATATGTAATAGTTTGATTATTTACTAATATAATGACTTACATTTTAAAATTATTGAAGATTATTTTGTATCAGATTTTATTATTTTTTATTTTCTATGAATAAAATAGTAACAATGCAAGAATAGAAATCAAAATACAATGATGGTTTGTTAGTATAAATTGTTATCTAATTCTTTATTAAAAAAAAGAAATAAAGGCCTTATTCTACTAAATTTGCTTCTGCGAATGTGATATTTGGCCATCAATAGTATCAGATTAATAAAATAAAACACATAGTTACCACTAATACACATAGTTCCCAAGCAACACAATTTTCCATAACAAAATTAAGTTTGAATGAATATGATCAATGACGAATCTACAAATATCTTAATCACCATAATGGACAATGCTTAAATAAACATAACAGTCTCCAGGAGCTCGTTACAAAAGGAACATTTGAACCAATGTTATTATTTATTTTTATTTTATTTATTTAGATAATTACTAGTATTAGGTTTGATTTCGACGTGACAGTAAATAATGCATTTACGCCAGAACCGCCTGTTGTCATCAACCCGGAAGTTGTGTGGTTCATCTCCTTCCACCTCGTCCATGGAAGAAGGTGGTGCACACTGCAGACTGCATGCCTGTTATTTTTAGTCGCTACATTTTTAACAACAGCCCTGTAGATTTAACGGTTATTCGTGTAGGTTGAGATTAGCTATGCCTCGGTCCTGCGCTGTAAAGGTTTGCAGAAACCGTGGAGGAAATTTGTCTAAACATGATGACAAGAGAATCAGCTTTTATCCGTATGTTTTGATTGTTTTATTACCTGCAGTGTTTGGGCTAGTAGTATTAACATCTAGTGCATGTGTTGTAAATGCCCTGTATGTGTCATCCAAAGCTTCCCCTTGCAAGACTTGGAGAGGTTGCAGAAATGGATGGGCAATATGAAGCAAAAGGAGTGGATGCCAAGTCGGCATCAGTACCTGTGCAGTGAACACTTCACGGAGGACTGCTTCGATATTCGATGGGGCATTCGCTATTTGAAGAACACTGCCGTCCCTGTTATCTTCCCTTCAGTCCAAAATGTATGTATGTCTTCCTAATTTGACTATGCATCTCTAGTAGTTCTTATATTAAGTTAATGTGTATTTTAATGCTGGGGTACTTTAAGTGTAAACTTGTTTTGAATTGGTTTCTTGCCATGTGGGTGGACTGTGGAATATCCATTATTCCCCTTATAGGAATATTGATTGCTGTGGCAATATACTGTTATTTAGACCAGCATATGGCAAATCGGCCAAAATGAAATCTTGTAAATATGGTGTCATTGTTCTCTCTTTCTCCATTTTGTGTCAGGAAGAGTGTAAGAAAAAACTCACCAACACTAAAATAAATCCTAAAACCAAAACCAGGGCAATACGTGACACTGATACTCCCACATCAGACTCCCCACTCAACAAGAGGTTACTCATTTTAACCAGGACAGTCACGCCAACCCAGTCAACGTGTCCAAACAGCAAGCCCTTGCCCGAAGACAGGCTGACAACAGATTCCGTTCATCCTGCAGACCTAGATGACCTACCAGTTGCTCCAAACACAAGCGCCTGCCCCGCCAGTGTGTCTTTAAGTGGAGCCGTCCTCTCTGAGTTTCCGACTAATGCTATAGAACTGCCGGAGCAGATCAGTGTGCAGCCAGCTTCCCACCTGACACGGCCACATGAGAGCGAGCTACATCGCCAAGGCGACAGTGACTCACGGGTGACGTTGCTGTGTTGTGAATCACTAAACCTTTTGCCAGAGATGGCGGTGGACACAAATGCAGAATATCCCCAGGCCTTTACCTTTGTTCCAGTGGGCCTGATCAGGGGGGAGTCTGTAGATTGCCTGGAAGATGAGGCTGAGCAGGTCTCGGTGGAGGAGCACTCATACTGCAGAGCAGACACGGACAAAGAGCAGCTTTGGGGCAAGATCTTAAATTTACACACCAAGATCATAGAACTGGACCACAGGGAGGAGATCACGTTGGCTAGAATACAAGCTCTGGAGAGAGATATAGTAACCATGAAGAGAGACAGCACTGCCTTGTAAAGAGAAGCAAAAGGCATTGAAAGAATATATCATCTGTATTGAACCAATTTGTTTTAAAGTTAGTGCAATACAGGTGATATACGACATTGACCTTTAGAGGAAATCGAAATATTTTCATATCTCTTACGTGTTGAAAATAATATTGCAATATGTTGTTTTTCCCAAATGTATGTAATGAATGTTACATGTCCTTTGCAGCACACACTTATTCTCATTCTTTGGAATTGTCAATATAATGTTATTCAACATTATTGTAACATTATTATAAATGTCACATACAGTTAATAAAAATATAAACAAACATTTTTTTATAATATTTTAGTCAGTATCTTTGTGAAATTATTGGTATTAATGTTTTGTCATTTGCAGCATTTGTGTTTCTATCATTAAACATTTTAAGTGATCTCATTAAAAATGACATTACTGAAGCTGCTTTGTTTGGAACCTACTTCTATGATTGCCAAAATGTTACTTTCACCTCAGCTGTTGTAAGAAGACCAGGATCCTCTCTGTGCCCCAGTTGTATTGTGTAAGGCTGCTGTTGGGTTTGCGAACTGCTGGAATGGAGTGGATATACTGGATGGCTGGCCTGGTGCACATGCCAATGGTCATATTGATCAACCACTACTAACCACAGCCAATAAGCCAAATGTTGCCACTCACCTCCGGTTAACAACCAGGTATGAACAGGCACAGCTAGAAAAAATATATATAATTGATAATTTTACAGTACTACAGTAGTCTATATAAATAGCCAGTTTCCAGACAGAACAAGACACTTCTTACATATAAATTAAGGTGATAAAAGTATTAGTTTAACTTCTAATTTAAGTTAATATATACAGTATATCTGTTGGAGTAAAATTCACCATGCAGTGAGAACTGCTATAAATTAACACGACAAATGCATGAGTGACCTCACACTACCGTACAGCAGGTGGCAGTATACACTTAGATTAAGACTAGGTACAAAACACGCAAAGAAGACAAACGGAAATTCATTTTACAACTTTCTAAATCTAACACACGACGCTGTTCCTTAACTGTGAAGTTGTTTATGTAGCATGTGTATCAAGACGTCAGCAAACAGTATAATCGAGTTTGAATAATATCTACCGTGGACCATGGTCGACATGTCGCATATTGGTAAGGTCATTATTAATTGTCATGCTAAAGGAGCCTACCTAGTACGGTAGGTACTTTACTGTATCCTAAATAAAGATAGTACTCCAACATGTTTTACACATTCATATTTTCTCCACCTCTGTTCTGCTAAGTAGTTTATTGTTAGACAGTTTGTCCTGTGGTAACATTATCTGACTACCGTACCGGCACCGTACACCTTCAGCTCGTGTTAATTTGTGGTTGTTACTATAACAAAGTTGATCGGAATGTAACGTTACTCAACAACACTAGGCCTATTTCGTTTTATTTACAGCACTTCTTAGTAGGCATATGTTGCTTTGTCTCTCATATTGGTTTAGTACGGAAAATGTAGGCCTTATATATTTACAGACCGTAGGGTCACACATTGCGATGTGATAATGAATAGTCTCTGTGATTGTGATTTTAGGGGGTCTTCCACTTCAGTCTTTACGTCTTTTGGTACCACCTCTTCAACTCTTGACTGCATCTTTGTGGCGCGTCGTAAAGCAACAAGACGTAACTCATTATTGGAAGGCTGCCGACTTTGTTTCCTTGGTGGTGGAGATGGTCCCAGAGCTGCTAATGTACAGCCACAGTACACAGCTCAATCTGGGTTTAAGAGCAAGGGTGAGTTAGAAGAATGCGACATTTAGATTAATCTATGTAGTATTTTGATAACATATATTATAACGTGGTTATTTTTGACCATATTGTAGACTTGGAGTGATCTATAAATTGTTCTGTTCTCAGTATATTCTTGAACTGTGTCGGAATGAGTCACTAATGGATCCCAAGTTGGTCACATCTCTCCTGGACCAGTTGAAACATCCAACACTCACCCAAGATCATGTAACAATTTACGTTAGATATGAATTAGTAGATTAGACGCTAGAGCAGTTTTTTAAATGTGATATAATAAGCGCCTTCTATGTTACAGGGGAAGAACTACAACCTGGAAACTGTGGAGACTATGTTTCTTCAGCTGGTCCACACTCTGCTTAAAGATCCCATAAAAAGAAAACACTTTTTCTTGGTGAGAAAACATATTTATTTTACATTAATAGTACTAGAATGGAATAATATATAACAAATGTAATAATATAAAACAGGAATGCACAG
This sequence comes from Forbesichthys papilliferus, assembly GCA_025399855.1. Classification (NCBI taxonomy): domain Eukaryota; kingdom Metazoa; phylum Chordata; class Actinopteri; order Percopsiformes; family Amblyopsidae; genus Forbesichthys; species Forbesichthys papilliferus. The sequence goes on along the minus strand of JAODOY010000016.1, from coordinate 744,333 downwards.
ACAGAAACATAGTTTCATGACACATAAAATAAAGTATGACCAACTGTTTAAGCAATTCATTGTCATGTAAAACATTGATTTATGAGGTTTGGTAAAAGGTCTCTTGACTTATCTCAAAGGAGGATTTCCCCATTCATTATGGACCACACTATGACAGTGATTTGAAAAGTCTGTTTGGAGAGTTTCTCAACCGACTTGCTCGCCTTTTGCCCGTTCCTGACCTAGAACAGGTAAATAATTGTCACTGTATTTGTAATTTTCTTCTTTTTGTTGTCTTTTTCTAATTTCATTTTAAATTACTTTCTGCACAACATGTTATATTAAAGTTCTTACTAATAGCTTGATTTGAAAATGTTTACTTAACAATAACATGTTATGACTTTACCTCTGTGGCTAAAAGTGCACTACAGTTCTAACCTAATGTAAAGTAAATGTAATTTACCATTTTGATGCTTGAATTTAAATGTAGGATGAGTGATCATTTGCTTGGTGGTGAATCTCCCACAGACTGCGTCATGGCTCGGTACCGCACCCTCTGTTCTGGATGATTGTGTGCATTCCGTATCTGAACCCATGGATCTGAAGAAGTTGCTCTGCCACCACAAAAGCCTTGGACATTTAGATGACCATGGTGTGTGCTTGTTCAAATTAACAGTATACTGGTATGATTGCATGCCCTTAATGAATAGAACCACACATAGAAAGGTATAACTTTTTATACTTTTTTATTTCTTTCTGTGCAGTTCCTCAGTCGTCTATGGGTGACTGCATCCTCTCGTCCTTGTCCAAATACTTCCCCAGTACCGGGACCAAACCTGAAGAACAGCCTATCGGGGACATCCAGTTATTTCCTCTGCAAAGCCTTGGACATGACCCAAATGTGGAGTCCCTCGTGGACATCACTGCGGTGGAGGTTGTCGTGGTGACGGAAGACACCAAGGTTGAGATCGGAGCAAGTCCTGAAAGGATAGAGGACGTCATTATCGTGGAGGAGCCTATACATCCTGAGCCAATGGACGTGACACCAAATCCTCCCGAGAGCACCTCTGCAGATGACCTCCTTCCAGAGGACATCGTGGACGATGTGGCTTTCCCACCGCACGAAGAATTGGCATCGGAGGACGCCGTGGCGACGACACCCAGTCCAGCAGGGATGCCTGGGAACGCAGACGACACGACAGCGGTGATCGTGTTGGTAGTGGACTCCGACGACGACGCAGGCGCGCCAGAAGAAGAGCGGCAACGGATCGATCTCGACGTCTCCGCCACGCCGGAGTCGCCGGCCGCTGACGTCTTGCTCAAGGTCCGCAGTAGCGGGCGCAAACGCAAGCCCACCATGAAGATTCAGGTGACCAATCTGCATAAGAACATCGCGAAGATTCGGGCCCCCAAAAGAAGGTCGCAAATTACATCAGCTGCTGTGAAACAGGCGCCATTTTACAGGTAAACCAAATGATGGTGGTTATGTGTTAAGTTGGGTGTTTATATTGTCACCATTGCTTTATGATTGGCATTGCCTGTTGCTTTAACAGTGAGGAGCACTCCTATGGAACACCCGTGGTCACTACCCAGGGCGATGAAGAAGGTAAGCACCGAGTGAATTAACTGTTAAAGGTGTAGTAAGGGATTGTAAGAATATTGCATTCACCAAATATATCTTGGCAGACCGCTATTTTACCGTTCTTCAAATAATCTGGGGTTTCTACACCCTGGTTGGTTTCGTAAATAGGAACATGAGCCTTCTCAATGTGTGTACAGTGTGTGGGGCGGAGCTTCCAAGGGAACACCCTATCCCTATGGCATTGAATGGAGAAGGCTTCTAGTTTTTGACTTCAGTTTAAATTTAGCAAGTGTTCTTGGGAATGTTTTGCTGTACCTTCTTTTTTTTTTCTTTCTTTTCTTTCCACAAGTAAAAATACTAGATGTTTTCAACCTTTCCCATTCCAATGCAAAGTAGTATTATTGGCCACTTTTGCACATACAGTTAATTTGATTTAAGTCTTTAACAAACTTGTGACAGTTTATTTCCATTAATGAAAAAATATGTATTGGGTTGTTTTTTTTCCATTTGTGGGAACAGTGCTTTATTTCTGGTTAAATGTTCTTCTTCTTTAGAAGTCCTTAGAATGAATGACCAGGTCCACTCATTTTTCCTTGTTTTGCAGTGGACGGTTCACCCGCCACCTTCGCCTGCCCCACGTGCAACTTCTGCCATGCAGACGATGCCCATGTCCAGCAGCACATCGACACGGCCCATGCCAACAAGCCCTCCCCTCAATCCTCCCCTAAGGCCCTCGAGAACAAGAAAACCCGGTTTAGCTGCCCGGATTGCAAGAAGACCTTCAAGTTCGAGTCAATTCTGAAGGCCCACCAGCGCACGCACACAGGCGAGCAGCCCTACGTGTGCTCTCAGTGCGGCCGCCGCTTCTCCTTCAAGCAGTCTCTGGAGAGACATCGGCAGACGCACACAGAGGACTGCAACTTTGAGTGCCCCATCTGCGGCGAGCTGTTCCAGGCCCGCACCGATCGACGGGCGCACCAGAACACTCACATGAAAAACGGGGATTTCGTGTGCACCGAATGCGGCCGGGGGTTTGCCTGGAAGTCTGCACTAGTGAGGCACATGAAAATCCACAGCAGCGGCGGCGATAAGTCGACGCAGCCCCATCAATGCCCGCACTGCGAGCAGCGCTTCCGGTTCGTCGACTACCTCAACAAGCACCTCCGCACCCACCAAGAGAGACGGTACACCTGCAGCTGTGGGAAGACCTTTGCCTACAAGGCTGCCCTCACGGCACACCAGCGCACCCACCAGAAGGAGCGGCCGCACCAGTGCACACAGTGTGGCAAGGGCTTCCTCTACAAGGGCGGCCTGGTAAGCCACATGAAGATCCACTCCGAGGAGATGCCCTTCAAGTGTTCGTTCTGCACCAAAAGCTTCAAGCGCGAACGGAGCATGAAGAAGCACGAGCGCTGCCACACTAAGGAAGACATGTTCAAATGTAGCCAGTGCGACAAGAGCTTTGTCTACAAGGCCACTCTGGTCAGACACGAGCTGACTCACTCGGGCGAGAGGCCGTACCTCTGCGCAGACTGCGGAAAGGGATTCTTCTCCCACGCCGAGCTCTTGAAGCACGAGCGCTTCCACACGGGACACAAACCGTTCGAGTGCCCTCACTGCCAGAAGCGGTTCACCCAGTCTTGCTACCTGACCGTCCACCTGCGGTACCACACTGGAGCCCGGCCGTACCCCTGCAAAGAGTGTGGAAAGTGCTTCCTCAGCGCCAACCGGCTGAAGAGGCACCAGCGAACGCATACAGGCGAAAAACCGTACATGTGTACACAGTGCGGAAAGGGGTTCAAGCAGTCTTATCATCTTAAAGGGCACCAACGAACTCATGATGCAGATGTCACGCAGGAAACCCCTGCAGATGTCACCCTGGAAACCCAATTGCTGCCAATTCGAGATTAATGTGAAGCCTAGGGCAAGGGGGGCTTATTTAGCGCCATATCTGTTCCGTTTATTCTTTATTCTAATATTCTATATTCAAACTTGCAAGCAGTGCTTACTTTCTAAATAATAAATGCAGTGAATTTAAACTAATTGGTTGGTTATTAAGGCACAGTAAATTAGTCTACCAGCAAAAATGCCTTTTTATTTCACTTTATTACATTGTTTACAAGCTTTCATAAAATGTCAAAAGGCAGTCTTTATTGAAAAGCATATTTCACAACAAAAATATATGGGGTCCACAACATATACACCACTTGCATAATCTACTGAATGTTTCCCTTAATCACTTACCCCCCTCCCCATAACTGATAAACCACCCAATCATTTTGGCAGGTAAGGGGACAACTACTTACAAACAACCCCAAAACAAAATGATAGTAACAATGTATAACAAATCAATTGGTTTTTTTAATGTGACATGGAGGACTGGCAGCAGGTGGCAGTATTTCTACTCTACCCAAAGAAGCGTGTTAGATCAGCCCACCCAGGTAGGAGTGCTACACGGCTATGTGCAAAGTAATGGGGCAGTGGTCACTTCCCATGGCTTTGTTGCGAATCTTGCTGTCACAGAGGCCTGGCACCAGGGCGGAGGACAGCACAAAGTAGTCGAGCCGCCAGCCTACATTCTTCGAGCGGGCGTTCATCATGTAGGTCCAGAAGGTGTACGCGTAGGCCTGTTCCGGGTACAGCTCGCGGAAGCTGTCGGTGAAGCCGGCCGCCAACAGCTGGCTGAAGCCTTCGCGCTCCTCTGGGGTGAAGCCGGCGTTCTTTTTGTTTCCCTTTGCGTTCTTCAGGTCTATTTCTTCGTGGGCCACGTTCAGGTCGCCGCACAGCACCAGCGGCTTGCGCTTGTCCAGCTCGCTCAGGTAGGCCCGGAAGTCCACGTCCCAGGTTTTGCGGTAGTCCAGGCGGACCAAGCCCCGGCTGGCATTTGGAACGTAGGTGGTTACCAGGAAGAAGGTGGGGAACTCGGCAGTAATGACGCGTCCTTCTTTGTCGTGCTCCTCTTTACCTGTTGCAAGGGGGAAATATCATGCAGTTTAGTGTGGGGAAGTAGTAGACCCTCCTATTTCCTAAATCGCTGTCTGTATATTCTACCAAAAAACAAATACACCGTATTACAGATTTCAAAGGTGGAGTCAGCAATGTATCTTCTCACTGTTTAGGATTAGCTGCTTGTTCTGTGTGCGTCGCTGAACAGAGAATCTAGTGTTTCTATACAGCCCTGACTCTAAACGGGAACACAACGTGGTGCAGACCACACAAAACTATCCCAGCCATGGCTGTGTGTGTCCAATGTTGGAGGAGAAGCATTATAGTAAGAGGTGTGTTTTTGGTTTTATAGAGCTCAAATATTAAGCAAACATCCAGCATCACTGGCTCCACCTTTAATACTGTTGGCAAAAAAAAAAAAAGGTTTGCCTTTTTGCCTCACACTTACCTATGCCATAGGTCACATTGAGGGGCTCCGTCTTACATAGCATTGCGACACCACTATAACCTTCTTTTTCCTCAGAGCCGGCCCAGTACTTGTGGGGATATTCTGGCATGCCTGTGATGTCGGCAGGCAGGGCCTTCTCCGCACATTTAGTCTCCTGCAGGCACAACACATCTGGAGCCTCTTCACGTACCCACTAGAAGAAGGAAAATGAATGTTTACCAAACAAGACAGGACCTGCCTGGTAATGTTTGAAGGTTGTCCACAAGCTGCAGCCAGACTATCACAAAATGGAAGTCAACATTTTTAAGTTCATTATATAACCCAAATAAAAATAAACTTTAATTGAAATTGTTAAATTGCATTCCTTGAACATGGTGGCATCACTGTTGTATGCGTCAACATTCAGTATCCAAACATTCTCTGCAACATCAACAATAAAGTGTGAGCGAGCGTTAAATAGTAGCCCATTGTGAAATAAAAACTCACATCAAGGCCTTTCTTTTTCACCCAGGCCCGTAGCCCATCCACATTCCATGAGGTAATCTTCATGTTGGCAGCACGTCCATCTTTGCTGGTCATTTTATCAGGAGGGTCGTCATACAGTATTGGGGCATCAGGTTCCTTGGCTTTTTTCCCCTTCTTAGCAGGAGCTTTGAGGGAAAAAATGTGGGTCAAAAGTTGACATATATTTTGTATTATTAGATGAGTTATTGATAAGTGTCAGCATTTACTCATTACCACAAAAGAAACGTGGGTACCAACACATTAGTTAATGATGTCATAGTACATATATGGCTGACATAGACGTCATAGTATATGGCTGCACCAGAATATACAGGCCCCATATTGATTACGTTTGTAATATTAACTTAACCATACTTTGGTTAATTAACAAACGTACTTTTTACGTTTAAATATGAGTGGAAAAGCAATAATACCGGGGTCATTTTCAGGCTCTGCCTCTGCAGCATCTTTCTTTCCTCTCTTCATACTGGCAATTGCTCTGATTCCAAACAAACCTCGCACACTCACACCTACACACAACACGCGAGTCACTGCAAAACAAACTGTAAGAATTAGTTATGTTAACAACATTCTGTTACATGGTATTGAAATCAGTCGGGTTTAGGTCGTGGCTGTAATTTTGTTGCATTTCATGCATACTGTCTACACCAGTCCATGTGAGATCGGCTCTGTTAACCCTTACAAATACGTGCCTTTAATTGCTATTAATTGTGGACTTTACAATAAATGAACACGCACAAAACGCAGTAACAATGAAGACATTTAATTTCAAATGCAGTTTGGTATTTCAAGTATTCGTGGTCAATGCTGGGGCATATGTTCACAATCCTATGATATAATATGCAAAAATATTATAATATTATTTGTTTACGTGGCGGGTTATGTGCGGAAGATAATACGTTAACTGAAACCCAAACTAGACATTATTAATTTGCATGTTTCCGGAGATTGGCCTGGGTAAGCTATATCTACGCTAGCTATGCTATGGGACAAAGGGGGTTGGATACATTACTCCGAGAGCACGCTGCTGGTGGGAAATAATAAGATTGTGCTAGCCAAATACCACGACCTTGTTTATAGTTTACAAGTGCAAACGCTTGATGCTGACAATTCATTGAAACGTACTTAATAAAAGAGGCAGAAAACTTACATGCAATTTTAACAGGATGCACACAAATAAAACTTACTACGCACGCCACGGCCACATCCACACACAACACTACAATTCTACCATGGTGCTACAGTGCTAGGTTTATTAGCATTGGGTGCGTATACCATTTAGTACCAAGTGTCTCTGCCGGAATATTGACTATGCAATTAACTTAAAATAAGTCAGTGAAATGCATTTATTGGGTATTATGTATACGATAACATAGATGCGTTAGCTTATAAACTAATTGTTTTCTATGTTCGCAGTTGTGTTGTATGCATTTAATTTAGGCCTGTGCTTGAAACACATTGTCGACCACGTAACCATATGCATGATGCTATTAACGTGTATATCACACCACGTGTTTATTTTATTAAACTGCTTGAAATAATAAATAATATAACGTATTTTTATCAAGGCAACCCTTAAGACAGCTGAGCTATATTGGGTCCTACTTGCAGCGAGCTTGTTAAACTCTTTCAGTGTAGGTCAGTACTTCTAGATATTTTCTACATTATTAAAACTAATTTGGTTGTTCACCCTAACATTGTGTATGACTTAGATTTAACTCCGACTTGGTGTTAGTTTGCTTTAAAACAAATAAGCAAATATACCTTCCACCAATGAGTAAGCTCGGTTGTAATTTAGTAAACAATTAAACAATAAATCCTTTCACATTTGTCCCCATGTACGGTACGGTAGCGTTTTGAGTGCAAGGCAGTCATACATTTGTATTGCTTTGCTTTGACTTTAACGTTTTAGCAGTGATGACTATAGTAATTGGCTTCGAAGGCAGTGCCAATAAGATTGGTATAGGAATAGTAAGGGATGGGGAAGTGCTTTCCAATCCGAGGCGCACCTATATCACCCCCCCTGGCCAAGGTAAGTTTAATTAATCATTTCCCCACTACTTTATTTTGCTTATGAGGTATATCCACCTTAACTTCCCGTTCTTCCATGGCAGGGTTCTTACCTAGTAAGACAGCCAAACACCATCACGGCGTCATTCTTACTGTCCTGAAGGAGGCGCTAGATCAGGCAGGGTTGAAGCCAGAGGACATTGACTGTGTGGCATACACTAAAGGTGGGTAGCATCACGTCTGGTTTTGTGTCTTTTACAGCAGCATTACACCAGATGTCAACATAAAATATGCCAATTCATCCCCTTTTTTATTCCATCACCATAATTATTATTTTGTCTGCTCTTGTTTTCCCAGGGCCTGGTATGGGTGCACCTTTGTTAACGGTGGCTCTGGTAGCACGAACAGTGGCTCAGCTTTGGGGAAAGCCCATTATTGGCGTCAACCATTGTGTTGGACACATTGAGATGGGTCGTCTCATCGCACAGGCCGACAACCCCACTGTACTCTACGTGAGTGGGGGAAACACACAGGTTGGTGTGCTATTGGTGTTTATCAGAATTTGTCTATTCGGCATAAAGTCATATTCGGCAGTGGCTTAAGAACTCTGTGACAACAAACGGTTGTGGCCTACCAACCAATGTTAAACATTGGTGGTGAAACAGTTTAACATGTAGACTATTGATGCGTTCTGTAAAGTCTCTATATATCTTTAGTAATTATGCTAAATTTGGCTTTTTAGTATATATTCATATTATGATGAGCTCCCAGGTGATGCCAAGAAGCATTCATCGACACTGATTTGGACCATATAGAAGACGAAAGAAGCCTTAATTTCCAACGATTTGTGTTACTAAGCAATCGCACGTCACTTCCGGGTATTTGCCGTATTCGCCAACCAGACAAATAGACCAAATATAATGTAATAATCAAACCTGTATTTCTTTGGGATCAGGGAGAGAGTGTTTATCAAGGAGATATTTACTCACTAATTTCTCACTATTCAATCTCCCCATTAAGGTTATTGCATACTCTCAAAGGCGGTACAGAATATTTGGGGAGACTATTGATATCGCAGTAGGCAACTGTCTTGACAGGTTTGCTAGAGTTCTCAAGGTTGGTGCTCTTCCTTTCACGTTTTCCAATTTGTTTCAAATTTGGAATTTCTTGGCCACAGAAAATCTGTGTAGTGTGTACCAATTCTGTCTAATCCAATACATATAATTGGCTCTATTTATTGTGACACATTCTTCTCTCAGATTTCCAATGATCCCAGCCCTGGTTACAACATAGAGCAGATGGCCAAAAAGTGAGTTTGTTCATTTGTTTTCTCTCTCTCTCTCTCTCTCTCTCTCTCTCTCTCTCTCTCTCTCTCTCTCT
>JAODOY010000016.1:710365-733302 GCA_025399855.1 Forbesichthys papilliferus | reverse complement strand
AGGTGCAGCACATCAGACATGATTAACCAGACACAGGTGGAATTAACGAGACTGGGAAACACTGGGCAGGGAGTGACAGGCAAACAGGCTCAATATACAAGGGAAACATGAAGTGACGAGACTAACACAGGACTGGGAACACGAAACATTACAATAGTTATCTAAAAACTATTATTAACTAACTAATATTTCTTTGGAAACCATGTTCTGGTCTGCCATTGAGCCTTTTCATAGTACATTTGTTTTGCACCTGGGCCCGTAATGATTACACTACGCTTCTGTACGATGTGATAGTCTGACAGCATATGACAATTAATACAAATAGATGATTTAACACATTTGCATAATTTCAGAGGATTCTTAAAGTGAGATATTGTCTAAGCAGACTTACTCTGAAAATAAGGAAAACGGTTTAGATCCTCTGCTGGGATATTATACAAGTCATTGTTGTAGCTTGTTACTAGTTAATTCTAGCTCAATATTAGCTGAAATTTCTTGTTAAGACAAACTTAGATACATTCTCTTAAAACTAGATGTATTTTATAATGCAAAATATGCTTGACAATGTCATCCCCCCCTAATGTGCCCCCCTCAGGGGCACATTAGGGGGGGATACATACCCCCCAGTTTCGTAAAGAGCTAAATAAGTTTGGATGAACAAAATCACCCCCCTCCAATTTTGAGATATAAAAAAAAAAAAAAGTTACACGTCTTCTGTGTGTTAAACACAACAAGATATGTCTAGCAGCTAATCGAACGATTGTGGATTCGATGAAGTAAACAATTGTTATATTCACAACCGCTCTGCTTTGGATTTAACCATGTACAGTAGGCCTACAACTACAGGTAATATTGTAAATAAAGGTTCCTATGTTTGTTTACTTAGGCTATAAGTTAGACTAAATAGCTTGTTGATGGGGGAATGGTATGCTACCGGTATAACAGAGGCACTTTATAAGGACTTTGGCTATAATCTGCAAACGCATAGCTTTTCAACACAGCAGCATGGGTACCAGCATTATTTCAATACAGTCTTACAGAATGAATATAAATTGAGGTTTTCATTACTCAATTGCCCCACTTTCCATGAATAACGGAGCAGAATTCGTCTGGTCAGCACACTGCCTTTGTGGTACAGTAGGCTACCGTAGCTCCATCTCCGAAGATGAAGCAGCCTATTATAATTACTTTTAAATGAGGAGAGACGAGGCTGTTGGAGATGAAAAGATAAAGAGTGGTCCCCACTCACTGAGACAAAACAGTTGATGAGTGCAGATATGGAGAGACGGGACCTGCACGCTGTAGACCTGCATATTTTATGATTAGTCATTAGGAACATCTAGTTCTGCCATAGCGCCTCTGGCTTTAGTGTCTGAGTCCTCTGTAGTCCGCGCCTCTCCGGTCACGATAAAAGTGAACAGGCACAAGTATGCGCAGCTGTCAGCTTAAGCATCTAGTCTTTAAATTCAGGCTGAATTTAAAGATTCCTGGTCGTGGAACAACGGACCAGCTCTACTCTTGCAAGGAACCTGGAGGGGGCCTGGGAATATGCCCTTCCGGTCTACATGTGTTTTGAGGATCTGGAGAAAGCGTATAACTGGGTCCCCCGGGAGATACTGTGGGAGGTACTGTGAGATTACGGGGTGAGGGGGTCCCTTTTAAGGGCAATCCAATCTCTTTATGCCCAAGCGAGAGCTGTGTGCGGATTCTCGGCAGTAAGTCGGACTCGTTTCAGGTGGGGGTTGTTCTCCGCCAGGGCTGCACTTTATCACCAATCCTGTTTGTGATATTCATGGACAGGATATCGAGGCGTAGTCGTGGTGGGGAGGGTTTGCGGTTCAGTGGCCTGGGGATCTCATTGCTGCTTTCTACAAATGATGTGGTCCTGATGGCATCATCGGTCCGTGACCTCCAGCAATCACTGGTGAGATCACGGGTACAAGCTGCCGGAATGGGTTTTCTCAGAAGGGTGGTGGGCATCTTCCTTAGAGATAGGGTGAGAAGCTTTGCCATCTGGGAGGAACTCGGAATAGACCCGCTGCTCCTTTATGTCTAAAGGAGTCAGTTGAGGTGGTACGGGCATCTGGTAAGGATGCCTCCTGGGCTCCTCCCTAGGGAGGTGTTTCAGGCATGTTCAGCTGGAAAGAGGCCTCGGGGAAGACCCAGGACTAGGTGGAGAGATTATATCTCCACATTGGCCTGGAAGCGCCTCGGGATATCCCAGTCAGAGCTGGATAATGTGGCTTGGGAAAGAGAAGTTTGGGGTCCCCTGCTGGAGCTGCTGCCCCCGCGACCCAACTACGGGTCTACGGGAAAAGCGGATGAAGATGATGAATGGAAGATGGGTGGTCGGAAACCGTTTATGGTACTGCGAGTAATAATGCTTTTATCTGGATCAGTGATCAGTCATATCATGCAAAACATTTAACTTTATGTCCGTGATGATAACAAAGATAGAAGATGTCTTTGTTCACCTTTAACGTTTCTTGTTTAACAAAATATCACTTTGTGTTGTTGCTAGCAGCTAGCCCTCTATCTATAATTACTCTGTACTAGCAAGAACAGCTGCTATGTAACCCTTCATTCAATAATTAATGTGCTTATGGTTAAATGGCTGTTTAAAGGTTATTGGTTAAATGGCAAGGATGGTTGCGATGTTGTGCTGCGTAACACCCCTGTTCCTTCACAGGGCTGTGTGACTAGCTGCTTATGTGGTTGACATGAAAAACAACAAGCTACATACTGCCTTCTGTATCCTTTACTGTAGTCTGGACGGCAAGGCGGAAGTTATGCACAATATTAACACCTTAAAAACACTGCTGAAAATAAACCATATGTGGTTCAAACCCCATAAAACTATGTTCAAACCGTATTTGAGTACTAGCAGTCAGCAGTAAAGCAGTCGTAACCTCATGTCAACAGTAGAAGTCCTGTAATCTATTTTTACCTCAGCTTGTTGTATTGAGAAGTCAAGGAACTGTGTCAATAAGTGAAAAGGAGCATGAAATGACTCTTAAAGAATGTTGACTGAACTCATTCACAGTGACATTGAGTGAAAACTGTAGAAAACGAGAGAAAAAGCATTAGGACTTTATACATAATGCGTTAGACATTAAGACTAAATTTCTCTAATAATAACTTAACTTTAACATGTAAATAATGAATACATCTACTTAAAACATTGATTAATCAGTCTTTCCATAGATGCAAAATGATTCATTTGTCTGTAAAGTGTCTATACTGTACATTGTCTTGGTCAGCAACCTTTCCGACATGTCTGTGTTTTCTTTTCCAAGGAACCTGGATGTCCTTAGACCAAATGGGATGCTTTTCACCAAGCTCATAGATAATCATATAAATCCCTCTGTGTCTGTCATATTTGATAACTTCTGCTGCACCCTGTTATGCTTACTGAAGAAAAATGTAGAAGGTAGCTTGATGTGTTTACCATCAGGTGGTGATTGTGCTTAACAGTGGGATAGACCCTATTGCAGCTTTAATAAAAATTATTTGTGACTTGACCACACAAGGCACATTTACAGACTGTTGCTGTTTCAGGTAATTACTATATTGTGATCATTTGCTAATGCTATGTCTCTGTGTTATTAAAAGAAGACAAACTTTAAAAGAAAAGTTTGCTGTGTAAGTCTTTAATAATTAAAGTTTCCACATACATTACATATATAAACCAAATATGTTTTTTCCAGGTCAGTTATTATTTGTATTAGTGTATATTGTATTTTATATGTAACATTCATCAGACCCAAATTGTAGTTGGTAAAGGAATATACTTTTTTAACACATCATGATCAAATATAGTGGTGTACTGTAGTTTTTATATTATGATGTTATTGTAAAACAGTTGTTGCAGGTAAGCTGAAGTTTTATAACTTGCATGTTAACTCTGTTCAATTTACCTTTTTTTGAGAAAACAACAACCCCATGTTGGCGGCGACAGCAGTGCTATCATTCTAACAGTAATATGATAGCACTGCTGTCGCCCCCAACACGGGGTTGTTATTTTCTCAGAAAAAGGTAAAATTGTATTTTTAGGAGCAAGAAACATACTGATGTAGATCTTGCAGTAAGGCTAAAGATAAAAAGTAAAAATAGACACAGGCTTACAGTATGGTTGTGTTGTTGAAGAGTAATGTACTGTATACAAATAGTATAACTCATAAAAGAATGTGATACTGTATGTGTGTGTGTGTGTATACTGTGACTCTGGACAAAATTAAGAGACCACTGAGACAATATAAAATAAAAAATAAATAAACATATAAAACTAATGCATTCACACAGTTGAAGTCCATTAATTTAATTTTGTAGGTCAAGTAAACATGGAGATTCTTGAGGGTTGAGGCAATTAGCTTCTAGTTTGCTCATCTGACTAGACAAGAAGCTGGTAGTAGGCCTTGCTTTTTGCTGTGTGCTGATGGACAACAAGCATGTCCGCAGTGACTGATGGATATAGGACAATGTCTATTGAATGGTAAGCTCAGTTAGAAATCCTTACACCAATATAAGCTATAGTAGGTCTATTGTGTTTTCTTGTAGCCTGACTAGTTATGATGTGATCAAAATAGGAAAAAATATATACATTATATTTATATTTACACTGCAAATATAGTCAAGGCAATATGAAGGCTCTGAAAGGTTTTAGTACTAAGGAGAGCTTATCTTATGATACCTTAATAACTTGCCCATCTGCAGTTTCAATGAAGAACACCATCCAGGACTTGTGTTGCACTGCCAGCACAGAGGTAATGGAGCTGTACTGGAACAATATGGTCTTTGGTTCCAGAATCTTGAAGCTCTTGGGTTTCCCCACACACACACACACACACACATACACACATGAACCCGTAGACTAGATAAAGTACACCTGAGTTGGGTTTCCCTCACACAACCATTATACATTGTAGCGGTACTGTAATTGCATGATTAACTTCAACATATGCTGACACATTTACCATTTCATTACATTTGCAAATTTAAAGACAAAAGTACACCACTCCCTCCCACACCTGTGGTTGGTGGCCCTCTCTACTCCTTCCCCTACAGCACTAATATTCACAAGTGTTTTTTTTCTGCCCATTCCAATCTCCATATATTATTTAACACAGTTAGCTAAAAAGGAAATTAGAAGTTTGCATTCCATTCCACATTTAAATTTTTTTATATAATCTGTGTCCTAGCCCGTCAAAGATCAATTACTAGTGTTGACTCCATTACCTTTGTATTATGTCAACTATAGAAGTCTGGATCTTCTGGAGGGTTGGTCTCATGACTCTGGTCCGGGTTGATGTCAAAGATGAATAGCGCTGTGTCAGTTGGGTCTGGACCTGAGAATACACCTAACCCACAGCACTGGAGGACCCCCTGGGACCACAGAAGAAGACAGGAGATTCTGACAAGTTCTACCGTCAATACTGCAATTGAGTTTGGCACTTCGCCATGAAGCTAAAGTATCGTCTTTACTGACTTTGATTTCCAGCCAAATAAGGCGAATTCTACCCTCTTTAATACTTTTAGGAAAGCTGAAGAAAATATAAACAGTCAAATTAATTTGAAAACCATCCGTAAAGTGGACATCTTTGTTGTGTTGATAAAGGGGTGATTACTTGATTTTGCAGATGCACCTGAGAATATGTGTGCCATCTTTTCATCATTTGTTTTGCGCAAGGTCACCGTGTACCTATCAGAAAAGCATTTTTCTTTTAATTTGTTGCTTTTTCGTCACAGACAATATGTACGTCTCGGGGAGACGGGACGTCTCCACGTCCACCAGAAATGCAGCTGGTGTTTTCTTGGTATCATCAGATCCCACTCGAATATTCTCACTGTGCAGTAACATGGAGATATTCTTTAAATCCCGTATCTCACAGTATCCACACTTAATCACACCACATGTGATCAAGGTGTTGTTCACAACAAACGGCACCAACGTATTCACAATGAATGTTGCGTTCCATACTCTGAGGTTCGTTGAAAACGTGCATGTGAGTCGGTACTCTTTGGAGTAAACTCATAATAGGAGTCAAACTGAGGCTAAGATGCACCAGTCGTTTCTCTGTGACAACGTAAACCGAGCTGGAGGTAATGGCAAAGTCTCCTTTTAAGTTGAACACCTCGTTTTCGCAACTGCTCAATTCCACCCAGACGGAAAATAGAAGCGGCATCATTAATATCCCCATCATGTAGCACAATCAGAACCTTATAGGTCCGCTCGTGTTTTCCTGTAGCCTGCCTGGCCGCCAAATGGAAAGTACCCGAGGTGCGTAAAAGCGCACCATCAGACTACTTCCTGGTCTGTAGAAGAGGGAAGTAAGGTGATGCAACTCGTGGTTAAGGGCACAGGCCTAAATGTTTACTTCAATATGACACTGGTTATAGTATGTCCAGTGACTTTAGACGAAGTGCAGATGCGTTGCTTCCAGGGGGTCAACACTTTACTATGGTTTATTAATTTCACGATCTGGTGCCAAAAGCAACATTTTCCATTGACCACTATGTTAATACGTTAAACTTCGCTAATCGGCTGGTGCCAGAACTTTTTTTTTCCTTTCAAAATATATAAAATATAATCCAGAAGATTATGTCAGAGAAAGCACGACGCCCATCGACGCCTTGAAAGTGGTGTATTTTCAAAACGTTCGTCTATAATCAGGATGTCGCAATAAAAACTTCCCACGTCAAATCCACCACAGTGATAGCTTGCTAACTTGTGTGGGTGAGATACATTACAGAAATGAAGAGACTGGATTACAAAAACGCTTGTTTTAGCTTTAAGTTAAATTGTTTCACCAAATAATGTTTCAAGGCTTCATGGTTGTTAATATATTATTTCACAACACATGGATCGCTGCTATCAATGTGCTGTTATTAGGCCTAATACAGAAAACCTACGTATCGTGTTTTCAACATTAGTTAGTAAGATAGTACTCAACACGTTATGCCGGTATTTGCTTTTAAATAAAAATGTCCTTTAAGATTACTGTTAATCTCTTAAATTCTCATTTCAAATCTGTGTTTTTGTTTGGTTGGTTATGGTACCGTAATGTCTATGCAATAAACGAAAACGTGTCAAATCTCCTGCCTTCAATGTTTAATATTATATTATAAAAAGTGCTAGGTAAATATATTAAAGCAAACTAAAGTTATCACATGATCACCATATGAAAGTGCATTTTATGATTATATTCCCACATTTTTAATTGATATATTAATGGATGTATTATAATCTAGGGCACAGAGCAATCGATATGTGTTGTAGCCTTTTGGTCGTTTTACAGGTATATGAACAGTATATTAATGAACATGTATCGACAGCAATAGTTTTGTCATTGTCATTGTCATTTTACAAATAAAAAGACAGTAATTTTTCTGAACTTTATCATTGCCAATAAACAAATTAATTAATTAGTTTTGTGTGGTTACACAGGTAGCAGGATGCATTCAAGGTGTCTTAAATACGCCACATACATGAAGCTTCCACAGCTGATTCCATCCCGTTTGAAGAGGTCCCAGCCAGGTGTGTAAGCCTGCATCTTGGTGAAGCAAATCATCTTTAGATGGATGACCTGGGAGAGAAGAGCAAGGACCTTCCTGCTGGTTTTATGGACTTTCTTGTGACCAATGGCACCTGCAGGACTAGATAAGGTATGCACAGCCACCTAACAGCCCTCACCAACACCACACACAATCAATCACAGGCACTTGATATAGTCTGACCACAGGCTAATACTGTATGACACCACTATTGCCTGTACTAACTTTTAAGTTTACAAAAACTTAGTTCTGTGTTCTTACCCTTGATTCTGCATCACAGGAAACAAGCTTGTTTCAGTGTTTTGTTTGTATACCTAAGTGACAAGGAGGCACCATCACAAAATACAAAGTCAATGGAGAGTTGCGGGTGTAGTTTTTAAACTATGATGGCGTTGCGCTGTGTCTGTTCAATCATGATAGACTATACATATATTGTTCTTTCATTTAGAGGGGATTGACAAAGGGACAAGTTACAATTTAAATGTTTAGGCTATCTGTCAGGTAACCAATAAGGTTTCTATTTAAAACACTTAATTATCTCTCTTCTCTCCTCCCTCCCTGATGGTACACAGAGTGTACACTTGTAGACACCACTGGACGGTGGCTAGGGCCATATATGGAATGTCCTGAGCCAATGCCAACCAGATAATCTGACTCCTTAGTGCAGCCCTCTGTTTCTCCCCGTCCTTGTCGGTTATTGTTTGCTTTAAAGGTGAATGTTTTGCATTAAAATATAATTGTTCTGAACTCCAACCTGCGTCTGGTTTCTGTCACCTCATCCACTCGCCGTGACAGCCTATTTGGATAATAAACAAAAAAAATGTGTGTGTGTATGTATATATGTATATGTGTATATGATTTTAACATTTTGATCAAGCGGTTTATGTCATCTTACTTACGGCTTCTTTTGACATTTATATATCTATTAGAGAAAGAATATGATGTTTAATTCATATGGTGCTGCAATGCTTGCCAAGCCTAATTTATACTGACTTTAGATAAAGCAGGACATTTTTCACAATATAATATTTTTAAAGTAATTTATATGGTTTAATGCCATACAATAAATGGTTGAGATACCATTGAAAAATAGTTGAAGTTGCGTAGATTTTTTTGTTAGGATTTCAACGTTGTTTCAATATTAAAAAAGGGTGCAAACCTATTGTTGAATCAACATCAGCTCTCAACGTTGATTCAATTATGCTTACGTTGACAGCGAAATGTTGATTCAACGTTGATTCAATAATTGTTTGCCCAGACCCAATCCTCTTCAACAGGCTCAGCTTTAAGGCAGCTGAAGAGTGGACAAGCAGAGAGGTTCAAGATTGCATTGACAACTTTCTACGGGAAGTCAGGACACGCACCCAGGCCAGTTCTCATGCTCCACAGAGACATGCGGTCAGCCATACAGAGACAACCATATCACAGAAAATTCAGACACACTCACCTGCAGCGGCTTTTAGCACTAATCCGTTTTCAGCCCTCACTCTGTAGCTTTCGCCTACGGCAGCCCAGTTTCTTCCAGCTTCAGCTGCTACTCTCCATAACCTTCATCCCCAGGTGCCAATATTACCTCATCCAGTACCAATGCCCACCACTCAGCTCCCACAGTCACCGACACGTCTTTCAGCTGCTCAGCCTGGGTTTGAGTCAGCGCATTGCCAGCTTACACCAGGCCCTACCCCACCCATTGACAGGAATGGCACGCAGGCTCTAATCAATCTTTTGGATCGCATGTCACATCAAAATATGCAGGTTGCAGCCCCTGCCCCGCCCCCGTCTGAACAGGTTTCTCCTGGGCCTTCTCTGAGGAAGAACTGCCCTTCTGTGGTGGCACCGACCATTCCACACACATGCACTGCAGGAGAGAAAATCTATGTCTCTCATGCTTTGCTCGTGGTCATTGGAAGACTGCAACGGGCATGGACTGAGACACACGGTTTAGGTGGACGCCAGTCGAAATCGACTGTCGGAAAACTGAAACATTCATACTCGGGGAGGGGCAGTGTGGGAAGTGGACAGAAAACCCTCAGTGAAGATGAGTCAGACCTTGAGCTTCTCTATGTTAATGCCTATTCAGCCATGCCAGAAGGGTATCTAGTTGTATTTCAAGGATCAGCAGAGGTGCCTGCTTTCAGTGAGTTGTTCTACAACCAAGTGGCAGTGAACCAGAAGGTTGAACTGAAGGACATGATATATTCCTGAATGAGCAGGCGGAAAGTATACTGGTACATATAGCTAGGCTCCAGACCCTGTTTGGGCAATTTTAATATTGCTGAAAATCGTCCTGACCACTCTCATATACGTTCACGTTAACATCTTTTTTTTTTATGCAGGCTCTTCAATGCATTCTCTATGGCTTCCGGGAGTGCTTGCACTAATGTGTTTACGTCATGCAAAACGTTCGTAGGTGATGTGCATTGTCTACGCAACATGACCTAGAATGGTTCGTCGCTGCACATTATGGATTGTGTCTCATCCGTTCTGTCTGCGTGACTTGCGAAGTAAGTAATATCATAATGTTAATATATAATAATATAATATAATCTAGTGTGTATGCAAATGTGCTTTTCCATAACCCGTTTTAAAAATATCTAAACAGAAGCCAAACGTCAATGTTTTGCATTCACTTGAACCAAGGTGGCAGTAGAGAAGGTAGCCTACTGCCGTACTGTAAGAGAGATTGGGAGAGAGCATTTTGCTGCACCTAAAAACCATGAAAAATAACATGACAACTGAATCAGACTATTATGAATTCATTTATTTTCATTATCAACCTAAAATGTGTTTTGTAGCCCTAATTTATTAACACATTCATTTGATTAATTGGTAGACTACTTTCCGGTTATCTGGACCACAACATAGAACATAGAATTAATTATTTTTGAAGAGCTCCACTGCATAAGCTTTGTAAGGGTTAAGTTCAGGTTTGGGTCAGAAAGTGATTAAATTCAGGGCTATGGCCCGTGGCTGGGTTATTATCAGGTTAAGTGAAATAAAATCTGATGTTTGTAGCCTATACACAGCCCAGCCTCTGTAAATAGTAACACTAACAAAGTGGTGCAGATCACACCACACAACAATATCCTAGCCTTTGCTATGTGTTTTCAGTGTGTGGTGGGCAGAGCTTCTGACGGAAGAAAGAGGTTATTTTGTTTTGATCAACAAGCTTTCTCTAGAATGATTTAGATACCTTTAATTTACCTAGGCTATTGAATGGGTCACCAAAACAATTACCTTCCCCAATTTCCTGAGCAGGAGTCGTCACTGTGTCTCAGGTCAACACCCAACACTCACATATTTATATAAATAAATATTCACAGTAAACATCAGCATGAATATACTGTATATGTACAGTAGGCCCCCACTTTGCCCACAAGGGGCAGTAGATCATCAGATCAAGTAATGACTGACTGCAGGAAAATAATTTTAGGTGCTTTACTCCACTAGACGGTGCTGTAGCCATGTCCGCCTACATTACATACATACGCACACTTGCATAGTAAAATAATCAATGGGAGTTTGCATGAACTAGCTTGATTTCAGGATGTCTTCTTTGCTGCTTAAGAGAGATGCATTTATCCCCAGTGTTATAACCGATTTCAAATGGTGCTAGAAGGCTATATGGGGCTCTAAGCACCAGAGGAAATCAGTCATCTTTGTTTGGGGAAAAGGGCAAACTGAAGGGAATTGAGGAGGTCCACCTGCCACTGTTTAAGTCTGCCAGTCACTGCCAAAGCTGCCATGCTGTCCCCAAGAACACTGATTTCAAATGGTGCTAGACAACGTAACACACATCTAAACCACCACGTGAAACCAGCTTCTGGGAGAAGACGAATAAAGAAACCGCCATTGTCATAGATTATTTTTGTGTCGCAAATAAACTGTTACATAAAAGATTTTAGCGACCATGTTGTCATACTGAAATATATTTAATAAAACTTGCCCAAAGAAAAACACATACAGCATGCAAAGCACGTACAAATGCTTCTGACTAGAATAGACATTTACAGATATTTATACTATTGACAAAACGGGTGGCAAGAACATTTTTAAGTTGCAATCAAGGGATAGTAATTTACAATTATAATAAAATAATGTTGTTATAACTCACTTTACAGCGACAGTTGTCATGGCGTCTTGGTTTTGACGACGCACTTTGCTAGTGATGCGTAATGTAAAAAGTAGCGACTGTGCTTTTACACATGGTAACACATTTTTTTCCCATGTTAGGGCAGTTCACCACCTCTCCCAGTGTCTTCCTCGTCAACTCATCCTGACCCCGACGTGATCCAACTGTCACTGTAAAGGCTTGCTGTGAATTATAGCAACTAATGTGACCCTAAAACGGTCTGTTTACAATGGTAATCAATCATGATACAACACAATAAAAATACACGACATAGGGTACTAGATAGGCACTGGTCAACATGGTCATCATTTTTCTGGTCCCAGGCAAGGAGCTAAGGTCAATCAGTCATATTTAAGATACAGTAAGTTGTGAGGCTATCTAATATTAACTGGACATAGACTGGAAATCAATATATTATCTAACATAAACCAAAATGTTGGACATTCTAAGGATGGAAAGTTCAGTCAGAGGAGAGAAAACATGAATGCTACTTTTCATTTCATATTAATTATATATTCGGTTGTCATAGTAACACTCATAGTAACACTCTCAGAGAGTAATATCCTTGTTGCAGAGGGTTTTTCGAGATGATGGGCTAAGAAACCTATTATAACATGTTTACAAGAGCTACTTGAATATTAAACCATTAGATTATGTAAAAACATAGTTACAAATCACATATAGAACAGCACAGTTTATGGTACCAAAACAAAGGTCATATCCTTTGAAATCTGAACAAAAATTTATTTTGAAAATTCCTTAAGCACCATTGATGCTCAATTGATGGCAGAGCATACAGTTGTGTTGTGTGTTGTGTGTGTGTGTGTTTGACCATATTTGTGTGTCAGTGTGTAAGTCGTCCCACATGACAGAGCATACAGTTGTGTTGTGTGTTGTGTGTGTTTGACCATATTTGTGTGTCAGTGTATAAGTCGTCCCACATGACAGAGCATACCGTTGTGTTGTGTGTGTGTGTGTTTGACCATATTTGTGTGTCAGTGTGTAAGTCGTCCCACATGACAGAGCATACAGTTGTGTTGTGTGTTGTGTGTGTTTGACCATATTTGTGTGTCAGTGTATAAGTCGTCCCACATGACAGAGCATACCGTTGTGTTGTGTGTTTGACCATATTTGTGTGTCAGTGTATAAGTCGTCCCACAGTTACTGCCTCACCGAGCCTATAAAGCTAATGACAGTCAGAGTAGGTATTGTGTTATATCTGACCATACCTGCCTCTACTACTCATACTCATACGACAAACTCTACTGCCGGTAGAGTTATATATCTCTCTCAAATCTCCCCCAGCTCTCTGTTGACAATTAAAACACCAAGAGTGCACAAAATGTGTGTATACGAGAGGAGTAGAGAATGGTGTGAGGCCATGAGAGCTTAAGGTGAGGAGCAGAGAGCAAAGCAAGCCACAGAAAGGTGAGGCAAGGGCGGCCACTCTCACACAGTGCCTCAAACCAAAAAAGGACATTTGTAATGCAAATGAGTTATAACTGGTCATTTCACCATGTCCAATACAGATTTACTTGGTCTAGGAATTATATAGAAACCAGTTACATTATCAAACATTAAGGATGATGTCATTTAGGTTACTGCTTACATTATAAATACCTTTATGATAAACCACTTTGAATTGAAGGGTTCCAGACTGATACTACCAGCAAACAACTGGACTTTGAGAGACCAGGATGGTATCACCAGGCTAGATGTGACTTTCTAGAAAATGTGTTGATTCTAACCTAGTGTCTTCTCTGAATGTCAAAGGTTAAAGGTTAATTAAAATGTGAGACAATGTTCACACTGTACCTATGCACCTATGTGGCTCACACTGTACTGTGTGGTGGAGGAATGCACCTATAAGGCTCACACTGTACTGTGTGGTGGAGGAATGCACCTATGTGGCTCACACTGTACTGTGTGGTGGAGGAATGTCCCTATGTGTCTCACACTGTACTGTGTGGTGGAGGAATGCACCTATAAGGCTCACACTGTACTGTGTGGTGGAGGAATGCACCTATGTGGCTCACACTGTACTGTGTGGTGGAGGAATGTCCCTATGTGTCTCACACTGTACTGTGCGGTGGAGGAATGCACCTATAAGGCTCACACTGTACTGTGTGGTGGAGGAATGCACCTATAAGGCTCACACTGTACTGTGTGGTGGAGGAGTGTCCCTATGTGGCTCACACTGTACTGTGTAGTGGAGGAATGTCCCTATGTGTCTCACACTATACTGTGTGGTGGAGGAATGTCCCTATGTGTCTCACACTATACTGTGTGGTGGAAGAATGCACCTATGTGGCTCACACTGTACTGTGTGGTGGAGGAATGCACCTACAAGGCTCACACTGTACTGTGTGGTGGAGGAATGCACCTATGTGGCTCACACTGTACTGTGTGGTGGAGGAATGCACCTATAAGGCTCACACTGTACTGTGTGGTGGAGGAATGCACCTACAAGGCTCACAGTGTACTGTGTGGTGGAGGAATGCACCTATGTGGCTCACACTGTACTGTGTGGTGGAGGAATGCACCTATAAGGCTCACACTGTACTGTGTGGTGGAGTAATGCACCTATGTGGCTCACAGTATCATTGTCTGTTTGTGATACGGCTAGTGACAGCTCAGATGGAGCTCAGCACACCACCATTTATGGGAGCATGGCCGAATGCTTATATAACTCGGAGGTCGTCATGACAACAATGCTAAAAAAAAGTCCAGCATTGCACTTGCACTTTCAGATGTTTAACAAGCAGAGTGCCAGATGACAAATAGTGACCAGGATATTAAATGGCACCAATATTAACACTATAGCTTGTTTTGGAATGAATATATAATAATCTCTATTACTAAGAACATTGGCACATAATGCCATGTGCAGATTATATGTTTTAATTACTCGTTGCTGTGGGTGGGTCAAGTAAGCTTGATCTAAGGGGGGTCAGAAAGGACGTGTGTGAAAGTGTTTTATCATTAGATTACTGTAATTCCATGTATGGACACAGGGGGGCGACAAAACCTATTAAAAGACAACCTATGAACCACCCAACCCATGGCCGTTGCTAACCAGCCACTGCACGCCTCAGTACACAGTACACCACAAGAGAGAAGGGACAAAACAAAACCCAATCCTTACGATGTCAACAACACAGACCAGAACAACCCATGCACAGAGAACTTGTAAAGATCTCTCTCTCTCTCTCTCTCTCTCTCTCTCTCTCTCTCTCTCTCTCTCTCTCTGAGACGCATGTGTTTGTTGTCGACCGACACACACACACACACTCGCTCTCATGGATTCCTGTTCAATTCTCTCCCAGGATGTGACACAAAGAGACATAAGACTCCCACACACCACTGCCATGAATTGCTGTCCTTTGCTGCCACGGGCGTTGGTGACATCACACTTCCTGACACTGTCCATCCCAACTGAGAGAGAGAGAGAGAGAGAGAGAAAGAGAGAGAGAGAGAGAGAGAGAGAGAGAGAGAGAGAGAGAGAATAAATAGTTGTTAAACTGACAAAAAGAACATGTTTCTAAGAAAACCAATGTATGTAACTGTTTCAGGGTCTGTCGGTCAACAGGTCAAAGACAGGCACATTTATTCAATACCTATGTAAAATCATTCATAGATTCCAGCATAACACCAACTTCTGGAAATAGACAATTTTTCCAGCCAAGCTGCACAGATGGGGATATTTCTTGTTCTCATATTCATATGTATTACGAAAGTATTCCAAGTCATGCCTATTCTTGCTCAGACTGAAATAACAACACACCAATTGTATTTGCTTGAGAAGAAATAGAAAGGTCTTATCAACATCATCACCAACCATTTAGGGAGCAGGCCTTATTGTATGGATGGATAGACTGATGAACAAGCCAGAGGGTTACACATAGAAGAGGTAGCAGCATTATGAATGGAGAGTACTGTAAGATGTCTTATCTAACAGGAAGTATCTCTGACACTGCTGTCTAATCAGGACAGCATGCAAAGCGACCTGCCACAAAACAGCATCACCTTGTGGTGACAAAAGACAAGGGCAAATGTAGTTGCCTTGAAACAGAAAAGTTTTAAAAGTACTTATATGGAAGAGTGAGTCAATATAAATATATGTGTTTTAACGAAAGAGCCAACCGGAAACCCTTAATTTTAATTATGTCATTTTGAGAGTTAAAAGCCAATGTTCCTTCACCTAAAATATGATATTTCCCCAGATAAGTCCCCAGAATGCAATTTTTAACGGACTCAAGCAGTGTTTGGCATCAGTTTCTTGTGTGCTAGAGTTGTTAAAGCGCATGTTAAAGGGTCACTGGTGCTGCATTCAGTTCTCTGCTACATGGTGCTCGTGTCTAAGCTCCTCCAGGCTGGTGACCTGAGACCGTAGCTTCCTGTCTCATAACATGTACATTGTGTGTTTTCCAGGCATGGCATGCAATGTTCACCCAATACAAAGTGCTTTCATGTTGAAGATGAATCACTATAAAGTCAAAAACAACTGTTCATGCCTTGAAACTGGCTGTGGTACCGCCCAGTTCTGCTTCAGAAAAGCCACACTTCAGTTCACTGTTACCATAACGACCCTCTGGAAATCTGGTGAAAAACACCTGAAACTATTAATCATTTCTAATGTTCTGCAACATCTGCAAGTAGAAAAACATAGGCTGCCATTTTAGAATAAAAGGTCCACTAATGATTGTGTTATAGCAACTCCAGGACACCACACTTGAACAGATTAATTTGAATATTTCCCATAAGAAATACATGTTGACTCATCTCAAAGAACTACTGCTGATCTCCAGACTGGAATTGGTGTGTTTGTATTAGGGCAATAAAAAATGTTATTACGTTTAATTACGTAAAGCGAGCGATTAATCGGAATTCCTTTTTTCAATAGACTGACAGCCCTAGTTTGTATTGAAGAGAATAATTCATAGGGGCCATTACACAGCTCATGCAGAAATACCTTCCCAAAATTGGAGGTTTAAAAATACTTGTGGAGTTACAAAATGCACTGTTTAAGGATAAGGTCAGTGTCATTTTATATTTTTCCTGCGGTCAACATAGCCTACAAAAAGTGCACAACCAAGTATTATGCATCTAGCCTACTTCAGATAGACTATACAATAGGTCTTGGGAAGCCACTCCATTATTGTCTAAACAACAATTACTTTTACATTGAACATAGATGTTGTAGCATACATTTTTATATGAAAACATAGCTTTGTGTTCTGCTGTAGCAGTTAGATTTTCTTTATACTGGTGGATTCGAACGGCTGACTGGACCTTATGACCTATATTAATTAAGAGTTATTATTAAAGATAAGCCCTTATATCTACTAATGAATTATCTTCATATCACAGCAGATTTCTAGTAAGACTAAATGAAGTCCACTATTTGTTCCCCAGACTAATTGATCACCTAAGACATTTCATCTGATCTTACTGTATTCTCATCCCCCAGAAGAAGGGGGGAAGCTAATTCATTCAGACCAGACAAGCCTTTAGACCTTACAGCAAGCCCTCCTGCCCTCCAATATACATTTAAGGTGTTTCCCTCCCTTCTCTTCTATTTTCCTCTGCTTCTGTTTTGGTCAATACCATGGTATGTTGTATCTTTGGTAATAATCCTATGAATCTATGCTACTTGCCTTTATAGTCATGTTTGTTAACTTTAAACTACAATTCAAACTGTTTCATACTTGATAATATGCACCAACCATTTCAACTAATTAAATACACAATTGTTTGACAAACTACCTGGGACACTTCACTTGGAGTTTTGAAATCCATCTCCACCCTGTAAACAAGGAACTTTTAAATTGTGCCTCACGCAAATGTTTTGACCCTTTTCAGGACTTGATTGACATCACCCTGACTACTTCGATTGTACCTTGATTCATATTTTATAGGCTCCCAGACACCGACACAACACATTCCACTACACCCTCGGAGCAGTTAACATTTCCACAGAAAAACTTGAGCCCACATCATTTGACACATTTGTCCTTGCCCCTAAAGACACGGAAACCAGAGTTGCTCCTTATGGAGAATCTCTAACATCTGGGTTTTGTTTGGACTGTGTTCCGGGAACAGAACAAAGTCAGGGCCTCTCTCCATCTCTCTTTCTCTCTCTCACTCTTGCTCTCTCTCTCTACACACATAAACACTCCTACGGACTCATCTGTGACTGGATAAAAATAGCGAGACATGCACCACTGAAATGAATTTCTTTCGAAGTTGGTGTTAAAGGCACACAAAATCACATTACATTTTTGCCAGGAATGGGAGGTTGGCTGGGGATGGCGTAGATGGACAGACCTATCAAAAGTTGTTAAGAAGATTATAATATTTTTTTCTTTTTTCAAAAACAGAAAAGCAGCAAACATGTTTTATGTATTCCAGTCACCCCACTACTGTTTTCAGTTACAGCCTAGGTTTAATGTTTCCCAATATGACACACACTTTTCTTCACTCCATCAAGCAGTGAGTCAGAGAAAGACACACCTAAGCCTGATTACGCACGGATGTACGCACACACGTGCAGTGCTGGTATCTTCAAAAAGTGAAAATACACAAAACATACATAACGATGCCATTAAAAACACAGTGAAAAACACATTCATACCAACATCACATGAACACACACACTAATTCGTGTGGAGTTAGTCATCGTGAAACTAAAACAACCGCAGATGAGCATGTGTCCCTCCTGGATCATGAAGCCTACTTCCCAAAAAAAGAATGAAATTGTTTCCCAGAATTCCCTGTGTTTGTGCAGCACGGATATGACTGTACATAATCCTGCTTATCTAGAGCCAACTATTTATTTTCTCACATTTAAACGGCAGTGTGTATGTGCGTCTGTGTGTTTTTTTAGTTTGTTGATGTAGTTAATTATTCACATACTGTATGTAATGATAAACCCAAATCATAGCTGTGAACACACTGTATCTATACAATATTAAACAATATTCATGGCCATATAGCCAACTGACTGTGAACCTAACCTGCTAGCGAGCAAGTTTTCTGTCTTAGTCTTCTGAAGCAGCTGAGGTGTCCTTTCCTTGTCACCCGGATGTGGAAGCCAAATTAATTCACACAGCTTTACATCGGAAAACGATTTTGAGACCACAATTATATGTGGAATACTTTGATTCCCCTAATCATATGTTACCGTTTTTTCACACTCATTGATCTAAACAACATAATCCATCTTTTTATGTTGATGTGTTAAACAGTAGGCTAGGACAGAGAAGAGTAGAAATTTGGTTCAGTGGCTCTCGTTGAGTGGCCCTCGTAGCGATGGCGGCCAGCCAAGTTAGTAGATCTAAGTGCTCTGGGCCTCTGGCTGGGGCCTGCAACCTGACCATTTTTTGAAGATATGGGGGGGCAGTTCAACCCAAGTGTTTTAAACTAGATGCCATAGATGTCATTTTGAACCCATTGCAAGGGTCTAGTAGCAGAAGCAGGTAATCCAGCGAGCCATGAGTTACATTAGTCTAGGCGATCTAGGAGATCACTACAGTTTGAACCAATAGCTGCACCGCTTCTTTTGTGAGGGATGGGCTAATCCTTCTAATGTTCTAGAGGGAGAATCTGCAAGCTTGGGTCGTTGCAGCGATGTTGACTGAACACGATAATTGATTGTCCAGGACGACTCCAAGATTCTTCACCGTTGGACTGGAGGACACGGCCGTGTTCTCAAGGGTGATGGAGAGGTCCAACAGAGGGTAGTTCTTCTCAGGAAGATAGGTGCAAAGACATCCAGTCACTGATGTCAGTGAGGCATCCAGAGATACGACATACAATTACATTTTTAGTCATCAATGAATATTACTTCAGGTCGTTTCAGTGACCATTTCTAGGCAATTGTGGGCGTTACTTTGGTGGGACAAGATGCGTAGATCACGTACACCAAATTTTTTAATAGATTGTGATGTATAAAGGAAAACAAGAGTGGGACGTACGTGCACACACACGCACACACACACACACACACACACACACACACACACACACACATACGCACTGCACACACATGTATTCTCAATACAATATTCTAAATGCACTAATCTAATTTTTCTTATACATACAAGCACCTAAAACTAGAAAAATATGGGCGTGGATTGCATGTATTATTCAGAATATTAAAATCGAACAGACTAGAGCCATATTTATCCATATTTCTGAAAAATTGTGAAATAGCATGAGTATATATTCTATAAAAGTAATTTTGTCTCAACTACTACACACAGCCATAAACATTGACTATTTTCTGATGTGTAGGCAAGCTAACTGTGACAGGTCAGTTTCTATGAGACGGCTTTTAACTGAATACAGACCTATATAAGGCCTTGTGTGTATATAGCACTGCTGTATTTACTATCTAGATCTATAGCGCTGACTTTTCCCTCGTTTGATCGCACCCAACTCACAGGGCCGGGAGCCTTTTGGACCTCTTCAGATTCTGTTGCCTCAGAACTGTCTGTCAACCCTCCTTCTCAAACTACCCACAGCACCCTGCATCTCTCTCCTACTCTGCTTGTCAGCTGAGCTCTCCTCTCCCTCGAGTACCTGTCCTCTCACCTCCAGGACAGACACGCTCCTTCTTCGTGGGTGCCTGAATATACCTGACAGCTTGCAGAACAGTGCTTAGTGCCGCTGAAAGAAGACGGAGAACGATGCGAGCAGCATGAAGGCTTCACATTCTCAGACGTCCTCCACCTGATTTGGATGAAAGTGTCTGCTATCTGTGCTAAATGATTCAAACGGACATGTCAAGCCTGGGAGATAACAGGAAGTGTTGAGCTGTGTGAGATGTGCCTGCAGTACTAGGGTTGGTCACCATACCAGGAGAGAAGCAAGTTGCTCCCGTTCGATCATGGGTGCTTTTGTACAGCACATTTCAGGGTTCCTGGAGCGAAAGGCATCTTACTGTACAAACATTCACCTTAAAGGCAGGTTAGGCCCACATCCCCAAACCTCTGCCCCATATATCTGTGTGGAACAGCTGTCCACAGAGATATGCAGTCATCTGTAGGAGGACAGCCCATAAAAGCTACAGTGGAAGTGGTAGAGAGACGTTCCACAGGTGCAGGAGGGGCTGGCTCTCTGAGTTTCATACCAATACAACAATGTCTTTGCAATGCACGATGTACAGCACAAACAAAGCAAGATGTGTACCTATTAATGTTCTGCTGTGATACAAAAAAGACTCTCTCGCAGCACATAAACACACGTGTGCAGTGCACACCCAGCTCAAAGCTAATTGGCCCTGGCTGGCCTGCTTCGTGTCCCCGGCAGGAAATAATGCAAGGCAGACCCTACGTCGTGCGTCTGAGAGTGCTGTTTTGACACCTGTTACAGTAATGATCAGGTGTCAAGTGCTGCGGGTGGAGGAAAAAGACACACACACACAAGCCTCACACATTGACAGACAGGCAGGCAGACAGACAGAGCTATAACGCTTCTTGGACGTATAGTTAGCCCCCATGTTGATATGCTAGCTGACAGCTGGACACACTCAGACCTGCTGATCTGAGGATGAAACCTAACAGAGCTCTTTTACAACCCTGTCTGCATCTGGCACCTTGTTAATACTTCTCTCCATAGAACTCATGCACTCTCCTCTCATGTTTCACACACATGCACGCACACACGTATCAATGCAACATGGAGTCAGGGTGGCAGATGAACCAGGCAGTAGTATACAGTATAGCAACTCCATTAGCATGCAGTGTGTGGTGGCTCCACATGGTGTTATAAGCCAGGCTGCCTTCACAATAGACACATGGAGTGGACCTCTACACCAGCCAGCCCCAGCTCCTCTACAGTTGCTTGCTGGAACTCAGCATGTGACATGATTGAACCTTTAAGATTTAACACAAAACACTTGCTCTGAAATAAATATGACAAAAGTAAAAGAGTTGTATGCACGTACGTATGTATACATATGTATGTACAGTATATGTATGTATCATGTAATCATGTATGTATGTACTGTAAAAATGTATGTGTATCTAAGTTTGTATGTATATTTATTTGTCTGTGTATACTATAGGTATGTGTGTACATTATGTATGTACAAGTGTATGTATTGTATACAGTATGCACTGTGTACAATATGTAGTGTATGTACGACGTGTGTATGTATTTGTATACAGTATACACTGTATACAGTGTGTGCGTGTGTATGTAAGTACGTTTGCCCTCGCTTTCTCTCTGTAATACATTTGAGGTAGTGCATTTATCAATAGAGGGTGGGGCAGGAGTTGCACAGATTGTGTTACAGCCCAGGTATGGGTTGCACGGGAGAGCAGCACACTTGCAATGAAGCAAAGCTCAGGCCGGCCAATAAAATGCCGGATCAGACACACCCACGCACATTATCGCACGTCACACAGCAACCAGACCAAAGCAAACCTCCTCAACATTGACAACTTAATATGCCCGTTGTAATGCCACAAAAGCAAAAGGAAGTACATTACTCACTCTTCTTTCTTGGCTCAGGATTTGTCCATCTGTCCAACTTCACCATGTACCAACGCCTCCCTGTTCTTGGGAGGTCACAGCCATCAGATTGTGGGGCTTCATCGTGTTTGTTTGGTCCCCGTTACTGTGCTCCTAGGTCTCTGTTTACAGAACAGTTTCACTTACTTTCTCTGTCTCTCTCTCTCTCTCTCTCTCTCTCTCTCTCTCTCTCTCCAAAACAAAGTGGGTGTATCTCCCTAAAGCAGTTTAATAGAGTGACAAATGAGGCAAGCACACACCCACCTGTGACTGAACGATGCGTGTGAGAGGCTGTGTGTCTGTGTGTGTGTGTGTGTGTGTGTGTCTCATGTACCTCACATGCACACACACTCATACTTTGCCTACAGGCAGGTTGGAGAATTAGCATGTTCCCTGGCATTGTGTGAATGTTTTTAACAAGCACCTGGAGGGCAGCCCAAAAAATCTGGAGCAATGGCCAGGAATACGAGGAGAAGGAGGAATTGTGAACAATATTGCTCCAGACTGCTCCTAGTAGGACGTCTTCAACCACGTCTCATTGCACTGCTGATAGAAGCTCTGTTATTTAGCAAGACCAATTACCCTAGTTCTGCTATAGACAGGGAATAGAACCCCATACACTGGCAGTGTTAGTGCCTTACTACACATTGAGAGTGCCTTGCTATAGACAGGGAATAGAACCCCATACACTGGCAGTGTTAGTGCCTTACTACACATTGAGAGTGCCTTGCTATAG
>JAODOY010000016.1:681474-699794 GCA_025399855.1 Forbesichthys papilliferus | reverse complement strand
CCTTCACGTTAACCAATAGGATGGCAGGATGCTCTCCAGCGGACTATGTAAATATGGCGAAGAAAAGGACGGATGCTTAGCTAGCTCTCACATGGACACATGATATAATCCGTTACTTACCTCAAGTTCCCTTTGAAGGATAGACAGCCCATACTGTCCTCTTCATGACACCCAGGAACGGGTCCACGTTTTCCTTCCTTTCTTTCTTTCTTTTTTTCTGAGCATAAAATCCCCAGCAACACACACAGCGCTTGTGTAGCCATGATTGACAAATACTTGACCGGGTGCACTGCGAACTATGATTGACAACTTCTTGGCCCCTCCTCCCTGATGACACATGATCTCACGCCAGGTCGTGAACGACAGCATACTGTGATCGATCGGTGTCATACGTGTAGTGTTGCCAGTCTCCCTGCCATCACACATCAAGAATATATTGCACAATGTTCGTCTAATCTGACATGGTAACAATCGTGAGAGACAAAAAAGTTGTGTAGTGGATACCCGGCATTATGGAGATTTAAACACTAGTGATATAGTTTCAGCTATTAGCGTACACGCCTGTCCTGTAAATCAGCATCTCTAGTCTCAGTCCACATGAGAGCTGTCAGGATAGAGGGCGGCATGCTTTACTGTGCTTTACAGTGAGAGGAGAAGGGAAGGAGAGAGAGGGAGGGAGGGTTCAACAGCCCTGTCCGTGCTGACAGGAAGTCAGCTCGGATCAGTGCCAGCGCAGGAGGACTTTGGCCGGGCAGGGTCGTAAATGAAACCCTCTGATTAATTGGTGTTAATGGTGCCAAGGGAATGTAAGTTGGCCCAAGTGTTTGTGTGTGTGTGTGCGTGCGTGCGTGCGTGTGTGTGTGTGTGTGTGTGTGTGGATACAGTCTGTGTGTGCCCGCACGTGGTTGCTCAAATGGTTTCCTTTGTGTAAAATAAGACAGAACTTTAAAGAACTATTAATCCCAGAGGAGAAAATCATTGATAGTTCAGCGCTGAAATCTCAGTAGAAGCGAAACACACTCATTTGATTTATTGCGATCCAGCCAATCATGCATGTGAAGTCATCAGCGTAGCAAACGTGACATATCTGAAGACCTTCCCCTCTGTCCAGATGGAATGAACTGCATGAACAAGCAGCACGGCTGTGCACACATTTGCCGGGAGACATCTCCAGGGAAAGGGGGCGTGTCGTGCGAGTGCCGGCCTGGCTTTGAGCTGGCCAAGAACCAGAAGGACTGCACATGTACGTATAACTTCAACGCGTCCACACCAACACGTGCAGACACACACACACACACACACTTTGTCAATGTGTGGCTGAAGAATTCAATGTATAAATCACCTTACAGAATTTTTCCCTTCCAAACTTGTTGCACCATTTCACACTGTTATTCAGTGTTGACAGATTCAGGGGAGACGGTTCTCTTATCGGCCTGCAGGGGACAAGATTTGAACACCCCCTTATTTAAACTGTTTCTCTTCCCACCGAGAGTCATGGAATCCAGAGTTCAGCTATGGAATGGTTCCGTTATGAGCTGTTAGTTTAACTTTATTTGGCAATACAGCGTGTTCGTGAGACGATATGATTGTGAAATGCTCTAAAGGGCTTTAGCGGCTCTGCCACAAGCCACTCTGGTGATATTTTATTTGCGTCTGAGCATGGCTTCACCGGGACAAATGATGCTTATCACTAGACTCTCTCCACCTCTGCCCTGTTCCCAACTTTTCTACAGCTAAAATCTCTTCACTGCTCTCTTTTCTTCTTTTCTTTTTGTCCCTATGACCAATTGCACTTTAAATTCTAACATGCATTGAAATACTTCTGTATTGTCTAAGCACTTGTATAACATTACAGACTTTATTTATATAATATTTTACTAGTTTTATTGATTATTGTTTTTAGTGTTTATTTGTTATTTATGTTGTAATTGATGAAATTGCACCAGTAATAATCTCGTTGTATGCAGCTCTTACAATGACATTAACATTGATTGGATTGGATTCTATTTGATTCTATTATTTTCCTCAACTCTAGAATATCTCCACCTCCCATATGCCCTTCTTTTCACTCCCCAACTCTTCGAGTGAAGCTTATTTGTTAAAATACATATTTTGGTTATTATACACGTCTGGATCGCCAAGACTCTCGGCTATCAATATAATCTAACAAGCAGTGCCCAAATTAAACTATTTTTCCAAGTCAACCCTATTAAAACCCATATCACATATTTGCATGTGCAAATATTGTTTGTGCACGTTGACACCCACGTAAATAGCACATTTTTTTTTTAATGTCAGGCAATATAACGTAATACACCATCGGAAAGAGCGCACTCACATTGTTCTAGCCATAGTCTCCAAATAGCAGCACGACTGGCATAAACATCTTATAAAGATCACGACACGAATTACGTTTTTCAAATTAGAAATAACACACTTCGCCTTACCTGTGATGAGTTAGTTGAGATAGCTTGCCTCAAATTGACCCATACATTTCTTAAAAACAATATTCCATGAACAAAACGATTCTAAGAACGGCATACTAATCATCCATTTTGAATAAATGTCAGTAAAAACAATACAAAATGAGTAAAAACAATACATTAAAAAAAAAGTAATATTACCACTCATGTTACACTCATCATCCCAACCCTACAATCACAAACAAACATTGGGAGTCCCATTCCCACCATCCCCAAAACACAAACCACCAGGGACTCAATCTAAAACTACTACCATTCTTTCCCGGATACAGAGGAACATTTTAAGTGGGTTATATGACAAATTTAGCCAATCACAGCTGGAGATATTTAGAGATCATAGGTAGTTACATAATTGTTCGCTCCAAAGACGGCAGGAATGTAATTTTTCAATGAGAGATATTTAAACCCTTTGACTCAAAATGTAGATTAGTACATATATTAATAAAATAATAGCATATATAAGCACATATATGTATATTTCTGCAGTTATGTATGCATATAACTAGAACACACATTTCAAAATTTCTGACACTCAGAACAACCCAGAACTGTTTTCACATGTTCACTCACAATGGCTTATTCATTTACATGTATGCTCATAAGATGTTGTATTTTAGTCCTATAGTGTAAAAGGGGTTTAGATTTATCATTCCAATAAAGTATTCAATTATATCAATAACATTATGTTGTGCAAAAATGAAAAACGTATATATATATAAGCTGTTTTTGAGCTTCCTTTTTCTAAAGAGCAGTTCCACAATATTCTTGAATTGAAAATCTCACATTTTCCTACAGTTTAATACCAAAATGACATATATGAGATTTACAGGCTTCAATTACTGTATGAGCATGCTTTTATGAGAAAAAAAACGTTCAAAGAGCTAGGGATGAAGATGTTAAGCTCTCTTTCTCTCTCTATGTTGAGAGTGTGAATTACCAGATATATTCACACCATCTATGAACTGAACCACCTGATTCTCCTAATGACTGCTCTTTAGTTATTACACATTAGTACTGTCCCCTCTGGGATCTATGTAATATTATTTTGGCCTGGCTGGCTGCCCCGAAATATCAGAACCATGTCACGGTGCTTGTGTTTTTGTGTACTCTGGACTTTCCATCTTGACCTCAAAATGTTCTTCAATTACCAGTAACGTGTAACTACGGCAACGGCGGCTGCCAGCATACATGTGACGACACAGACACAGGCCCTGTGTGCGGCTGCCACCAGAAGTACGCCCTGCACTCTGACAGCAAGACCTGCATCGGTGAGTGGCACCCAACACACACATCTCAGATGCTCTACTGCAATCAGATTAATCACATTGATCACAAATGGATCGCAGCTGGTAATCTGTTGTTAACCTGCATCATCTATGGTGAGAAACCTTTGCTAAACTATAGATGATTCGTAAAGGAATAGGCTGGTAGCACCCAGAGCCGCTTCTGCTGTAGGCATCATCCTGTCATGTAGCAAGAGCTTGTGTACAAGGGTACACATTTGAACTTGGTTTGAGGGATACTCTTTGATTTCTGTCTGGAATTACCGTCATGTTTGAAAGCAGTGTTATGCAAATGTTTGCTTCTCATATTCTCCCACACCTGAATACTGAGTGCCATAATAGTTTTCGTGGACCCACCCATTTAGGCAGTCAACCTTGAGCTGGGGTAGAATATTTGGGAACGTGAGTGGACATTATAAGGCAATCGAGGAGTGTATTGAATTTCTTTATTGCCTTAACTTGTATTAACTGATATTAAATATCATATGAAGTCAACTTGAGAAGTCGCAGATAGTAATGTTTGTTTAATTATTTCAGTTTTTACTTAATTTAAAGGGATACTACTCTAATTGTGTTTCAAATATCTATGTGACAGAGTCCTGACAGTCTTGCAATTCTGTGCCCGCCCCAACAACCCGCACGTATTAGTTAGGAAACCCGACCCAACCCGGCGACACAAGAGCCACAGTTCCGACCCGAAACAGCAGCCAGTTTGTTATGTAAAGTGCGCCCAGCTCAACATATAGACAGAATAATAATTGAAATATTAGCTAAAGCAAATAGAGTCTAAACTTAACCTTAGCTGAAAATAATACACCAATATGTTGATATGTTCTGTTGATGTGTCAAGAAGATGTGAGTTGCCTAATGGATTTGTTATACAACTTGCCCGCTCCATCTAATCTTCTTTGTTTTACCCTGAGCTAAACACAAAAAAACCATTAAGACAGAATACCACCTGCAATTCACCCTTTTTGCGGGTCACCCGATGCAGGACTCTGCCATGCATGTGATTGAAACCAGTGTTAAAATGTGCTGTTTTGGCTATTCAAATGTAAGCATGCGTATTGTGGGTTTTGGGTGTACTGTAACAGAATAGTAGTGTGTACATTTAAGCCAACAAGGTAACTCGAACAAGTTGAATTGAATCATTTGTACAGGAAATGACAGAAGTCCTAGGCAGTTAATTGGCTGGTTGAAATTAATTGAATGGCATCACTCTGTGTAAAAAACACATTCCTCATCTCAAAGATCAGGCCAAGTTGATACAGCCTTGAGCACATTTAGGTCCTTTCTGACAAACAGGACACTCTAAAACACACACACACACACACACACACACACACACACACAAACACACCTGTGAACATCAAATCCTTTATTTATTCTCTATGCGTTTCAATGGTTTAGAAGAAACATTACATGTGTCAAGCTTGTTTCTGCACTCATTTTCCTACAAAGGAAATAGTTGCATTGTAAGTTGTATGTAATGTATGTGATTTGACACTTTTTGGATTTTGTTTCTTAAGGCAACAATTCAGTATTTGGCGCAATCGTAGCTTTTCATAATGACACATCAGTGTATATGTAAAAATGAGGAGTACATTTCATCAGGTTGTTACTGTATGCATGTGATGGATGATATAGGAAATGTCTAAATAATATTAATAGGAATTTAATCATTTAATGCAATAAAATACATAAATGTTTGTTGTTGGTGATAGTTTGAATTGCATCGATACAAATATATATTTGCTTTTTGAATCAATGTATTAATAGTGAGGTATATACAATATATCTCTATGTTCCTTGGTTGTTGGCACAGTATATCCTGAAGGCTGATATTGTGACTGCCATGTTAGCATTTATTGATGAACATGCTACAATAGGTGAAAAGCTTATTGATGTGAGTAGATTCTGATGGTATGATCGTGGGCACACGTTCTTGCTGCCATTGTTAGAAATGTAGTGACCATTGCTTTCCATTGATCATTGTATGTCAAGTTTATACACTTCTAGAACTGTGAGCATCTCGGTACATATTGTTTCTTACTTACTGTTGATGTACACATGTACACACACGCACACACACACACTTTTAATTAATAGGTTAACATTTTAATGTGCTGTCATTGCCACTGTGTTAGAGCAGTGGAAAAACCTTTATCTCTCTCTCTCTCTCTCTCTCTCTCTCTCTCTCTTTCTCTCCTGTTCACTGTCAGATTTTGTGTTAACGCTTTCCGTTCCAGCCTTGCCAAGGAGCAGTGCATTTTTTTTAAAGCTACAAGGACAACGCACCCTAAAGACTTGTGAACAAGCGGAAACATAACCCCTATTTCTCCTCTCTCTCTGTCTCTCTCGCTCTGTCTCTTCCATACTTGACAAAAGAAAGGACCCACTGCATCTCGGCCCGAGCGTTCCAGAACCTTCTGAATTCCCCCACCCCTTCCCTGTCTGTGTAGTGCTGTCTGGTATTGTCCTCCTCCTATCCCTGCTCCTGCTCCTCTGCGCACTCCTGCTATCCTCTCCTGCTCTCTGGTGATTGGAACTGATTGCCTGTCTTGTCTGAGCATCCAGGTTGAAAGAGAAAGGAAGTCAGTTGGGAGTGTCTGGGGTTTAACCCTGAACTATTTGTAAGCGGCACCCGTGTGGGTCGGGTGGTTGGGTAGCTGTGGTTGGGGTGGGGGGTGGTAGCTTTGAGTGGCACTTGTTTTGGAGCGGATATCTCAATTGCAGCCTGATCTCGCATAATAGACCACCACCTTTACTGCATACCCTTTGCTCACCTCTCCCCCACCTTCACTAAACCTAAACCCTACACAGATTGACATGGACTTTTGCCCCACTTCCCTCATTCCCCATCAATATCTTTTCTCAAGAGCTAGGGACCTTGATATGGAAGGCCAAGTATGCCAAATGTTTACTAGCTTTGTGGAAAATCAGAAACACCACATGCAGACAAGAAATAAACTTGTGTGCTTGTGGCCAATGGTATTTCTGCATATTCACAATCTTCTGGTGCGTTATTTGTCATTAGTAGGTACATACTATGTTGTTTCTCAAGCAGGTTCAGTGGTCACGGATCATGGTCATATGATATGCTATGTTACAGTACTGCAAGTTATCTGTCTCTGTGTTTAATTCCCAGTCAAAAGATCCTGTATTCTCTGGAAATAGGCATATGCCTAACCACATTGTACAGTATACTGTTAATGTGTGCTGATCCTACTGTGCATTCACACTGACTGCCACCTTGATTCTTACAATCTCGCACACCTGACTCCATCCTTGATCTTCTTATATGTCCCAATAAATGACCTGGCACACATAAATGTAGTAAAAGCATTTACCGTCACAAACAGTGTATCATTTTCAATGGGCAAGAAAGCTGAGGGACAGATGAACACGTGCTCTTTTATCGGCAGTTGCTAAATCTTAAAATGTTAAAGTAAGTAAGTACAATTTTGGTCAACTTTCCCAATCGCAAGTACAATTTTCCGGTCGCAAAATCGTTGAGCATTTGGTCACCTTTTCCACCCAGCACCCATTGAAATGTCAAAAAGCTATAGCCGGCTGTAGTTGGCAGCAGCTGGCTGAAGCTTTAGGTGATTTGATATTTAAAAGAATACCAGGAACTATAGTTTTTCAGGCAATGTATCATTCAAAAATCCAATGTTTTATCTACTGCTTTCATGTATTTAATGTAGGATAATAGACAGAGAAAACGATTACAAAAACACACCAGACAAGGCAGAACTGTCTGAACAGACATTCAGTGGATTTAAAATATGTTTTGGTGATTCACTTGCTTGCTAGCTGCTGGATGATTTTCTACAGTGTTCGTCTGTGAATCTAGCAATTAGTTAGTAGTGGGCTAGTCTCGCAGTGCCAGCCTTTGCTTTCGTACAGTCTGGGACACAGTGCTGACTAAATGTGCCAACTGTGTCTACTTAACAGGAAAGGTATTTTGATTGACATGCACAACGACCAACAACGTAAGCGATGTAGTTAGTCCGACGTTAAACTAATACAGAGGAATTTGTTGAGAAACTTAAGTACCAACTGTGGCTATTTTCATGTAATGTATATCTGTATAAGTAGGCTACTGTTAGTGCTTCAAATAAATGTAACAACTGAAATGATTAAATAGTGGACTGCACTAGTGTTGCACCGGAATTACAGATGCAGAGACTTTGTGAGTGACAATGCAAACAGCCAATGAAAATTGAATTCCTCACTTCCGGTTTCTTTCTGTGACGTAGTGTTAATGGACAGAATAGGCTGAGACTAGTAGTGGGCCTAGAATAGTGAATCATTTCCCATTTGAATTGGGACACGAAATACACACACACATGACGTTTGTCTATTTGAAAGAAACATTTGCAATATTTAGTATTTGTTGAAGTATAAGACTGTGAAAATACGTAATATGTAACACTACAAATCCCCAAGTCACGTAACTGACGTCATGACGTTCTTGCGCCACAACCCACAAGCCAAAGAAAGCATTGTTTTGGTGACGTATGTTGTGTGAGACGAAAGCTGTATTTCACTGAGCAGTTACACACAAAACTAAATAACACTTATAGTTTTACAACAAACTTTCTTGACTTGAAAAAGTTTCTTTTAAATAGAAAAACATATGTGTAATTTGTGTCACAAATAAAACGGGATCATATAGTAATTTGATTCTCGACGTTGATACAGAACATATTATTTTCAAACTAAGGTACCATAATGCGCAACATGGCATACGCTCTCTATGGTCTAGGTGCACAGGTATAGCATGCTAGCTTCTACAATGTTTAGATATGTGTGTTTGTCTAAATATTATAAATATATAATTAAATATCATTATAAGTATCATTTATAAACTCATCACTGCTATGTGGCACAATCTAATTGGTTAAGGGATTATATAGTATTTCTTACAATGAATACCCAAAACGTATTATAATTGTCTAAATTATAAAACATCTCTCAAACATGTCTCTGTTTTAAATTCTGTCCGGTTTTATTGCACAATTTTGAATGTAACGACACACCATCATTGGATGTGTGTTTTTAAACTGGACCCACTGGAACCATAATTCATTACAATTGTGGACTGGCCTGAACATTTGGCACACTTGACTTTCCATAACGTTTTAAACCCATCCGCCTGCATGCGTTCTCTGACATGCTCTTTCTGTCATACATCCCTCAATCTATCTATTCATCTACATTACATTGCAACTCCTGCACTAACCCTGCAGACCTTTGCTTCACTACTATCGGTCTGATATCTGCAGAGCTGCATGGGAGACTGCTTTCCATTTGTATGGTTTTGTTTTTCTCTTTTCTATGGTTCTGTTTATTTATTATTTTGGATTTCCTTTAATTTGCCCTTTTTTTATTCCAATAAAATCCTTTTATCCTGTCCCTAGTTGCAGCTGCGTAAACAGAACCCAATAAATGTGTTATTATATGCCTTCTCTTACCTGTGTTCTACTCAGTTGTGTGGACACGTGCAAGCACACACATACGTATAGCAGGCAGAAGCTCAATAGCATGCACATTGGTATGTGCAAGCTTCTGATTACACAATGACACCCACACATGCGCGCGCACACGTGCACACATACCAGAAAACCTCTATTCATCCCTGAGCGTACTTCAGAGTCCTCCAGCTTGTCCGTCAAGCAGCCGAGAGGAGAGACAGAGAGAGAAAGCGCTCAAAGTCCTTGGCCAAGGAACGGAAAGGACCGTAATTATCCCCCCTGGTCCCACCCACACCCTACCCCACTCCACACAGCTTTTATGTGCATCAAAGACACCCCAGTCCCCATTCAGAGCCTTCTAATGAATGAAAAAGCCACAGGTCCCTTTCTTTCCCCCCCAAAGAGCTCAGGCCCCCTGCCTCCAAGCCGCACCTCCATCAACGAAGCCCATGTTATCCTTTAGGTGGCCCCCTCCCCTCCAGTCTTGGGAAGGGGTTTCTCCTCACCATCGACTGTGTAGCAGCCAGCTGTTGTGATGAGTGTTCTGTAGACAAACAGGCAACCAGCGCCACTGCCAGACTGCCTCCTCCTGTTCCTCCTCCTCCTCCTGTGCATGAAGCCCCCCCCCCCCCTATTTATTTCTTAATAGTTGTAAACCCTGTCCTTCTCCCTCCTTCCCCCATGTTCTCCACTGACCACTGACTCCACCTTTCACCATTCAAGGATTTCTTCTTTCCTTTTTTCCCAGGACTATCTTTTTTTTTCTTTTGGGGGGAGGGTCGACTTGACCTCTCTCTCTGCCTCATTCACCATCATGCTTTTCCCCCGACTCCCCCGCTTTAAAGCTTAATAGACAGCTGGTCTCTGACCATTTAGTGTTACTCGTCTCGCCATCACCTCCTCTCGCCTCCTCTCCCCTCCTCTCCTCTGCTCTGCTCTGCTCTCCATTCCTCTCCTCTCCTCCTGACCTCCTAAATCCCAGACCCCTCCAACCCCAGAAATCATCCTCCGACGTTTCCGTTTGATTTTTTAAATTGATTTATTTTTTGTTATTGCTTGTTTTCGTGTTTGCCTTTGATCCGCCCTATCGCCTTGTTTTGGAAGCTTTTTTACAAACCCCCAACCTTTTTATAATATACATTTTGTTTTGCTCTCTGGAGTTGTTATTTGTTTGAGGGGATTAACACTCTAACAGGGAACTTGGCACCTCTCCATGCTTCTTGCTTCGTGGCTTTGGTGGTTTTTGTTTAGTTTGCTCCAACGCCAGGAGGGGCTGAAGGTCATTTGGGTTTCTCATTAACCTGCTGCTCACTGTTTGTCCCTTGTCACTTGTGTTTTAGAGAGAGATGAGGCTGCAATTGAGAGCTCAGAGTTCAATGCCACGTCACTAGCTGATGTGGACAAGCGGGTGAAACGGCGGCTACTTATGGGTAACTCTTTTCTTCCTCTTTCTATGTGTTGCCATGGCGCTTGTGCTTGTATCCCCTTATCCATACTCTACCTCTCCTCTCTGTCCTTTACCTGTTACATCCTTCCTTGTTTTTTTTTGTTTTGTTTTTTTGTTATTATTTTTTTGTTTACTCTCAACTCTGCTCCCAACCCAAGACCATTGTTTCTTTATTTGGTTGTTTTTCCACTGAATATTAGCTAAAAATGTGGTTGTTTTACTGGAACACCAGCCCAGCATCTCTAGTCATGTACCTGGATGAGTTCCTGGCTTCTTTGACTACTGCCTTAAAGCACACTTGCCTTCTCCATCGTCTGAGTAAAATGATGATTGGCCTTTTCCGAAAATCCCTTACATGCTGCTGGCCTGTGCTATAACCTGCTGACAACACACCAGGCTTTGATTCAAGAGGTTGAATGTCATAGGTCATTAGGAACGACACGATGGAAGGCACCATGCAGGCAGTAATGCAGGTTTGGTGTACAAGTGGTCCTTTAGTATTTACTGCTCCATATACTGAAGATAACTGCTGTACCACCAACCTACTCTATTGTTTGAGCTTTCTCCATGAATTACTTACATGAGTTATTTACTATTACACACTATATTTAGTCTATTTAGACTAAATTGTGTGTATATTAGCAAAAACTACAGTTTGTGTTCCTCTGGTGCTCTTCACTTAAATGTTTAAATTGGAGGAACTCAAAATGTTGATACATTTACAAAGACTTTCATTTCACTTGGCTACAAAGTCACAGTGCAATAACAAAGCATGCCTATGTGTTTCCTTGCCCTGACGTAGGCCTTAATTCCTGAAATGCACAGGCATGTTTTTGTATTATTGTGTTCATTGTAATAGTGCTCTTTATCCACCGTGTCAAGGTCAAATTCCATAATCCAGTGTTTTCAGTAGGGCTGTCCGGAATACATTTAACCTTCAATGTGAAGTAATTTGAAGGTTCGACAGGGGAGATGGTATCTGTGTACGCCAATGCTGCGAAAATTGAAACGCAAATTATTCCAAAATTCAATCTGCTTGCTTAGGTTAGGGAATGATGTAGATTCCATGAGATGGCACCCTCACTGTTGACTCCTAAATAGGGGTTAGGGTAAAAATTATCATAATATGGACACAAGCATCTGTCTAAATTGACACTGGAATATTTGTTATCTTGCTAAATAACCATTGAACAAATAAAAGTTCTGACTTTGTTCAGCTGCTTGTTTCATTACGTTTTCATCACTGTACAAGGATGTGGAGTTGGTGCCATATCG
Source organism: Forbesichthys papilliferus (assembly GCA_025399855.1). Classification (NCBI taxonomy): domain Eukaryota; kingdom Metazoa; phylum Chordata; class Actinopteri; order Percopsiformes; family Amblyopsidae; genus Forbesichthys; species Forbesichthys papilliferus. The sequence continues at coordinate 687,826 of JAODOY010000016.1, read as the reverse complement.
AATTGCTTGTCTAATCTACAGTGTTTCAGACTCTGCTTTTAGAGGCTGGTAGAAAAGTCTGTTATATTTGTTGTCATAAATCAAATCACTTTTTAACATTTCTGACTTATCTGTGGTTTTGAGCAAGATGGATGACGTCACCAGTGGGAGTCAAAAGAATGCCATTCGCAGCACTAAACACAAAGAGCTTCTAATGTTGGTTTTGAATTTTACAATTTTGACTAGGGATGTCACTATACCAGAATTTTAGTAGTCGATACTAATACCAGTGAAATTCCATGGTTCTTGATACTCATTTTGATACCATGGAGAAAAAAAAAACATATAGGCCTATATATTATTGAACTGCCATGTACAATGAGTGTAACTAGGCTATAGCTAGCCTATAGCTACAGTACTGCTTTACAAGTTATTAAAAGATAGGTTATCTCAGCATCTCAATCTTTTAACGTATGCCGAGACATTGTCTTAAAAAAAAAATGTTCAGCTCTTCTGAGGCTGGGGGTTTATCTAAGTGCCATGGGGTTGATATAGGCTAAATAAGTTATTGTCTGTACTACGAATGCATGGTCTTTTGTACGGTGCTCATTGAAATTAATGACATGTCTGTGGCTTTACCCGTTCGGGGCTCTGTGACTCGGTGCACCGTACACACACAGCATTAATGTTTGCAATGCAAAACTGCGGCTTGCCAATAATTTATTTGCTTTAAGGTCCTTTTTTTTCACCGCCATTAAATAGGTTTGACCAATCACAACAAACCATTGATGTCACATTTACTTTCTACTCAGCCGGTAGTTTCATAAGCTAGAAAGTTTTAAGGCACTGTTTGCATAGTTTACTTGCTTTTGTGAATGTATTATGCCCAAGGTACACCGGTGGCATAGCGGCACGGCGCATCATATGATATGACACTCGTTAAGTGACGCCCCTAGCACCAATAGGAAGCGAGGGGTCTAGTCGCGTCATTTCTTGTAGTTGTTTATTGTTTATTACTACCTAAGCAGTAAAAGGTAGGGTCAGTCATTCTGGCTATCTTCGAGCTAAATTCAAAACAGTATCGCTCCATGGTCCTCTGCGGCGGCGTCTCACATGTTGAAATGCATCGTGAAGCAAAGCGTAGTCCTACGGTTTTGTTGCTACCAGCGGTGTTCGCCACTTTGTTTATGTTCCTATTTACGGAGCCAGGGCTGTCTATCACATTCTATTTTGTTGATTTGTTGTTTGTTTTGATAGCAGCAGATCAACAACATTGTTGGAAGCTAGGCTACCATAAGCATTTGTTGATTGCGTATAGCATAACAAGAGAAATGGAGCAGTCGCGCTACAACAGAAGCAGAGTAGAGAGCTGCTACGGGAGCCGGGACATACCAAATTGCATATCCTCTCTTTGCATTGATGCAGGGGAATAGAACAATGGTGTATTGTCTAGCTGGGCGGCTTGTCGAAGCGCATCTAGCCGGTGCCGGTGTGGGGGTTGTACATAGAAAACATTAAGGGCGTCTGTCTTGACACGCGCCGTCCTCCACCGGTGTGCGTTGGGCAGTACTCCCTGATCATCCGGCCTGGAACGCAAAGTAGGCTACTTGTTGTTTTTCTTTTTGACGAGCTGATGCGAAGCTGCAGCAGCACTTGAGTCCAGGTTGAATTCCCAGTACCTAAGGTACTGTACAAAAACAAGTACTGACATGTTTCAGAATTTTGGCATCGACTTGGTACCGACGTATTGGTTCTGGTGACATCCCTTGTGTAACCCTTTTATTATTTTCTGAAATCCAATTCCTGAACTAAACGTTTAACGCAACATTAATGGAATGATTTCAGTGTTAGCAACATATCTGTATGTGGCCGTGTTCATGTCAACAGGGTATGGTCATGTGCATACAGCAGGTTGGAGAAGATGGATGCCTCCTCACCCTTTATCTTCTTTACTCCCTTTTTACCTTCCAGAAAAACCCTGCTAACCACATATTATCTTTCAATAGCAAGTCTCTTCTCCTTACCGTGTTCTGTAACATGTAGTACCATGTTCATCCCCTATAGGAAATGTTCTCTCTGCCTTCTAGCTTCACCTAACGGTTCTTCAACTTCTACCCTATAGCTCTTGGGAAGGTTTTGAGGTGCAAACCAGTCCAAAGAGTGTGTGGAACTTTCCTGGTCAGAACCAGTATTACATTGTTTTGTTTGGCTGGCATTATTCTTTTCTTTCCCCATTACAGCGCGCATACTGTAGGCTCACACAATCCTCTTCCTGTCCCGTTGTCATCATCTTGAACTCTGACCTGGGATGTGCTTGCTAACACATTGACTCAACACCAGACTACCTTTTAAGGATGCTTTAGCTAGGGATTAAACATGGGCCAGCCATCTACTGCTGACTATTAGTGTAATCTGCCTCTATCCATTTATATGCACTATATACTATTATGTGTACCTATATAAATATTCTACTAATAATGGTCATAGTGGCGTGCTTGCTGAACATCATCATGATACTAGATTTGACTATCCTACACAGTACTATAATGCACTAGTCACAGCAGAAGAGGTCTAATCATGTGAAGTGAATCCTCATGTACATACGTACATCGTATTCAGTGACTTGGCCAGTCAGTCTCTAAAGCGTGAACTGTGACTTTACTTTGGATGTACAGTACCAAAGTTGAGACTGCTCACATAATCAGTGGATGGCACTGCCACTGCCGCCCAACTAAACTGTGGAGCCCAAATGCAATGGACTCATTGAACTAACGACTAAGATTTAGAAACAAATCTACCCCACCCAAAGAATTTCTATTTAGGTGACTACAAAAAATCGAATAAAAGCCATAGCAGCTACTGTACTTGGACGTAAATTGAAGAAGAAGACATTAAACGACAAACAAAAAGGTTTCTTTTAACAGGGCACAAGCGCGAATATCGTATCAGTACTTCTTTTGTACGTACTTTGTAGTACTGTATGCAAGCAAATGCACTACCTGGATATGTAAGAGGCAGGTCATTTTAACCGACTTGCAGTTTCTCCAACAGTTTTCAAACAGTGCATACAACGGAGCAGGGAGTCTCTCCTAACAAGTCTCCTTCCATGTTTTTGCATGGAACTCGCACGCTTCCCTCGACCCTCCCATGTGTGCATGAGCAGGAAAGTGCAAGTTGAAAGTCTGTGTTCTTGTGACAGGCAGAATGCCGTTTAATCTATTTGCTGTCTGTTTGTACGTACCATGTTATAAGTTGCAAGTTACAATCATTTACACCTAAAACGTCTACACCATTTTAGTACCTCTGCCACTCATTGCTTTCATTCTAGATATGTGATGAACAATGTATGCACATCACCAGCAATTATAACGCTGCTATTATATTTTTAAAATAGTATTTAAGTAGTATGTAACCACATAGCCATGAAACCAACTGTGTAACAGGATGGCATGTTTAGCCTACACGATGCAGTACAATTGAATGTGTATTGCCTCACCACCAATGACAGAGCTGCACATTAGCTACTGTACAGTGACATAAACAAATAAAAGGCAAACATCATTTACAGCTTTTTAAAAATAGAGGAGTTTTTGGGGACAAAAATATGCCATGTTAATTCATGCGTCATTTCATTATAAACATTTTCCATCCATTAGCTTCGGAGTGGAGTGTGTCTGAGATGTGTCTGAGTTGAGGATATGGTTAATGGTGGGAGCAGTTGATTTAGAGCATAACATTTTAAGCAAGTTATAAAGCGATAAGATAAGATAAAAGGGATTTGTCCATCATTTTGCTGTACATTGATTATATTGACACAACTAAGTGTTCTTGCATCCCATGCATACAGTAGATGCATTGGATATCTTTTCATGGCCGTGCGTACTCCTGATATCAGCTGGCCTGTGTTTTGCTTGGAACAAAAGGCTCAAACCCACAGGGAAGAGGATTAGCTTCATAGAGCGACATTGACAGATGGCAGTGACAGATGAGTGACAGGCGAGGATGTGTAAATAAAGAGGGGTAGCTGGAGAAGCAAGGGGGGCAGAGCCCAGGCAGGACCCAGCTGTTGCACACGTGTGTGGGGATTGTGAGACGGCACATGGAGTTGACCTCCACTGACTAAATAAACTGTACATTACTGTAGTCAGGTTGTGTGTGTGTGTGTGTGTGTGTGTGTGTGTGTGTTCCACAGTGTCTGGTGAATATATATATATATATGTGTGTGTGTGTCATGTCTACTACATGCTAGTGAGTGTGTTTGTCAGGTCAGACATGGCGAGCACCATACTGACCGGCCCAAGAGTGTCTTGTCATGTCCAGTGTGTAGTATGTGTCTGTCTCAGATAGCATGTAATGTGACGCCCCACAGACCCCAACGTGTTTTACGGCACACTGAGCCTGTCAGCATCTGATGGAGGGGTGCGTTCATCTCTTGAGTGACAGCTGGTGAGCAGAGGCAAGGTTAATTTTGTCTCTCCGTGCATCTCCCAATGCTTTCAGACACACAAACTCTGTACAAATGAACACAATGCACAATGCCTGGTGCTTTGGAAAAAAAGCTTCTTTTTAATATTAATATTATAACGTACTATAAGTTGTTATAGTACACTTCTTGATTGTTTTTTTACCAATGTCTTTATAGAAAAGTCTGGCCACTTGTCAGCCATATTGGTGACACCTCTGAGCAGTTATTAACTACTATCTACATGAATGGGGAGAGAGCCATAACTGCACTTTCAATAGTCACCAGGACATAAAAGCTGCAGGAATCACCATGTTGCAAAGTCAAGTCTGGCTCTGTAACCTGGAGAAGTACTAAACCTCACCAAATATTTACTCCATTTACTACCATAAGGCAACATGGCGTTGTCAATGGAAAAAACATCCAATAACTATAAGTTACAGTAGATCATGTAGCATATGAGGTTAATGTTTATCATCAGAAAAGCCAAAACCCAAACGTTAAATGCTATCAACTGTTTATTTTGTAAGATACATAATAATGTATTTTATTGCTGTTAGTGATCCCGGAGGACACACTTCCAAATATAAAACGTCAAACTCAGTCAGCCAATTTTCTTTCTTTTTTTGTTTTTTTGCACACGCCTGGATAAGCAATTTTATATTGGACAATGGACATTTATTATCATTTGCATAGTAATTTATGGGAGGAGGTAAGACGGGGTCAACAGCTTGTGCACGTATGTTAAATTACGTATTACTTAATTTTTGAAATTACTTTCATTCCTATGTACAGTATAAAGGGAAGATGCGCAGGACCTGGCGTACGCATGGTTTCATACATCTGAAAATGTCTGTGCGTATGCACTTTTTCAGTTTTGTGAGTACGCCATCTTTCAATATGAAAGCTGTGCAATTGTTGATACATGATCTGGTGACTTTACCCCAAAATAAGGTTTAAAAGCAATTTTCCAAACTTTGCACATTGCATCAGCGCAACCACACACTTGGTTTAATAGGTTAATAGTTCAGAAGTTATACAGCAGATGATTGTCTCTTTGTGGGAAGTGCGGGATATGTGCATCCAACTGTCATCTTTGGTGTTACGGAGTTCTTCCAAAGAGTGCTGTTAAGAACTTTTTAAGATGGCTCTCTTCTACATAATGTTTCTGATTATACGGTACCTAAATTACAGCATAGTGCACCTGAATCCCAAATGTGCTCTCACACACACACACACACACACACACACACAATAAATTCTAATAAAAAACTAAAACATAGAGACTTGTGTTTTCTCTAATACCTCTTGGAGGTATAGATACAATATGTACAATAACTTTCACTAGGGTACTGTTCTCATTCTTTCACAGAAGGTGATATTATTTTATTGGGTGGTGTGTGTAATGTTTCGATTTGCATTCTTAGCATTCTTTGAGTAAACCTGTGCATATATTCAGATACGATTTGTTCTGTAGTTTATTTGCTATATTGCTTTACATGTATTAATTAGATCCCCCAAAGATTAACATATTTCCACAGATAACTTAAACTTAACAATTATTAAATTAGTATGAAATATATATATTAGCTGGCTATGTGGTAATGGGTAGATACACAAAATATGTATTTATTTATTGTCTATAAAAATGCTTGTGTTGCATGGCAACAGCCCAGTCCCAGTTCAGTTGCTGATATTGTATACTGTATACATACTGTATATCTAATATAAATCAGGGCTGTCAAGCGATTAAAAACATTATCTAATTAATTACATGCTTTGTAATGAATGAATCTAATGAATCTAAATTAATTGCATACATTCATATTTGCCTTTTATATATATATATGTGTATGTATATATATATATATATATATATGTGTATGTATATATATATATTTGTATGTATGT
>JAODOY010000016.1:667947-678186 GCA_025399855.1 Forbesichthys papilliferus | reverse complement strand
ATCAAGTGTGTTGGAGCAGGGAGACATCTAAAACATGCAGGGCTGCGGCTCTCCAGGACCAGGGTTCCCTACCCCTGCTCAAGAGTCCATTGGTTTGCCGTTGTGAAGCCTTTTGACAAACCTGTTGTAAATGTGTTTGCACATTCATGTGTTTGACAGGTACGACAGTTTTGCTGGATCAATCAGGACAAAAAGAGGCCCTAATTAGTCAAAATCTCCAGGTAGCTTGCAAAATCTAAATTGACTTACAGAGAGGCATGCAGGTGCTATAGACCAGAGCAGATGTTCCCAGAGAGCACTTCAATCACTGGTAGCTGATTGCTGTGTGGCCTTTCTAACAAATTACACTCATAGAATTCATACACCGTTAGAATGAATACACCGATAGATCACCTTTAAGCAGAATGTTCAAATCCTCTTATTTCAAACTGCTATGAGAAGCTGTCATTGAGGGCTGGTGTTTTGCTTCAACCCAGCGCCACCCATCGCCGGCCGGTCTGTCGTTATTTCAAGTTTCCGACTTGTTTACAATCCGGACCAAATTTTATGAATGTTACATTTTCAAATGCCTGAAGCACAAACATACGAATTGTGTCATTAGTAAAGTGCCAGCATAAATGAGGCAATTAATCAAATCAATTCAATTCACCTTGTGCAAGTTTGATTTGAAATCTGCTGCTGACGAAAAATTTTGTCGTCCTCATTTTTGTAACGCAACGCAAGCGCGCCTTTCGTTTCACCTGAAAAGGCTCAGAGCGCCAACTGACACACATTCTCCATGTAGTGATAATATGCACGTATCACTCGTTTGCGATTGTGTCCACGTAGCTTGCGTAGATGAACCAGACATTAGGGTGAGAACACCATTGGCACACTTTCTGGCTGCACTATATACAAAGTTGTCTCTCTTTGACCTTTCACCTTCCAGAACAGCCCGCTGCTGCATGGACCTACTGGGATGCCCAAGGTTAAGCATTCCACCTTCAGACCAGAGCTTTCCGTTAACTCCCTAGATCAGATTGACCTCTCTACGGCCAGTTCATTACCAGCGAGGGGTGCAGGGTTCATTTTAATCCAACTAACAGCCTTTGTTCATTACGGTTGCTCAAGGCCTTGAAACATCTGGGCTGTGGAACTGCAAAATGTACCCTACCAACCAATGTTTGAGCTCTACTAAAAATACATGCAAATGTTGATCAGTTCACACTGTCACTCAGTTTGTTTAAAATAGGTTGCAGAGAGACCTTAATTTTTGAGAAAAAAAGTATCTATTGTGCTTTTTGAGGGACAAAATAAATCAGTGTTCTCATCATTTACATGTGTGCGTATTGTATATCAGATATAAAAATGTTTAAAAATGTTGTCCATTTTGAAAAGATACCCAGCGAAAATAATGAGGAAAGATTGTTATTCCTCAAACATGGGAATTCTATCCAGCGTGCTCCAGTTTAATCAACTGTACATGGTACACAGTCAAATGCAGTACACAGCCTCTCCTGCACATTATGATTCTTGCTACGAAAATGTAAGAAAAAAGACAGTGTGGTAAAATAAACATACTGAAAAATAAATTAATGTCAAACAAAGAAAGATAAGAAAAGACGGAATGTAAAAATAGCTGGAAGAATCTGCCGTCCTCACTGCTATGGTGAGTTTTGCCCCCTGAGTTTCCCTGGGAAGGCAGAAAGGCAGGGTGACCGCTGGGCATTTGGCCAGCACGTTGAACCACTAAATGAGAAAAATGACCAGCCTTCACCATCTCTTTTAAAAACTCATTTACATCCTGTCAGAATCCATTATGGCCGGGGACCGGTGCTGGAACCACGGGGCAGGACTTGGCCTGAGAGCTTCTATCACCGTGACCCGGCCCACCGATCCGGTAGACAGATGATTCCCAGGTGTCAAGGCCCTGGCTTTTCCTCCCCCACCGCAATTCTTCCCTCTTAGATTCTCCCTATTTCTGGCAAACAGTAGGTGATTTTCAAAGTTCCGGAAATCCCACTTTTTACTCTGTCATACAGTTACTGTGTGCAGCGGAGGGTAGGATTAGGCCTGCTAAATGCTGAGTCCTGAATAAATGATCCGCTGGGTGGGAATAATACAGGCGTAAGGAGGGCATGGAAAGGACAGGGCAGATTTAGGTTCCTCTTAACATCAAAATGTGCCAGTAGTATGACAGCGCTCGTGCGAAACTTTACACCAACCTGCATTTTATTGAAGGTGTGCGCTATACTGTCAAAGTCAAAAGGTCAGGTGTAGGCACCGTAAAATTCAGTTATTGTTTAAGTGAACAACGTGTCCACGCTTATTGTGTCCAAGGGCACAGTGTACTGACAAGCATTTTTCAGCACCCCAAGCATTTGCAGTGCGGATTGTACTGTACACTGTATATTTGGGCATTTTTATTATTCAGAAAAACTGTAAAAAGTTCCTCTTTAAATGCTACGTGAATGAACCATTGGGAAATCTTCACTTTATATACACATTATATTTAAACTAGAACCTGCATACTGTATGTACAAAATACATTACTTATTGCCAAACGTGTCACCAAGGACAGGTTCAAGACAAACAGACAGTGTCCAGTCTAATGGTACAGGAACATTAAACCAGAACTGAGCAATGGTGAGTATAAGTATGAGAGCCAACATCAAACAACGTCAAAATCCCTTCAAGCCAGTCTGTGAGACCCCCGCCCCCCTCCTCCCCAAGCCCCAAGCATGTCAGCGATGCCGTGATCATGTGTACACATCAATGACACGCATAATACCTCTGAACACTCTCTACAAGCCTCATCCATCCCCTCGGGTCTCGGGAGTCTGCCATTTTCCCCCGACACAGTCGGCCATCGGGGGTGACATCCTTGAGAAGGCGACACAAACACAAGCGTCTAATGAATTTTTAACGACCGACGGAGACCGCGACGGAGAAGTGAGACCCCCGCGGTGAATGCATTACAGTGATTTGTGGGGCTCACCTTTTGAGCAGGAGTACATAGGGACTCCCCGTCTGAGACCGCCGGGGTGTTAAGTGCGAGCTGCGGGGATCCTTCTCCGCGCCGCATCACGAGCCAAGTGATGTTTGAAATGTTTTAATCAAATCCTGTCTGTTCATTAGACTAACAATAGGCCTCGTGGAGCGATCGAGCAGCGGGCGAGTCTCAAAGCCCCCGGGGGGACAAGCCTGATGGACTCTATTGCCAAACTTCCTGGGGTGAAGGAAGGGGGGCAAGTTTGCCTGTGAAACCACTCCATACATTTAAATGGGCTCATATCAGTGGAGGTAGCTTGTCACCAGGTGTGATTTATTCAAACAAACTATGTCGGGTTCAAACCCCAATTTGTCTTTCCAAGCAGTGCTGAGACACCTGGGCGATTATGTGTCAACGTACTGACATTTGACACCATAAAATGGACAGGCAAGAACATATTATTCACAAAACTTTTAAATGGCAGAGGTACAAAGTGCTTTGTGCCAAACAAAACAAGAGCGTTTCAAAGGCAAATTCAATAAAACAACAACATAAATCATTAAATGCCAATAGACAGGATTGTATCTTGGGATGCTCCTTAAAACCAAATAGTCAGTAGCCCTTGATCGCTGTATCTAAGTGATCTTGTTAGGAGGACTATGCATCACTGATATATTCAATGAAGCCAGATAGCAATTCTGTATATAACTAGTAAGAGACTTGTGGGAATGTAGTTGTCAGAATTGTAGCAAATTAAGATGATAAGTCATTGCTTAAAGCCATGTAATAAAAGATGATCTAACAAACCACATACTTGCGTAAGAATTGGGATTCTATAAATAGATAGTGGGTTGACTTTACTAAATTTCAGTTCCTGTAAATTGCGATAGGAACCAAATATACAAATTCTGTTCACACATGAGTAGGCCTATACCCCTTATACCAATATATCCTGAAAACAAGATATGTGTATCACCTATTGTTTATTATGACATGTTCTGTTAGAGTATTTAACTGACTAGAGTTTAATTGTTTGTCCCATGGAATCAGTCTGAAAGTATGGACATGTATAGCTGCTGGAGATGCAACAAGGGTCTCCCACAAACATATGAGATACCTCCACACTGCTGGTCCACTAAATCTAATTTATTGCCTTATTTCAAGCTGTCAGACCTATTGATCAGTGGATAAAGACAAAGATGATGCTTTAAAGCTTTGACTGAGGGCTTCATAGCTATCCTAAAAACCAATACCAATGGGGCTTCATAGATCCTAGACTGGGATTTAGTGCTATATAGCAAGGATTGATGAGCCAAAGCCCAGCTATACCAGTAGAGGTATATGAGCCTCATCCTTCAGCATAACTCAACATAATCCTATCTGTGTTATTTGTCTATTTAGTTAATGGAATCATCTAACTGTCCACACTTGTTCAAAAAATAAACTGTGTCATCAATAATAGCACACGTTCAAATCCTTCTGCGTTGAGTATAGTTTTAAAGAAAATTAGTTGACAATATGGTGTATGTTTGTTTTAAAACAAATTCCCTGCATATTATCAAATATGAATGTACATTATCGTTGTAGAGATGAATGTGTCAATATATTAACATTTTCAAATCAGTATTATTAAAATGCAATCTAATAAAATTCCAATTCCTGCCTTCATATACAGTACTGCAACTTGCAGGAATCCAAAAATGTCCTCTGGTGGGATTTACATTTGGTGCTTTAGTGAAAAAACTGGGAAATGTTTGAAATATTATGTCTTGCATACTAGACATTTAACAATGTTACATGTGGTGTATTCACTCAAACAGACCAACATACACATTTTAGTATGATCCTGCATACAAGACCCGTTCTGATGGAGCAGAACAGATAAACAGTCTGCTGTCACCAGGCCGTCATTCCACCATGGCATCACATCGTATATGGTCTTTATATGTTACGTCAATGCCTTGATTAATGCATCTTTAAATTACGCTGTCATCCTGCCGTGTTACAAAAGGATTAAAAATGAAAGAAAATGTCTAGGCTTAATGGGGTCAGCGGCTTGACAGCCCTATTCCGACATTGTCAAACCGACCACAATTACTTCGAATGCAAATCTGGCCGTCATCTCATCAGTCCCATGGCAACCTAGACGTCTTGTGTGACAGCGGCAAGGCGCAACTCTGTGCGTCCTGGCGTGATTGGAAAAGTAGAAAAAAAAAAATCATCACATCAGCTTGACGCAAATGGCTGTTTTCTGTCATCGGCAAGAGTGATGGACCATGTTCATTTTTCTTTCTTCACGCCTCCGTACCTTGGTTATTCTATAGGTGTGCTCCCTTGTCGGTTTTTTTTTGCCACGCAAAGCAATTTCATATCGTAGTTTAATTCACTCAGTTGTCTTTGTGATGGTTTACTCAAATCCCAGAGTCATCTTGGCCTCTGGACGCACAGCAGATAGCGGTTCCGTCAGAGCAATATATGTTTTTCTGCTTCATTCGATAAGCGCAAGCCACAGGGTTTAAAGTATTCATTGGAAGAAACAAGAGGGCACAGGGATCCAATATCATTACTGTAATCATCGTATTTCCTCTCTGTCAGAGGCGGTTGGCAATGCAGAGCGGAAGAAAATGCTATATGTAAAACAACATTCACATCTAGCCCGAAGTGGACTTTTCAATCACGTTGACTACTAAGTGGTTTCTGCCATAATGACTCTGTGTCCATGATTCAATTTGAGCAATTCAAGTGGCCCGGTTCAGCTGGGCCTTCAATTCCAAAGTTTTTCTTTTTTTCTTTTTTTCTTTATGTCATTTATAGCCGTTTCTTATCCAAGCAGTTGGAGGGGCAGGTCAATTACCTTGGGCTTATGAGAGTATCATGGGGAGTTTTAGTATGCCCTCTTGTTCCTACAGAGTCAATATTCCAAGGCAAGAGTGCCAGTAGTAGAAGAGGAAAGCATCTAAACCAGAAGAAAAGGTAGCCAACCTTTTGTTGCAATGGATATACTCACAGCGAGGTGGAGCGCAGGCCAGTGCCGGCACATTGGCGCATTATGACAAACCCTAACAGTTCTGTACTTTCCACAAGTTCTCGTCCACTTATTCCCCATAAGGCCAGGTGTGAAGTGAGCAATTGTCTTTTCCTTGGGCGCATTACACCTTGATAATGGAGGGAGGCTGAAGCGATTAGCGCGCTAACAGCTTCGCGCCCACAAGGACGGGCTTCTCCTCAGGGGGGATGAGGGGGCTATGAGGTGGAGAAATGGAGGCAAGGATAGAGAGCAGAGGGCGTGCCCCCGCTGACACAATTCACACCATATTGCTCTCCCATCATGGAAGACTCGTACCCCACAGAGTCGAGTTGCTGCCACAGACCTGGAAGACAATTTAGTAAATTTGATGAACTTCAAAAGCTGTAAAAGAAAAAAATATTATAGATGCAAAGGTAATCGACTACACCACTGTACAAATGATGTGAATAAAAGTACTGACTCGTGTAGGCATTAAATAATCAAGTTTCCTGATCAAAGCAACTCTTATCAAAATGGTAGTTTAACAATTAAATGGTAGATCACAGAGATTCGATTTGTTTCCCTTTTCCTTTGATCTTCAGTATGAACACGTCCATGAAGGAGATGAGGACCCAAGTAAATGGTGAAAGTCGTGGATGTCTCCGGTTGCTATAGCGACCTCATTCTTTTTGACTGAAGCAGCTGGATGTAGCTTTTGATCAGCGGTGTTTGTGGCTGTCCACTGAGAACCTGCTATCGTCTGCCGAACCTCAAAGACGGCTAACCCCTCCCGAGGGGGAGCGAGAGGGGGTCAAAGCTAACCGATGCCATGGCGGCACACTAACCACCATCCCTGCCTCATTTCGCCTTCAGTGCCTTTATATCAGATGAGAAGAAATGTCGACTAGCGTGCACAGCATATAGCTGCACTGTTAATTCAAAAGCGTCTTACATATATTTAGCCTGCAGTAACTGTCTCAGGCTTTGAGATTAAGAAGGGCATGCATTTATTAAATACAGTGCATTTTGTGTTAATAGTGCACGGCTGTTGTATGGTTGTGTCTGGTTTGTATGTCGCACAAGCATCTTAAACAATGCATACAGTATTTGCGACTGAACAATATACAGTAGCAGAGCCATGGAAAGTGAGAGTTGCACCAACACAAGTTTGACATTTTCAACCATCACATGGTTCATGGAAAGGCAAACCAGTTCCAGGAAGTGCTTAGTGGGCCATTTGAACAACATTTTTTGGTAATTAGTAATAAATGCACAGATTTACATTTACAATATAATTTATATGGCGCTTTTAGTATTTGCGGCTAACTTCTGGGAACTATTTTAAGGTTCCACAATCCGCCATTGCTGGAGAAAATGGGTCCATTCGAGTGAACGGAGATGACGTGACTCTCTTTACATGGCTCTGGACAGTAGTAGGACTGTTACATAGATACAGTACTTGAGAGTAAATTGTATAGTGTGTTTTAATTGCCACACTTCTTACTCTTCCTATATATACAAAGATGCCATTAAAGCACACTCTCCCACAGTATCCCGTGTCCTCTCTTTCTAAAATGTTTTGTGTTCTGGAGTACCAGTTGAAAGCAGATCAAACTAATGACTTCAGCTTCCCAATTACCTCCATTGAAAACATTGGCTCTAGGTATTGTGAGGCAGGACACTCTTGTGGCCTACATCGTCTTTGGGTTATGTTAACATGTTTGGTTACATTCATTATGTGATGTTATGTAAAATGTCCCATGTCTGCAACGCAACAACAGCCACCAAGAAAAGGGAAACCCCAGGCAAACATGTAGGATGTATCGCTGTGTGAAGCGTTTATGGGTTTTTGTTGGTTCTTCTTTACTTTGTGTTCAGCGCTGCTATCACACCCACAACCACCACCCCTACAACACCCCCACCCTCACGGTGTGTTGATAGTTAGGGTCAAGGCCGTATTGTCTCCACAGCTTGGGGACCTGGCTTCAGTTTTTAGGGAGTTTGGATGGCGATCAGAGAAATACAGCAGAAACAACCAGGCGATATTAGCAGGCCACTGAGTCGATCACAGAAAGCTAGATGGACACACAGCAGAGGAAACAACACAGTATTAGCAGGCCACTTAGTCGATCCCAGAAAGCTAGATGGACACACAGCAGAGGAAACCAGACATTATTAGCAGGCCACTTAGTCGATCCCAGAAAGCTGGATGGACACACAGCAGAGGAAACAACACAGTATTAGCAGGCCACTTAGTCGATCACAGAAAGCTAGATGGACACACAGCAGAGGAAACAAGACTTACAGGCCACTGAGTATCCTAGTATGAGAATGGCGTGGTGAGTGAATTCTCTATCAATGTCAGAGCATTAAAACACTACCGACCTTTCACTTAAAACGGTCTTACTTAACTAAATAAAATTGCTCCAGAGCAGAGTTGCTCTTGAGTATACAGCACTTCTCAATAATGACTGTGCTTCTTGAGGAATATTAATCCCAACCTCTTCCTCTCAACTTTAATACATATATCAGAAATATACAACATTTAATATCAATGAGTCAACAGTGGCATCGATGTAGCCTGCTAATTCATTTTATTTCCATCCCATGAGGACAGTTCATATGAACCACTGCCAGGCCTTCTGACCCATATGAAGAAAGATGGGAACACTTTTAAGACTTTGGTTAAAATTCTGAGCAGCTGCCATCTTCCCTTGAGGAATACGATCATTGCGCAAACGGTCCATATCGCGAAAAATGGGCAAATCACACGCGCAAAACACATCTAGGAGCACAAAGACAACAGCGTGGAAACGTAATGATGACCATTATCCTGCTTGCCGGTCTGCAGAAGACTATCAAGACTCAGTGCTTGTGAGTGTTGCGTAGCTGTTCAACGAGAGAGCTGATTTAATAGTCCAAGGCCTTGTGAAATCCTTGCAGAGGCTGTGTCATCCCCAATCAACCTCTGAGCCCCACACCCCCTCCCCCAACACACGCAGACACCACACACAAAAAAAACAACAAAAACATCTTCCAGAAGTTGAAGCCAATATTCACAGTGAGTCCACTGCAATATTTAATGAGCTACATTGGCTCCGTTTAGCCCCTTAACTATAGATCTGCGGATGCGTGCCTTTGGGAATTGTAGTTGGGTATAATTATGGTGATAATAACCGAGTGTTTACTTTACAAGAAGAGGTTCCACACGAGGGGATTTTTGTTTTCATCGGCTTGGAGCGAGTTGTTAGTAACAATGTCGCCGTTTATATACCACCTTTGCTGTTCCACATTCAACTCGACATTTCCACACTATTCATTACAGCAGACAGGACTAGCACATGAGACCCAAGGAGAGCAAGGGAAACAGAAGCAACGTGTTCGCATGATCGTTTGTGAACAAGGTGAAAATACAGACAGGTCTGCTTTGAAATGTCCTTGGGACTGAGCTTGTTTGAGTGCTGTTGAAACACCTGAGGGGTCTCCTTGGGCATGATAGGTTTAAACAGGCACCCTCGACATACAGTAGGTTAATAATATGATTGCTGTTAGATTATATAGCAGACGCCTTTATCCAAAACGATTTACATTGATTCAGTTACAAGTATTAAAGGGGCGGAGTGAGTCGTCTGCTCAAGGATGCCCACAGGCACAACATTTAGGGTGGAAGTCAACCGCCTTAACCACTATACTGCCCTCGTACTTTAAATACAGTATCTGTTTAATATGATAACAACCTATTGGTGTCATGGACCTCCTTCGTCACCCAGCAACACAATCAACCAATGATGTTGCATCACAATTGATCATGCAGCATAACAGACGGATGAATGTGTTCTTCCAGACATAATTAAACTGATAGCATACTGTAGCTAACCAAGACGGGAAACTTCAACAGTCATTTGTTGCGCTTCCGTCTGCATCTCTGCTATTGTTCGTCTATCTCCGGCTGCCTCCCCTCCCCTCCCCCCTCCCTGCCCCCGCCTATCCCACCGTGGCATGACAGGTGACTGACGACGCCAACAATAGCAGGCGGGGGTCTCCTGCTCGGCGGAACAAGAGCCCGCATGATAAATTGCCTTCATCAGTTTGTTTTGCCAACAGTCCTCACAGGTCACAGTCAAGGCCGGCCCTGACATTTTGTCGCGTACTGTATATGCAAATACCTGCCAATCAATTAGCACCCAGCGGGGGGGGGGGGGGGGGGGGGGGGGGGGGGGGGGGGGGGGGGGGGGGGGGGGGGGGGGGGGGGGGGGGGGGG
>JAODOY010000016.1:650264-667847 GCA_025399855.1 Forbesichthys papilliferus | reverse complement strand
TGCAAATACCTGCCAATAAATTAGCACACAGCGCCCCCCCCCCCCCCCCTCCCTTCCTACCAGCACCCCCCCTTCTCCCCCTCCGTCCCATACCGCTCCCCACGCTGCCCATTGTGATTAAAATTAATTGATTGCGGCCTAAAATCAACACCGGCCGGGCTTGCAAAGTGCCCAGGGTCACCGGGACGCGACGGAGGTAACGGGGGGAGAAAAAAACAAAACACAGTGCAGGTTTGTTTCCGCCGATTTCACTTCCACAGCCCCACACCCCTACACACACACCCCTACACACACACACACACACTCCTTTATCACCACCTCATAACCGCAGGCATGAAACACAGGGCATTTCAGCTGGAATGAGAAAACTGCAATGTAAACAGAGAGAGTGATAAATCTGGGGGAGGCTGTCAGGGTTTTCCGACGATTGGGGTGATGCGTGATGGAAAAGCGATGGTTGCAGCAACATTCAGAACTCAGGCCTCCGGGCTTTTGTTCAGCTACAGCAGGGCAAACTGCATGTGTGTGTGGGCGGGCATAGGTTGGTTCTGGGTAAAAAGGTGTGTATGCTTGGGGTCATTTGCCAGCACTAATAAGCCCGACTGACACAATAGCAAGGCTGCAAGGGGTCAGGGAGGACAAATACAAGAATATTTTTATTTATTTAGCCAGGGCTGGTCCAGAGCCAGAGCACAACACCACTCTCTTAGCTTAGCTTAGTTTATGGTATGCAGGAGAGGATTGCCGTTCATATTCACCACCTGGAGAGGTGGGTATATGTGTCATGTACCCCCGGAGAGGTAGATGGCTATACTATATGTGTCATGTACCCCCGGAGAGGTAGATGGCTATACTATATGTGTCATGTACCCCCGGAGAGGTAGATGGCTATACTGTATGTGTCATGTACCCCCGGAGAGGTAGATGGCTATACTATATGTGTCATGTACCACAACCTCCATCACACTCTCAGTGGTGAGAACCTGGACATTTGTGCAGCAGCTAACTCAGTGACGATGCACACATGCCAGTGCGATTACCGCCGCTATGCAATGTCTCGTCACTCCAATGCTCTGCCGGCCAATCCACCTAAACCACATCCAAACAAAGTTCACATTAGCAGTGGTAGAGAGAATGTAAAGTTGTTATTATTTATTTTAATGTGCGCGGGCCTAGCGCCACGGCGCCGTGATATTATGCTGTGAAGGGCCCTCCGTTAGAGGCTTGTCATGCCTCAGCCACTGCTTTGATTGGACTGTTCTCAAAATCGCTGCATCTCGTTTGGGTTTTAAAATGCGGCTGTTTGCTTCGTTTGGCCGCGCATGCACATGACTGCGCGTGTGTGCGTGTGTGTGTGTGTGTGTGTGCGTGTGCGTGCACTCTGAGCGAGGCTCTCTGGGTGCATTCTTCAAGTCGGGATGAGCCGAGGGGCTGCACATGCCACTCCGGGGCCCAAGGCCCATGCATAATTCATGCCATTGCGTCGAGCCATAATCTTTTCTCTGCGTACAAATGGGAGCCGCAGAGCTTTATTTCTTCCTCTCTTTTTTTCCTCTTTAAACATTGCATCACCACTGGGTGCACAGACTTTCCCCTCTTACCGGCTACGGTTATTGCTGCATCTATACACACACTATTTCAAGCACTTTCAATGCAGTCCATATGTCCAGAGCTAATGATATAGCAACGCGGTGAGCTATTCTGCTTTTCATGTCTGAGGGAAAATTATTTTGAGTGTCTGAAAAGTGCTTTGAAACACAGCACGTACTCTTAAGATAAATGCACAGGCGCAGGAAGAGCGTTCAATGTAAAGTGAGCAGTTACAGTTTAAGGGCTGACCAACATTGGTGTTGACAGCATCAATTTAAGTAAGGCTTTCTGTACTGCACAACCTACATGTATGCACTCTGATAAGTAGCCTGTGAATAGGATTGGGAGGTAACTGATTACATGTAATTAGTTACATATAACTGATTACAATAAAACAGTACCTGTAATCCATTACAGCTATGGAATCCGATTACAGGTATGTTTTAAAAATTATATGATTACTTCTAGGACTACTTTCAAATTTAAAAGGGAATTTTGCGGATGAAAAATGCATTAAAAAAAAGGTTCTTCTCTTTTGAAGCTTTCACGTCAATCAATAATTGAAAGTCCTACTTTAATCTGATTTCCTGAGTAACATAAACTGTCACAAAAATAGAACGATTTGGCACGCCGACGCAGTAAATTGCTTTGGATGGCATTTCAAAGAACAATTGTTAGGCGAGAAGTAATCTAAAAGTAATGGAAAGTAATAATTGTTAAAAAAAAATTGTAATTACATTACTGACTATAATTTGTGTCTGGTAACTAGCAACTATGACGGATTACATTTAAGAAGTAACCTACTAAACCCTGCTTGTGAGAGTAGCCGAGAATCATCCTCTCTTTCAACTCAGGGGCTGCAAGCTATCTTTCTTTTGGTGCGTCCAGGTTTTGTAGGTAAAAAAAAAACTTTGATCTTAAATGTTTTTACCAGGGAAAAACGCATAAGGCACACACTCTCTCTCTCTCTCTCTCTCTCTCTCTCTCTCCTTTTATCCTCTCCTCCCGCCGTTCTCTCTACCTTTCCCCTGCCGTAGCACTGGCCATCAGTTCAGTTGGTTCGGCTCATTGGGTGCAGCGGAGCGAGACGGGCGCGCTCGGTCGCGCTCAATAGCACCACACTGCTCAGCATGGGGATATTAGTGTACGCTGCCAGACGGCTCGGATACAGTCCTCTGACCCCCACTTGTAACGCATCAGCTCTCTATCTGTCAGGCGCGCGCGCCGCGGGGTCTCCGTCCCGGAAGCGACACGGGTGGCAGAAGAGGGGGGGAGGGTGGGGGTTGCTAAGGGCCGTGAGTGGCTGATAAATGCTGACAATGTCGGCGAAGATGCTGCGAATTACTGAGTGGTGACATTGAGGGACGGTTTCGGGAGGACAACTGATGCTTTACATGTCACCAGAAGAGAGGGAGAGAGAGGGAGGGAGGGAAAGAGAGAGAGGGGGGGTGAGGGAGGGAAAGAGAGAGAGAGAGAGAGGGGGGAGAGAGAGAGAGAGAGAGAGGGAAAGAGAGAAACATGACAGCTATTTTCTGAAATGCATTCTTTTGACACTTGAGGAGTTGAGGAGTTTATTAAAAAAAAGAAAAAAGAAAAATACAGTTCATTGTATTTTCATTGTAAGCACTGGGGCCAGCCGAGGAACCTCAGTCTATTTTGTTCTTCCAGTTCTGTCTGCTGAGGTTTAAAGGGCACATTCCATGAAAACCAAGTATTTCTAGTTGGTTTTGGAATTAGCAATGTCTACAGAAGTAGCAAGCCTTTCAAAGTTGACTGATATGTATTGGCTAAAAAAGGGAGAGGGTCGGGGAAACAGGCGAATGAGAGAGACGTGCATATGTTTCACAGATTACTGCACACAGTTTGCTTGGTAACGCCCCCTATGAGGATATGGCCAGCTACGTAGTATCAGTGAAATATGCAAGGCAAAAAACTGATGTTGATCGTCAGTACACAAACCGTAAGTAAAAGTTTAATGTTCAATATTTGCAGATGACCAAATCTGTAAATCTATTTTATGATAGTAAATGCAGGCTACCATATCATAAACAAGTCTGCAGGACAGGTATATTATCAAGAGTGATGTGACATCAATAACTACATTAGATTAATATAGGCTATTGTTCAGAAACCCTAAACGGATTAGAAATAGGCTGCTTAAATAATGTTGTGTTGATTTACTTAATCTAAATATTGCTCATTGATAAAGACACACTCGCGTGTCATATACCGAAATTCTATCCCCTGCCGGATAATATCTTTTTATCTGGGTCAGTGATCATATCATGGTCATATCATACAAAACATTTAAAGTAACGTCTGTTATAATAACAAAGATAGAATATGTCTTTGTTGCCTGCACCGGTACTAGCAGTAAAACACATTAACACATCTACGTGGAAGTTGGGCAAGGTGGGCAGTGACTTGTTAAATTTAAAGCAAAAGTCACTGAAATCAGACCGTTATCTAAAGAGTTGTTGTATGATGTGCTATTCCACATAAACTATGTCGTATATTCACTTAAGCTTGTCAACTACATTTAATTGAGAAGTCAAGGAACTGTGTCAACAAGTGAAAATGAGCATGAAATTAGTCCTTTAAATATTACTACTCTCAAACACTAATCAATTAATTTCCATTTTGATCAGAATAGCAACTGAACACGGCTTGAAGAAGGAGTCATTTCAAGCACATTTTCCTAGGAAATAAATAAATATATACCCTTTGATGCTGGCCGGTGATAACAGCTGCCTCCATTATGCAGTGCTGCTTCCACCATTAGAGGCCATATTCCTACTTTGTAGTTTAATAACTTTAATACTCGGCTAGTTAAATTGTTTAATCTATACAGGTCTATATATATACACGCACTGTACATTGGACATGTAGCTCAACTTCAGATCATAGCCCTAGACTTTCATGAAAGCACCCTTTTATTGAGTGATTCACGAGGAGTCAAATCAGTAAAAGCAATCTGGGGACCAGTCAGCGTTAACACCATGTCCACTGTGCCAGTGAGAAGAGAGAGCGCATACTGGGCATTGACGAAGCACAATATCATTGCTAGCTTGACCAGACATTCTGTCCTAAATGTACATGCATTATATGTGCACTGACACAGTAAAAAGCCTTTCAAGGCTCACCTAAAGACTTCCCCAACCGGAGGTTGCCTCTGTTTTGTGTCAATCGCCATTTTGTCAAGGAAACACTGGGTGGTTGTTATTAAGCTTGGAGTTCCATATCAGCCGCCCACAATGAACTCATACGTTATTCCAAGGCAACCATTTCCCCGCACCACACACAAACACACACACACACACACACCTCTCTCCATCATAGCAGAGGGGAGAGAAGCTTGAGAAGGTTCTTGGACAGAGCTATATGGTAAAGAGCAGACATCAAATTAACATGGAGTGACTATAGAATTTTTACACATCTTAGATGTTTTATTTCTCCTCCCTGTATATTTTTAATATTTCCATAGCCTTTGCATGTTGCAGTTTGACCTATGCCAGACAGTATTGATATTAGAGCAACATAAAGTCTTTCCAGTAGACCATATGTTCATCTCAACCTGTGTCCTGGCTAGTGGCATTGACACAGCTTAGCACAATAATGTGAGAATAACGGGAAGCTGAAAAGAATGGAAGGAAGGTCAACACATTTAAACATAGCTGGTGAATTATTAATATTATTTCCAAGAGATATAACATGGGGGAAAATGCTCATCATGTTGGTTATTTACAAATATGTTTGAAGGTAGCGAGTCACAGATAGGACCCACGCAACAAAATCCTTCCACCACAATATTTCATAAAGTGCACATACTCAATGAATGTTGAGTTTATAATATTATGAGTGCATTTTGATCACCAGATTCATTTGGAAGCAGTCCCAACATGTCAAGCCTTGCTGTATTTCATCAAATAGGTTGTCCTCATCCTCTAGCAGCAGCAGTTATGAAGTTTTAATCCTTGTTGACCCGTTCTGTTAGCACCGGTGGTTTGAGGGATACCAGAGGAGCTGGCTACTTTATCTTGTATACTTAAAAAAGTGTATTGTAAATGTAACATTTTTTTTTTTTTGAAAGTTGTTTTATGTGTTTGTTGTTGTATTTTTAGTTTTTTTTTTGTCCTATCATCCAACAGCAGCCCTTTTAGGCCAAGTATTTTAAGCTGCACACAGAGACAAAAGCCTGACCCGATCGTTCTGACCCACAGGGCCCCTCCGCCTCCACGGTGCTTCCTGAGATCCTTGGTCCCCACAGCAGCTGTGTTCCAATTAGAGAGGCCTGACTTCTCTGGCCCATATTAGCATTTCATTTAAGCGCCCCTGTTCCTCACTTGGCTCTGGCGGCACGGTGGTCCCACACACAAGACTGTCCCCGCCTTGGAAAAAAAAACCTTGGCGCCGACTGCCCACCAATCCCATTAATTGACTCCTGAACTCCCCGCGGTGCCCAGGTGAGACCGCGTCGCATTAGCTTCTGTTTAATACCCAAATATGGAGAGGAATGTCTTCTCCTCTCCCGCGGCTCAGTGGTAAATAGATAGCCTTGCTAAATAGCCTTACTGTTGCTTTCAGTTAAAACATTTTCGCTGAGATTATTAGTCTGGAAACAATGTTAGCATTAGCATTTACATAGCCACCCTGCTGGCCAGGTTGGGTTAGTGAGATTATGTTGAAGTCAAGCGTGTTTTAAAGTGGTGGTAGAGCTAGATGAGGAGATCTAAACCGTTGTAGCAACGCTACATGTTGTAGTTACAAAATGAACCGGAGGTCTACACCCAGTAGGAGTAATATACTGTTAACACTTCCCTATGGAGCGTATCTAGACATTATTCACAAAGTGAATTTTGGGTCTGATTACACCAGCTAGTAAATCGTAGCGGGGGGGGGGGGGGTTGAAGATGGGGTACTGTAGCCATTTACTTGTTGGTCTGCTAAGGTTGTGGCCACATGAGGAAATGGGATTTTGCTTTCGTGGGGAAATGCATCAAGAGACATTCTGCTACAGGTGCGCTTGTTTTAAAAAGCAAGGTCAAGTCACAAACCGCGGATCACTCACAACGAGCGTGAACCTGGCACAGGTGCCGCCCTGCACCCATCGGAGCCTGCCGCAGTGAACCGCCCCTGCAGAGAAAAATGCTCTCTCTCTCTAATAACTGTGTGTCGCCAGGAGCAACAGGGGTGAGGAGAGACCACGCTTTGCTGCCTTAGCTCTGGCAAACGCGATACAATGTCTCGGAAATGCGCGCAAATACACCTTGGTGTCATTCGGCGCGCGCCACAGGCTGAGATACATCACTGTGCACACTCCGTAGCGCAAAAATGCTGTTCTCACACACACACACACACAAGGGGGTGTAATTCCCTTAACAGCACGGAGAATCTGTGGAGAAAGATATATAGACAGGGCTCAGCATGCACACACTATTATCGGCAGTATGGAATTACACACAAGGCTTTGCTTTGTTTTATGAATCGAATGCCCAGAGCATCATGGTTTAGGAGAATTTGTTTGAAGATAAGGCAGATACTCACAGATATGACAGAATCTTGGGAAAGAGTGGTGCACGATTTTTGAATGAGATAACTTTATTTCCGTTTTTGTGCATGGAATGTCTTGAAAATTAAATACATCCTGGGGTAACGTTTGCAGACATGAGCCACCGGGAATTGGGCCAGAGAATGTATTTTTATCTAATTGGATTTAATTAGTAAAGTTTTGAAAGAGAGAGTCATCAACAGTATTGTCCCTCAGCGATTTGGCTAGGTTTCAAATAATGAGACGCCAGTCTCCTGGTGGGATTGCCAGTGGCATTTCAATTAGTTTCTTTCCTGAAATAATTATGAAAAATCAAATAATACATGTGGGCAAGCGAATGTCACTTGTATGTGATTGTCTCAGGAAAAGTTTTAAAATAAAATAAATAAATAAAAACACTAAAATCAGAGAGCAAGAAATTGTAATTTTTAATTAAATATACAATGTTGAATTGACCACCCATTCCCATTTGACAGAGCGACCTTAATAATGACATGTTAATTGAGACATTGCACAAAAAGCCTGCTGCTCAAGGCTTTTCAGCTATGTACTCGTATTAGCGGAGAAAGCGTTCCCCAGAGTTAGCGCTCCTCAACTTCTGGTGGCAAAACTGGAGATGCGCTGACAGCGAATGGATTGCAGCACTTTCCCAGCCCTGTAAACAGTCTGCCTGGCTCTGTGAAGGTATAGATGGGTTTGATATAGGGTGCTGTTTAACCCAGAAACGACGGGACGGCCCTCGGGATGCACCATTCCTTATGTTGCACATCCATCACGCTTGGAGGGGGGAGGGAATCGAAAGAACGGGACGTGGGCTCCCCCCAAGGGACGATGGAGGAGAGAGGGAGAGAGCCGAGACGGATGGGTAGATAGAGAGGGAGAAAAGAGAAGGAGAAGGCGGTGTCAGCTTTCTGCGAGGAGCGCGGGGTGGAAAGTAACAATGGGCCCGCCTGTACAGCCTAACCCTACTTACGATGTAACTTGCCTCTCTTGTCAGCTTTCAGAGGCAAGTGAGAGAAGCACCGCAGATGCATTGGGGAAATCTGATGCGGCAGGCTGGAGACACAGGGTCTAGATAGAGGTAGCACGTTTAGCAGGGGCGTTAGAGAATCTTTTTCAAGTTTGCCAGCTCAATTCGACATGCCGTGTCGTGCAGTATGGTTTTTTTTCTTCTTCTGGGGAGCCAAAAAGCCCCATTGGAAGCCATACTAAAACGTGCAGCGGTGACTGTAACCTCGTCAGATGACAGCTGAGACGAGGGCCTCTCATATGTAAACCGCCTATTCATCTCTCCACTATAGCTAAGCCGTTAGAATGGAAATCGCTTCGTGACGACTCATTGCGTTTCAGGAGCTGCCTCATTAGGAGCAACCTAATTTGTTAATTGGAAGATCTTTATCAGATTGACTAATAATGCTTTTGTTTTGCTGGTGCTCTCACTTAGCCAGTCAGAAAAGGTCATGCTAGGTGTTGTGATATTATCCTCCTGTTTCAGCGCACGTCTTTGGACAGGTGACATCTCACTCCAGGAAGGTATGACAGTAACAGCGCCTCTGATTGGCTGGGGTATTAATTATGCACATGGCTTTCTCCTACCATCTCTGTTGCTCCCCCCAATCCGCTGTGGCTTTCCGCAGAGGACTCATTAGTGAAATGGATTACTAATAGATTATTAATCTAGGAGGAGGGAGACAGTAGCTTCGACCTGGCTCTGAGCTACTGCGAAGCAAACAGTAAATAGGAGTTCATGCATCTTACACACACACACACAAAACCAGTATAAATACATGCTACAGTACGCGACACACAAATACTTTCACGAGCACGGAAATACACATCCTTGTACAGACACAAACACACACACACACACTCTACGACTTGTGCACGTGTGCGCGCACACACACACACAAGAGGTTAGTTACACAGACTCTTTTAGCGGCCCAAAAATAGTTTGACCATTTGATTTATCGCTGCCCCAGTAAATATAACGGATATATCTAATTATCTGTAATTAATTGTACTGCCGACACCATTCCTCTCCGTTCCGGCCTCCATATGTATGGCCCCCTCTCTGTCCCCTCTCCTCCGCTATCCCTACTGCCAGCAGATGTCCGTTGTAAACAAATGGCAGCGCGCGGAGAGCCACACACGCAAAGACGCAGCGTATATCTCTTTTTTTGTGTGTGAGGCGACACTACATTTGCTTTTGTCACCTAATTATTTCTCAGGAGAGGCAATTAGCCACCGCACAGCAGCTCGGACGACATGACTTGAAACGCGCGCACTTGGGGCGCACGTGCACGTGTGCACATGCACAAACACACACCAGGGTATAATCACTCAGTGCGCAGGATCCAGGGAAAACATCAGAACCAATATATTTCGACAGTTAATTTAATCCCATCGTTTATTTTTTACATTTTTATTATTTGTTGTCCTGTGACTGCATATACATTTAAATGATGTTGTTATTCTCCATATCAAAGAGAGACTTCAAAAGAACAAAACCAAATGCTCTGCTGTCAACACCCTTTCCATTTGGTGTTGGTTCTTTTATAAAAAACTGGTCTAAGCAGAATTATTACCTAAAGAAAAGGAATACGAAGGAAAATAAAGATACGATGCAAGGAAAAGTGTTGCATTGCTTTTGTGCTGTACGTTTAAAAGCACTTTAAATTAAGTTTGCGGTGCTAAATTGAGTGGCTTCCTAAAACCGCAGCTAATCACGCATTATTTACGCGCTGTCTTCAATGTGTTATCTATGCCATTGTCAGCCATGTCAACACTGGCCTGGGCCTTGCACAAACACTCAGGGCATATCAAATCTACCAGCTACATGTTAGCATGTCACTTCTAATCAGTGACCAATTAGTTCCAATTGGAACTGAAACGGATCTAATCCAACCTGTCACGCCGGAGTCCAAGTTTAACTGTTGTTCTTCATTAAAACTGAGAAGAAAAAAAAAATACTTGGTGGGTTTTGCTTATCTGACTCTATGGGTTTCAACTCTAGACTTGTTTGCTACATGTGAAGCTGACATACAAGGGGTTTATTTGTTATTTATTGTTGATACATTACAGCTGTGTGCGTGGTGCTGTGTACATGACAAATGTTCTACCATATATCTGATATGTCAGACTTTTGTTTCGTTATCTACCCTTTACACATTCTTCTTTGTAATTATACATGTAATATGTGACATTATACGGTTTATAAAAACATTATCCTTTTTCCAAATAGTGAGTAGTTCTCTTACAGACAAGTCCATAATTTGTGAATTCTTGAGAGAGGAGCTGCTGTCTAGTGCTCGGTAATGCCACTGGGAGCTGATTAATTCACTTGGCTCTGCGGCATCGAGCAGAGATACAAGTTTAGAAAGATAAGCGAGGAGGTGTCCAGCTCCTCTTGTTTGCTCTGATTGCTTCAAAAGGTCTCTCACTCGGCTGAGATACATGGCCAAGATCATTTGGCATCTGCTCACACGCACGTTACTCACTATAGCAAACGACACAACCGTGCACTAAATTGGACACACACAAATAATACACCCTGTGTATAAACTCTGTATCACTCTGTGAATAAATACACTCTGTGTGAGCATATAGTATGATACTGTACACATTTCTGTTACACACAAATATAAAATAAAATCACACATACACACGCAAATAGGCTCCTGTGAGCAACTACCTGTTTCACGCACTATTGCACACACACACACACACACACACGCACGCACACACGTATTGTTGATTATTAGGGCCCAGTGTTTTAAGGATTCAGAGAGGAGCAGATAAAGAATTTGAATTCCTGGCAGCGCCATCAGTGAAGGTTATTAAGCCGATGTTGATGCATCCATTTGTCGTTGCTGTATCCAGCCGCGTGACATTTATCAAGTATGTCCAGCTAAATGTCACCGGCAGAGGTAGCGGCTGTCCTATCCCTAATTAGGACCCTGAAAGTCACATGGAAACTTCCAGTCCAGGACAGCATTGATCTCACCCCCCCCCCTTTTATTCTCGTCTCTATTTTTGCACCCATCGCCTAATTTTTTTATCCCTTTTCCTTTTTAATCCCTCTACGGTGTGCCAGGGAGTGCATGTTAAGCAAACTTTGCTTTTTAACAATTGATTCCAAGATGGAGGATAACGCGTAGACAAATGGGGAGGGATATAGGCCATCCTTCACCGACACAGGGCCTCATTGTTTGCAGATTTTAACCTATGGGAGAGCGCGCGCTCCCTTCCCAGCGGGCTCCACAAATCACAGGCAGGCGGGAAGGGCTTGGGGAGGAAGGTAGGGGGGGTGGAATTATTGGGAGCGTGGCACAGAAGGCAGGCCTGGCCTGGGAATTGTGGGAAAGCAGGACGGAGGGCTCAGCTGCATACGTTGAGGGGGGAAAAAATTAATAATAATAAATGTCCAGCATGTGCTCGAACTGCCTTCGTCTTGGAGTCCCATCTCGCCGGCCCCCCGTTTTACTGCCAGCCCTGTTCTCATAAGATTAGAAAAAGGCGGATGTGACAACGATAATTAATTTTAAAAAGAAAAGAAAAGTTTTAGGATTAGGAGTGTCATGGCTTTGCTGTAACATACAATAGTTTCCATAAACGTATACTAGCGTATGCTTTGTGCATTTGAGAAGTCAAGCTGTGAAACGTGCTGTCATGTAAACTTAATGTTGTTTTGATATCAATAGTTATAACGTTTAATAAATTATATAGTCTCAAAAAATGTACTTTTAGTAAACATAGCTCCAATGTCAACAAGAAAATGCATGAAGATAACAGAATTATTTAAACATGTTTTTTTATTAATACTGCTAGACATGAAAGACGTGTCTCGTACCAAATATGTCGCGCCTATTGAAGCGTGGGGAAATGGCTCTTGTACTTTTTAATCACCCTCTGGAATTGCTTCCTTTGGTTTCTCTTTTTTTTATTGTTATTGTTTTCCTTTTATGCACGGAACTGCTGTTCATATCGATCTGGCCTCACTCTGTTTTGAGACGTGCCTTTGGTCAAAGTGCAGTGTTTCCTGAAAGCAAGACCCACGGAAGGTCTTAGTCTTGTCGGGAAATAAATCCTT
Source organism: Forbesichthys papilliferus (assembly GCA_025399855.1). NCBI lineage: Eukaryota > Metazoa > Chordata > Actinopteri > Percopsiformes > Amblyopsidae > Forbesichthys > Forbesichthys papilliferus. Next base: position 655,620 of record JAODOY010000016.1, on the reverse strand, counting down.
TGTCCTGCCGGGCTAGGACAAAGGATAATACACACAGCCTCAGGTAGGGAGGACATGTATAGATTTAAATCAAAGGGTGAGGAGAAGGAATAGTGTCCACATGGCCTCAGACATTGGCCGAGCTAAGGGGGTTGTAGAAAAGAGCATTAAAGAAACATCTGATGGCCTCCTCTCGGTGGGCCAGGCAGAGCATCTAGCATGAAACAGCTGGAACAACTGTCGTGAGTTAAACCCTCTTTTAGCACTACACACACCCTTGAGAAATACTTTAAATAAATACACATACATGGAGTAAAATAACCCACTTGATCATTGGAAATGTAATGTGTGTTCCACCATTGGACCTGTTTTGACACTACCGTAAGGAATGTTAAGGAAATATTGTGTTTACTATTCTAGCTTGTCTTTATTCATGCAAACAAACAGATTAAACTGGTACAACCAATGATACTATGAGCAAGCATCTCACATTAACTTGAATGATGAGTCCTAAAATGTTATATTGTACTCCAGTTGTACATTCTGAATGTTATGAAGTCCCACGTGATCAGATGTGACAACAATATGTAATTCTAAATATATACCAATTTGAGTATATATTCAGAATTGTTACACTGTAAAGTTTTCTTATACCATGAATATATATAGGACATAATGTATACTGTAATAGAAACTATTGATTGATGGTTTTCAGGAGGTATAATTACAATCATTGAAAACAGAAAGAATTGTCTCACAATTTAAGCAGAGATGGCAGTGCAGCATATGTAGCATTATTGTATATATTATATGAACTAAATGGAGATAAACAATATATAGTTTATTGGCCCCATAATCAACAGTTCATATATCAACATATATATGGCTTTGAGGCTGTGCAAAAATTGCAACCATGTCCTAAATACTATCCTAAATGTTGAAAAAGCTATTAAATGCATGATACAAGTTAGTACGCTTTTATAGCTCACAGAAGAATTGCCTTACGTACTGTATATAAATCAATAAAAAAAAAGCTTAAATCACATATAAATCTATCTTTTGTCGTGTCTAAACAAACGTAAGTAAAAATAGCAGCAAATGGAACTGCTGCTATAGAGTGTGCCATATTATTTGGAAAAACTAACATCAATAATACATAGCTAGGCTATATTAATTATTATGTTTATTTTATATTGTTATTCCATTCTTAATTATTTTGAATTTAAATGGAATTTTACTGAAGACAATTATTAAATAATATATGATTTTAGGACAACAATTATTTCACAATTTTTTCCCTTACAGCTTTTTCTTTCAGTTATTTGGCTAATGTAAATGATATTCTCTGTCAATATGTGTCATGTACAGCTAATATTACAGGTTATTTTTTAAAAGGGGCATGTCATTGGCATGTGATAATGGATTTGACGATGGTATGATGTTAAGCTTTGTTTTTGCTTGATGAACAATTTTTTCCACCGCACATAAAACGAGTGAGGATTTGTTTGGCACAACCTTGCATGCATCTTTCACATACACTTGCCTGTATAGTGTTAATTTCCTTTTGAAGCGCTTTGGTCTCATTCACAATTGGACAGAAATGACAGAGGCCATCTTGTTTATGTGCGCCACACTTCAATTCTGGAGGAAACCCAACCGGGCAATTGCATGCCTCTTTGTATTCCGCTTTGATGTGAAATAGTCGTGCTCCCCACCCTCTTTGAATTCCTTGCGTTTGTTTCGGCTTGTGCTTTGAAGATTTTGCCAGAGATATCTAGGTAGTAGAGAAGGAATATGAGTGCGCTTTCTACATTTTCAAGAGATGAACGCAGGTTCTTTAAAGAGCTCTGCATCCTGAAAAGCATCCAGTAGAATAACACAATAGTTTATGGTCCCTTACAGACCCCCATCCCCGCAATTCCCCAGATGTTTAAAAAAATAAAAAACCTATTTAGCAACACCTGTCTCAACTCTCATCATCACATGAGAAACAGGAAATGTGATGGGACTGGCAGCTCTTGTTTGAAAACAGCATCGTTGGCGCGCGCCATGATTTGTCATCAGCCTCTACGACGACCGCGTGTGCATGTGCTCCTAAAAATGAGATTCGGGTATGCGGGAGAACTAGCAGGAGCATGCTGCATTAATGCGTGGCGGGCAGGCCCTGCTGTAAGTATCAAGAGACCCCCTACCTGCACGGAGAGAGCCAAAAACAGAGGAGCAAAGACTCAAGGGGAAGACCGCTCTCAAGACTGAGATTGATGATAGCTGAAGAGCACATGTGTGTGTGTGCGTGCGCGTGTGTGTGTGCGTGTGCTGGTAGTGCTCATGTGGAAACAGTTATCAGGTGTGCATGCATATGTAGATACTGACTGTGTGCGTGTGTGTGTGTGGGCGTGCGTGTCCATTTGGAATGTGTGTTCACGGGATACAGCAGGGAAATGTTGCGCTGTGTGTCCTGTGAATGTGTATTCCTATGTGAATTCATCCTTGTGTGTGGTTGTTGTTGTGTGTGTGTACAGTATGTGTTGTGTGCATGTGCAATGTGCGTGTACACATGCACACGGGTAAGCCACACACCTCCGTAGCAACATGCTAGCCAATCCCCCTGATCCTTACACATCTACCATTCACCCCCTCCACACCCCCCTATTTAATTTCCCTTCGCTCGTTACCTTGGGATGCCCACTGATTCCCCCAGGCTCTCCGGCTGGCCCCTGGCCTCCAGGTTCCTTAACTGCCTCCCGTGCTATTCAGTCTCTGAGCTGTCTGGGGGACAACGCCTGCTGCAAGGTAAATAATTCATTGAATTCCTGTGCTTTAGCAGGACTGTGCTAACACCTTTCTCTGTCTGTATCATCCCCCCCCCCCCCGAGCAGAGATGGTGTGAACCCGACGTACACTATTGAGTGGCAGCCTCTCTACCTTTGCATAACCTCTTCATAAACCACATACACACACACACACACACACACAACAGTAAATGCTGCCATTCTGATCCAGAAGAAAACAAACAACAACAATATCATCATTGGAGTATTAGCAGAAGCAATGGTCTTTGTAAGGATACAGAAAAACAACATGATTAAAGAACTAGCACTGCTGGAAAATACAGAAATTATACTTCGGTGAAAAAAAACCTATTGTTACACATCCATAAGGAAGGGCGTGTAATGGCAATTTGGCCACAATAAACACTTTGTGAATAGAAGTTTTTTTTCTAATAAGTGTACACATCTTTTTCTTATTTGATTTAAATAGCTACTGTAAGAAAAAAATAACTACACTATTTCACCACTGCCTCTTTATAAATAAATAAAAATAAATAAAATGTGTGTTTCAATGTTTTTTCCAGCCGTACAGTGATTCTTAACTATAATGGCAGGATATATATCTTGATGTTTTACTTGACTGTTTTACCTGACTCTGACCTTTATCAGTCATGTAAAAGCTGACATTTATCACCTCACGATTATAACCAGACTTTAGGTCAAGTCACGTGACTTGACAGAACTTGCTACAACCTATTGAAAATACAGCTGCAATAGTTCTTACACAAACCAAAGAACAGCCAGCTCACATCTTAACTCATTACACTGGTTTCTGGTATGTCATATACAGTAATTGATGTTAATTCATTGCAAATTACAGTATTACACTACATCGCTGAAAAAAAATCACTCTCCTGATTCTCAGAGGTGCCCCAACCCTAAAATTCTTTAAATGTAAAATCTAAACTTTATTCAATGGCCTTAAGATGACACTGGGTAAAGCTATTTTCTTTTAGAAACTTTTTTTTTTACTATGCTGTAGTATTTTATTTGTTGTTTTACATTTCACGTATTGAATATCAAATATCTTAATAAAAATGTTTTCTTTTTTATCTTATTATTTTGATCTTATTTGTAAAACACGTTTAATTGCCAAAATGACGAGCTACTATATGCTGCCTTGCCTATATTGTTTGTTCATTTGAGCAAAAGTAGATTTTGAATAATGAATTATGTTGCTATGGTAAATAACCTAGATTTAATTACAAAAGCAGTGTCTTTAAACGTCAAAGTAGAAATTTAAATTCATGAGGGAAATCAGACCAAATCAGATGACAGATCACTATTTATTGTACCTGGATCAACTGACAACTGGCATGTAACTGGTAATGCCGCATAGCGTCACAATAAAGCAATTCTACCGCATTGGGAAAATCATGCTTACAATACATAGAGACCACACTAATTCCAGGAAGAACACACCCACTTTCTCTGCTGACTTAACTTTGTGTTCTGATGATGTAGCAGCACTGGGCTCTGAGCACCGCCTTCGCTAGCAGAGGAAGATGACATTTCAGCCAGAAACACGAATTGCAAAAACAACAGCTATGCCTGAAACTGGAGTTGACACGCACACTGGAAAACACTCAATATTCACATGGCTTTCACATCACACAAAAATATCATTGGTGGGAAATGACACTATTTCCATAAAACACTCATAAAGCACAGCACATTATGCTAAATTCACGAATATCTAATGTGTGCAGCCTTAAAAGGGAAGACTGATCATAATCTCTAAATAAAAGCTGATAAGAAACTAAAAAATGAGAACTGACAGCGCAAGATCTGTTACAAACCTGTGTTTTATCAAAAGTTTCTGAAGGTTAGTTGAATTTTTTATATTTTTGTAGATTATTCTCTATTAATCAGACGTTATGATACAAATAGGGTAAATTTCAATGTAAGCCTCATATTGTGATATAAATCAAGCTCTTTTTCTGCCTCATGTTTATTTGCTAGTTTTTTTAAATAACAGAAATATATTTAAAGTGATCTTTTGATACTTAATCGCCACACACATGCACATACTGTATAGCTAACACGTGTGCTATACCAACAAGGCGTCCAAGATGACAGGAGGTCTTAGAGATTTTTTTGTTCTGTAATAAATATTTCTCATCTAATCAATGTTTTCAACACAGTCCAAGTATTCGCCGGTGAAGTGCTTTCTTTAGTATGGAGCGCAGCAAGCAGCCTGCCGCTAACCACTGTTAACTGAGGGAAAAGTGAGAGACGTTGGAAAAGAAAGACAGAATGGTGTTGAAATGAGAGGAACAAAAAAAAAATGGAACGCAGCCAGCGATGATCAATCGACTCCCAGTGAGATGCATGCTGGGAATGCAGCCGACCGCTTGGCTGAGACCCCTGCGAAGCTCTAAGAGGTTCGGTGGGCTTGTTATCCGATGAAAAGTCCATTCTTTCTGTTTCGCATTCTCCTTCTCCATGCAGATCAAATCCCTTTTCCCTCTCTCTCATATATATATATATATATATATATATATATATATAAACACACACTGTATATAGTGATATGTGAACATAAT
>JAODOY010000016.1:610796-635404 GCA_025399855.1 Forbesichthys papilliferus | reverse complement strand
TCTCTGCGGCACGCACACACACACACACACACACACATATATATATATATATATATATATATATATTTTTTTTTTTTTAATTATATTTAATCTATAAGGAGCATAGATGAACATGTCATTAAAGCAGCAGCCGTTTTCGCAACAGGCGGGCGAGTGGAGTGTTTCCGTGTAGGAATGAAAGAGGAGCGTCGGCACCTGTTTCAGCAGGTGTGGCGGTGAACACACTGAAGTGACAGCGGAGGTGCGAGCCTTGGGGCCGCGTGGCCTCAGTCCACGTCACTGAGGTCGCTGATAGGCTCGTCCTGCACGATGCTCAGGTGGTTCATGGCGCGGTTGAAGGCGGTCTGGACGGCCTTACGGACACTGGACGTTCGCCCCTCCATAACCTTGATCTTGTCTATGGTCTTGTCCATTCCCAGGGGGGCCATCTTGGACCTAGGAAGCCACTGCCTGAGAATACGAGGTGCGAACGTGGACATGCGGTTAATTATAAGCCTGTAATGTTAGACAAATTAATAACAGTGAGAAGGATTCAAGTTCAAGTGTGAGGAGCAGGTGCTCTACTGGCATATCGGGGATTGAACCCACAACCCTAACCAGAAGACCGGTGTTTCTCAACTCTGGCCCTGCGGGACGCACTGCCCTGCATGTTTTATGTTCAAACTACACAAATTCAGCCCGATTTGAACACATTCATTTCCAGCGTCGGGTCCGAACGTTTTAGTTTGACATAATGAATGACCAGCAATGTGGCGTCTGGGATGCCTCACAACATCTCAACGAAAAGACTAGAATGTCAGAATTCTTCATTTTATTTCGACAACTCCTACGACATGTTCCGGCAAAGTGCACATATAAACACAGGCTATGGAATATAGAGAGATGTTGCTGCTGTCAGGTGGAATATGGCATGGAACAAAGATACTGAGAAAAGGATCGTTGAGCAGTATCAACAAGTCTTTCCTTTTACATTTCCTAGAGGGAGTAGGCTCCAAAAAAAAAAAAAATCAATATTGACGAAAAATAGTGGAGGCATTTAAGCAACCCGGTGAGACGGCTATATAGCTAGTTAAGCTAGGCTAGGTTACCATTTTGTTTTTAGCTTTACCTTTCGAAACACAAGATCGCTGCGCCAACATCACATTCTAGACCCCTCCTCCCAAACGAAATATGAACTCGCGCCAGGTCGTGAACGACAGGTGATCGGACGGTGTCATGCGTATAGTGTGACCAGTCTCCCGGCTAAAACGTCAAGATTTTATGACGCAATGTTAGTCTAATCTGGCGTGACCATCGTGAAAGACAAAGCGAGTCGATGTTGTGATGTTGGCCTTAGATGTCTCCTTGCTCCAACACACCTGATTATAATTAATGGGTCATTATCAGGCTTCTGCAGAGATTGATAACGATCCACTCATTAGAATCAGGTGTGTTGGAGCAGGGAGATATCTAAAACATACTGGGCAGTGGGCCTCCAGGACCAGAGCTGAGAAATGCTGCACTTGACTATCCTGATAATTCTCTAATATGACCATGATTTTTCCCTCCCAAACCTCCTGTCCAAATAATTGCACACCCCGGTGAAAATCTGATAATAGTCCGTCTGTTACTGGTGCGATACGAGCTACACCCCCTCTTCCTTCTTCAGCCACGAGAAACAAGCATTTCAGTCGTGACATAGCAGCGGCTAAGTTTTCCGAAGCCTCTCGGGCGAGAGCTATTTGCGGCGGCGGCCATCTAATTTATGTTGTGGCAGCCATGAGAGAATAATGACCATTGAGAGACATGGTGACAAGTTGACCCATGTAGAACCCCCCTCCCCCACCGCCGCCGCCCGGCTTAAATCACTCCCGGAGACGGCAGCACTCACCAGCTGCGCTTGTTGTCGAAGAACAGGACGAGGTAGAGCTTTTCCCCGGCCTTGTATTGCATCTGCTCTCCAACCCGGAGCACATCCATGGGGGGCATGGGGATGGAGACCCCGTTGTGCTGGCAGCCCACCCGCGGCATGTGTGGGTCTATGATCTGCACAGCAGGGGAGCAGATGCTTGGGTATAGACATTGAACTGCATACAAAAATAGGTTGGATGGTGTTTCTGTGTTTATTTACACCACCAAGGTCAATTTAACAATTTCACAGTAAAAAAGGAAAACATTGTATCAAAGATAAATTTAGGAAATGGGCTCCTAAGGCCCCTCCCCTCCCCCAAACCAACTTGATATTTACAATATGTGACAACATAATTCACCTCGTCGGCCAAGACACTGCTGTTATGGAACAGAACAAGCCATAGCCAGATTGTCACACTGACCGGCATGCATTCACTGTGACATATGCGCACACACACACACACACACACACACTCACCAAGGCAGGGTAGGAGGGGTATCCACTACATTTGGCCCAAACTAGCTTTAGGGGTTCCAGCGCAACTGTTGCAGCACTAGCGGGCATCCAAATATTGCTGTTGCCAACCTCTATGGAAGCGGGAATAACACCAGACACGTTAGGAGTGGGTTTTACTTTGCCCACACACACACACACAAAACACTATTTTCTAAGCCATGCTACAAGTGCCAGGACACAAGGGCAAGGACTACTATTCCCCCCGGTAAACAGTTGATTACACAATTTTCCAGGATTTTAAATAGAAATTTATATAAAACATTTCATTTTAGGCTTCCTAAAAATCAGACGTTGTTTAGGTTAGTGTCAGTAAGAATGGGGATTCCTCCACCAAGCATACAAACTCCCACTAAGAATTCCTAGTGAGACTTATTAATACACAAATACATATTTATTGGTATAATATTTTAAAAATAATATTCAAAACACAACTCTCAAATCCCTGTTATTACTTCTACCACCACTACTGTGAACATTATAGCCAACATGTCCTCTAGATGTTATTGAGAACAGCTACCAGATCACTCAGTCAAGTGCAAGCTGAACATATATTGTAGCCAAGCCTACCCGCAGCAATCCTTGCGGCTTTCGCAAAGTTCCCGTTTTCGATGCAGGCAATGAGCTCACTCTTGTCGTCCACAGTGTTCCTCCGCACCATGGCAGGCTTCCCTTTCCCACATTTTGGAAGACTGAAGGTAGTGCTGGGGACGGGAGAGGGGGTGATACTGATTAGCATTACAGTTTGATGGGATATTGATGAATACAGAACACAGACAGGGGCAACCAAATAGGGGTCGTTTGTAGCCTAACACACACACACACACACTCATTCATATTGTGGTGCAGCTTTGTATGGAGACGGTGGCGACCTTTTCAAATTGACATGAAACGCACATTTTGTGTATTGATTTTCATAGCAGGGATGCAGCTGTAACACAATTCCACAGAAACTAAACATTTAACACGGCTGACAAATTAATTCTAATTAGCCCTTCGTTTTATCTGGTGTGTGAAATTAAATGTAATGCTGTGCTGTGCTTAGCTGTCAAACAGATTGAGTCTAAACTAACACTGTGGGCCTGATCTTACACCCGGCGCTAGTTTCAGACAGACACAGTTGGAATTTTCCTGGCAAGCGCCCACGTTGTTTAAATAGCAAATTAACTTTTCTAACAATGTCAAAGCCAGTTTGGACGATTGCATGACATAATAATCATGCGACATAGTCCTATGCTCGTGCCTGCTGCTGCGCGAGCATTTCTTTTGCACGAGCAATAACCAATCCTTCTTTTATTGTAAATACAAAATATTAAACCAAACACGCCTACAATTATAACAGTACAGTCCAAATTCCTGTTATTTTACGTTGTGCACATGCACGAGGCTTGAAGTCGGCAACTCCAGCGTTGCAGGTTGTAAGGTAGTACTCTTTATTACAAGGTCATGCTTCTCTGCGACAATGAGCAAAGACTACGGACGATCGAGTCGCCATTTTCTTCCCTGTGTCTATGAATAAGTATATGCATGTAACACATGCTGGACAGTGGCCCTCCAGGACCAGGATTCCCCACCCCTAGTCTAGAGCATTGCTGGCACATTGCTTTCTTGAGGCTGCGGAAGGTGATTGCACCATTAACCAGCAAAACCCTAACCTAAAGGGCGTGTGGCACATTATCAAGGTAGGTGCACAACACACTGGTATGCCCTTTACATACTGGATGCGTAGCAGTGGACCTTTTCTGTAATCAGAAAGAGTTGTGGTGTAGACTGTTGCATTGTGGTTACATAAAAGATAAGGGTGCACAATATATCCTCTCAGTATCGTTATCACATTATCACATCGAAAATGTGTCCGGAAGTACAATATTCAGTGTATTTAGTGGAGCGATGTGTCTATTGGCTGTGTGGCTTAGTTGTGTTTGATTTAGACAGAACAGTAAGATGCGTGGCCTGTTTAAGCTGATGACATAATAGAGATCGAAGAGGAAACATTAGAGGCCAAAACGAATGCCTCCTTGGTAGCTTGGAATTACTGTTGTTGTACCAGTCCAATACAACTGTTGAAATTGTGTTGTTGTTGATGTGTTATGAATATATTTTGATGCCTTTCCCATATCTTTGTATAAAAAATATCTAAATTAATATCGATATTGCAGTTTTCATTATCAATATCGCATTTTATCAATATCATGCTCCCCTAGTAAAAGACTACGCAGTGTAGGGAAACTACGCATCCAGTATGTAAAGAGCGTTAAACTCTGCTTGTTACACACACACACACACACACACACACACACACACACACAGGGATTCACAGGAGCACACAAACATGCAAAGATTAAATATTATTAATGTGTAGCCTACATCAACATATTTTAGGGATCTTGGTGTAATCTTCCTGTTGCCTAGATGGTCTGCAACAGCGCTTTCACAAACCCGCCGGTATAATACCAACACGCCTGTATTTTTCAAAGGGAATGAAGATGACACTTGTATTGGTTTATCGTACGTTACACCTAAAACACACCCAAGAGTGGAAGTACAACCCGTACGGCCCAATGCGCCTGGCGCACCAACCGTTTGTCTGCAGTTACAAATAGCAAAGTTGGATTTGGACGAGTCGTAAATGCAGCGTTGCTGATTACTGTAGATCGTTAAGATAGGGCCCATTAAGTTGAAAGAAGATGAGAGAGTTGAAATAGACATGGTCGGGCTCTGGTTCTGTTTTGTTGTGAATGATTGGGGACAATGAGGGAGGGGAAGGGGCGAATGGGAAGGGGGTGGGGGGGAGAAAGGGCAATAAGGGCAATATTGAGGGCGCCCTCCAGACTTCCGGGCCTCTCCTGGTCTACCTGGTACTCCCCGGCAGACTGCTGCCGGAGGAGATGGACGACTCAGAGGCACAGCGCCTCCGCGACTCCTGGGGTCGTCTGGCTCCCAGCTCCTTCTCCTCGCCACGGAAACCGTTGGAGAGGCCTGAGAGGAGAAGCCAGGCAGCACACAGATGACTAATGGCTTTTGACAGTGGGACTGACAGTGGACAAATAGTGCTACATATTTCTAAAGCAAGTCTGCCCCAAGTGGTGTTCTAATGACATGGACCTTGCCTTTACACCCAGTGGCGTTCATCAGCGCTAAAGGTGCACTATAGTCAGCTGCTGCAAGCTCACTTTTGTCAAATTCACCAAGAACTCCTCACACATTTTACCGTTCTGTAATCAAGGTACTTCTACACAGTCCTGACTCTGTAAATAGGAACATTAACAAAGTGGCGAACACCGCTCACAACAAAGCAGTAGCACTACTCTTTGCTTCACAATGAGTTTCAATGCGTTGTTTTTAGTCTGTACTTGATTTTGGAACCTAATGTTTTATTTATTACTTGTTTTATCTGTATTGTTGTTTTGTTATTGTGTTTTCTTGTGAAACTGTAACTGGTCCATACCCAGGGCACTCTTGAAAAAGAGATTTTGTATCTCAATGAGTCTTTCTCCTGGCAAAATAAAGGTTTAATAATAAATGTGTGAGGCGGTGCTGCGGAGGGATATTGATTTGATTTGTGCTTGAAATTAGCAAGCATTCTCAACTAACTAACCCTGCCTTTAAAGCAGAAAAATGTAGAGCTATAAATGTAGTGGAATGTGTTAGACACGCCATAGACATAGGTGTTAAAAGTCATGCTCGAAATAATACAATGTGGACCTCTTTACCCTGATTGGTCCTGGTCCGGCGAATCTATGTCGCCTGTCAATCAGAAATGTGCTCACACATGTACAACATGCTCCAGAAGGAGGCATCAGAAGAGGAACGGGTGTGTTTCACGTGGTTGATTCTCAAAATATTGCCATCTTTTCACCTCTTTTGAGCTGGCTCGCATTGCAACTCTCACATCTTACCTACAGTAACTTTAAAAATTACACCGGGTACGACCGGCACTAATGAACACCAATCAAAACACCCAGAGACAGCATGTGATGTCTCGGCATCAAGTCCGTTGAATAAACTATTGTATTTCATTAAGTAAAGTGACACTTACACGTTTGGTCTTTAGCCGCGTGGAGACGTTTGATGGGGGGCTTGCAATCTCCCTCTCCCTCCTCTCCCCCTTTCACCACCTCCTTCTCCATCTCCTCCTTCTCCAGCTCCCCATCCCTGTGTCCTGTGCGCCTCCTCTTTCTGGTGTGGAGCAGGTTCTCCAGCCTGGGTAGGATCACCGACAGGAAGGACTTGGAGCCTAGCTGAGAGCTCTCTCCGTCCTCCCCCTCGTCCCCTGGTTCCTCCCCCGGCTCCTCCCCAGACACAGGCTCCACCCCTTCCCTCCTGTCCCCGGCCCCGCCTGTGGCCACACCCCCGGCCTCTCCCCCCGTCTGGGGCTTGCGCGGAGCGGCGGCGCTCTTCGACTTGCGGAAGAGCACGGCGGTCCTCCGGCCGACGGCGCCGGGGGGCTCGCCAGGCACCGGCAAGGTATGCTGGGAGTGGCCGTTGAGGCGCGGCGGGGGCTCGCCGCGGGCCTCGTCCTCGCACTCAGGAGCGGCATCCACGGGCCTGAGGGTGGGGGGCTCCGGGTCTCCGTCAGCGTGGACCAGCGGGGGGATGGAGTCGGATGGCTCCAGCGTGGGGGGAAGAGACTTGTCTCCTGTGAAGGGACGGGGAGAACATGGGATAAGTCCTTCAGACCCAGAGCAGGGAGAGACACCTCCAGCATGCGGGGGCAGTGGGTGGCTCGCCCGGGACCAGGGTTGAGCACCCAGCGATTTGACAACACACATCGGCCACTTACGTATTGGTTGCATAGTTATAATTATAATAGTTATAATTGTTGATGCAACCTCAATGCAACATTCTACGAGACTACTATTTATGATAATAGTTGGTATCCATGGTGATTCTAGCAGGTGTCATGGCAGGTCACAGTAAGCCAATGAAACTGACAGTGCTCTACGCGAAAAGTGGTTATTAATTCAGTACGAATATTAATATTAAAAAAATAACTATTCCTGTGAAAATGTACGCAGCTACGTAATCAATATGTAAGGGGCTTAAAGTTCATTCATGTTGTGAGGTGCAATCAATTTATAGTAGGTTTGTTTCATTTAGCTTTGCTTTGGTTAGCACCTCCATCTGCTCTTTATCATCTAATACACGGTGTTTCCTATATTGGCTCATTCTGTATGTTCAACAAAAGGGCATTTATTTTACATTATTAATACACCTTGTAGTGATCAGTTGTAGTAAAATTATACAAACATGTAAAAAGAGCATACTAAGATGAACAACTTTGCTGCATGAATAAAGCAAACAGAAGGAAAAATAGCATCCTGTACTAAAAGGTAATTATGCTCTAAATCAGCTCTAAATGTGACATTTCGCAACTCTACACAAATAGCAGTGACTGTGTAAAAATATCAATGGTAGCCTAGATTCACCGGCCCTTTTTGTTGAGTTAGTAACAGAGGATTCTATTTCCACTTCAGTTTTTAAATTCAGTTCAAGAACAAACACCGGGCGCGTACCCTCGTCATCTGGGCCGTGTCCATTGGTTTGGGCGCTCTCTGACACGCTTGAGACGCTCACAGAGCTTCCAAGCTCTGGGCGCGAAGAGGCAGCAGACGATGATGAGGATGATGATGATGATGATGATGATGAAAATGCGTCAGCGGCAGTCAGCGGGGAGGGGCGGTGGTGTGCGGGTAGCGACCTCGTCAAGCTCATCTCGCTGCGCGCGTCGTTGATGGTCTTCTTCAGCAGCTTGAGGCGCTTGCTGCGAGAGGGGCTGGACTTCATGGCGCACGTCAGGTCAAACTTCTCCAGCAGGTGCTGGAGCTGCTTCTCGGGGGACATGCTCTTGCGGGTGGCTGGCAGCAGTAGGCGGTCCACTGGAGAGGGCGGGGGAGACGCACAACAAGGTTGGGGGGAGAGGGGTCAGATATGGAATCTCATTGACCTCACAAAGTGCATTCAAACACAATGCAAAGTTTGACCTGGTGGGGGCGTTGTGCACTGCAATAACACACACACACACATAAATAAATAGATCCAATCAATAGATCAACCTTTACAGATGGACAGGCGCGGTCCTTCATTGCATTATAGGGCTCTCAGAACACCCCTCCCTATTCAAATGTTGAGGGGCATATGCTTGCAAACTAAGATGACAATATTGTTTATTTTGATAGATGCCATACAAAATCATTATAAAAACTTATTTTATCTTTAAAAAAAGTTTTTAAAAAGTATTTTAGCTATAAGGCAGAGCTATATGAAGCAATCAGATACTAGCTTATCTATGACCTTGCTTATCTATGACCTTGTCCAAAAAAAAAGGTATAGTCTGCAATTGTAAGCTAATACACTTCAATTTCAATGTCAAATTCACCAAATACCTCCTCGCATTCCGCTAGCTCACGGTCCTCGTGCGTGTTAAAAAAAAAAGAATCTGATACTTTCACACACAGCCCTGGCTCCGTAAAGAGGAGCATAAACAAAGAGGCGAACACCGCTCACAACAACAACGCCCTAGGCTTCTCAATGTGCTTCAATGTGTGGGGCGGAGGTTCTGAGGGAGTTTGCTCAAAGTTAGTAAGAGTTCTGCAGAATGCCCGTAAAATTCCCTTACCGTCCTCCCATGAAAATGGCGACGGGGCCTTTATCTCGGGGGACTCTGGCATGTGCGTGCCGCTGTCGGGGTGGAAGCCGATCCTCTCCACCTCCCGCCGCGTCTTCCGGAGCAGCGCGCCGCCCTGGTCCCGGAGGCGCGCGGCGGCGCGGTGGAAGTAGGTGTCCTTGGCGTTGTACTTCATGCAGTTGGCCACGATGAGGTTGAAGTCGTCCTCGAACTGGTCGAAGCTGCTGTAGCCCTGGGCGTCCACGCGCTGCCTCATGGTGGACAGGTCCATCGGGTGCTCGATGTGGTCCAGGTAGTCGGGCACCTGCGGGGGTCGAGAGAGGCGGTAGGGGAGGAAGGTGACGCGTTACATGCAACCCATTTGATAGTTGCGGTCTCGTGGTCCGCGTGGAAACCACGTGCTCCCACAGACACACAGCTCGAACCCACAGCCTCTCTTGGGCTACTGTGCTCATCCACGGTGTTCACCTCATTGACGTCCACTGGCTGGGCGAATATCCCGGCCTGGTCTTTCTCCTGGAGCTGGTCCAGCGAGGCTCGCAGCAGGATGCTGAAGGGAGTCAACTGCATCTCCAGCAGCGTCTGCTGCAGCTTAATCTGAACACGGAAGGGGAGTTGACGTCATTAAGGCGACAAAAGGGTAAAACACGAGGCCGGTCCGGGACGGCCATCTTCTCATCAAACCCACCTCTTCCCTCTTGAGTTTCTCCCTCTTGCGGATCAGCTCCAGCAGCAGCCGGGCGCGCTCCAGGTCGTGTCGGAGCCGGTGCCACCCCTTCAACTGCTCCTTTAGAGCCCTGCTCTCCTCTTCCGTCTGCCTCTGGAGACCCTGGAGCAGGAGAGGAGGAGAAGAGAGGAGAGGAGGCGATAAGACAGGCTCCAAATTAGTGTATTTTCTTGTCTTAAAGTGAGTGTAACTGCACCCCAGCTCTGAGTCTGACTCCACTCACTACACATCTTTGAAAAATACGTCAAGGAGCTGAGTGGGGGGAGGGGCTTAGAGGGAGACCCCCGTTAACGTTTTAATTTGGTGACGTACTAGCGGATGGAGTGTACTGTTGGAAACCAGCTAGGTCCTCGGGTTATGTTTAGCGGAAATGTACATAAAATGCTGATTTTTCTAAAAACAAAAATGATGTCAATATTAACACCAGCCGTGATGTGTCTCATTACAGATCAATCCTATTAGTTTACAGCTCAAGAAACACATTTTAGGGTGCATTAGTACGTTACGTTAGTAATTTGGTCAATCAGCATATAAATGATAGTCTCATATTTCAGTTTATATACTTCAAAATCATTAAATAATGCTTCAATATTTTTCTGTGGATTTATGTACAATGGATTTTACATTTAAGTGCCATTTACTTCCATTAAACCTGGGGTAACAATTTACATTTTTGAATTGACATCATGGGTAAGTATAGGGCAAAAATTAAAATTTACAAGTGTTTTACCTTGAGCTAATTAGAGTACGTAGATACTTAGTGCAAACTAATTAGAAAGAATATACTCTTAATGCACTTAAGGATGTCTTAAGGCTCTCACATTAAATGGCTGTTTTTTTCCCCACCGCTGCATTAAAACCTAAGCAGTATGGAAACAAACCTGTTGTGCGTTTTTCTGAGATTGCAGGTTGGTCTGAAGGCGTCTGATCAGGGGCAGGCCATTCCTCGACTGCCTCTTGAGCATCCAGTAATTTAAGGCCAGCTCCACAAATGCCTTCTTCTTCTGAACAGACACCTGATTGAGAATGGTTTGCAACCTGGAGCAGCCAAAACAGAGGATATGTAACTTGCCATCCAGTCAAAAGGAGTACATCAAACGTGTCCACTTTCCCTGCATCATCAGCCAACTTTCTAAAGTCACACTACATACACAACTGCGTCTGACAATTTGTAGAAATAAAAAGGATAAACACGTAAAGGACAACCCAATAGGATATATGGATGTTTTTGGTAAATGTACTGGCCACCCTGGATAAAGAGCACAATGAACTAGGACACTAAAACTAGGAGCAGGTCTGTTTGTTGTTGTTTATTTCCATGTGAAATGTGGGCCTGTACAGCCCTTTGAGACTGTAATGTGATTAAGTGCTATATAACAATAAAAAATTAACTGACTAGACAGACATTGGATTGGCCAGTTACCACACATCCTTGGTTAACCCTTTATAGGGTACTCATTGAAATACTTAGAAATTCAAAATGTCAACCCTAGAGTGTTATTGGAGGATAATAAAATACATTATTACTGTTGTCACTTTTTTCAAAATTTAACATTGTTATGCTGCAAATCAAGTTCAACGGAGTGACCATATATGGTTCCTTGCCCTACTCTGGTACGTTTTCCCCCAAAAAAGTGTATGTATGTATATAAATAATATTAGAACACAAACTTAAAATTTAAAACTATAAAATATTTATTATAATTATTAATAATAAATTTGTACTTCTCCAAGAACATTTTAAACATTTTTTGTCCACCTAAATTAGTATTTTCTTTTTATTTATTTAATGTTTTCTTTCTTTCACGTGTCAAAGTCCAGTCCAGTCCGTTAGGTAACTGCTTCATTGTACTTTTTGAAGCAGCTGCCCTATTAAATAATTATCCTAAGTTATCCTAAATTCTGTTCAAACAATAGCTATCTCATCATGACGAACAACTATTAAACTGTATAATGTGCGAGTTTCATCGAACTTCCATTATTAGTTTTGATGTAATAACAGTAGATGTCGGAGTAGGTAGGAGCGCAAAGCGTACACTGAATTGGAAATGCTTCGGGCAACTCCTGATTGGTCAGAAGCCCTGGTGTAAACTAACTGACGTAGCCTGATTTTCTGTGAACGGCTGGGAGGAATCCATGTGTATTACACATAACACAAAACAAACCGGTAATGAATGAAAACATGCACCAGAGGGTTGTAACATGCCCAAATAAATGGATTTGGGCATGTTACAACCCTCTGGTGCATGTGTTCATTTATCACAGAGATGCAGCAGCAAACCAAACCTGACTAGAGAATATTATATTCCTTGTACAGAGGAAAAATGTACTACATTAAACCAACACATTCCATTAAATCAGGAAGTTAATACAGGAAGTTAACCAATTTCCTTTGACAAACCAGTAAGTAAGGCAGTAAGAGATACACATTTAAATTAAACAGTACCAGCTTTTGCTGCATATACCTTTGAGGGGAGAAACTAGGCACAGCGGCAGCCATTACCGCATCTCCTTCAGTGTCCGGTTGTGACTTCTTCTTGCTTCTGTTATTGTGCTGCTTCCTCTTGGAGCTCCCTCCGCCGGATCCTCTCCCCTTGTCCTTACACAGTCCGTTTTTGGGTTCGGCGTCGTCGTAGACGGCCAGGGGCTTCCGGACGCAGCCGTTGGGCGTGTGGGCGCTGCAGTAGGCCGTCTTCTTGACGGAGAAGGCGGGCTCCCCGCTCTGCGTCACCTCCTTGATGGGCTCCATCTTCATGAAGAGGCCGGCCCTCTGGGCGCAGCTGACGTGGAAGGCCGTGTAGCAGTTGGCCCTGTGGCACTGGATGCAGGCGCCCACGCCCTTCTGCTTGCACAGGGAGCAGGTCAGCTTCCAGCGGGCCGGCGGGATCTGGCCCACGCCGTCAATGGGCTCCATGAAGGTGGTGTTGGAGAAGCCCACCTCGGGCACCCACATGGCGCACGCCACGTGGCCCCAGCGGTGGTCGTCCGTCCGCTTGACCGCCCCGCCGCGGTTGGGGCAGAGGATGCAGCGGGCCGGTCGGCCGGGCACCTGGAGGCAGTGGCGGCACAGCCACCGGCCCTCGGGCACGTAGGGCACGCCGTAGCACTCCTGGTGCACCGTCAGGCAGCACGCGTCGCAGGACAGGACGGCGTTGCCGCCGCGGCTCTCGCCGCCGCCGCACACGCAGCAGACGGCGTCCTGGTCGGCGCGGGGCGCCCGCTGACCTCCGCTCCCGCCAAGGCTCTCCAAGTGGGCCTCCTTCTCGAAGCGGTCCACCAGGAACTCGAAAACGTTGTGGGATACCTGGCTGACGCCCTCCCGCCGGCGCCTCTCATTGACCAGGTCAAGCCAGGCGTAGTCCTCCTCGTCCATGTCGTACTCCGTCTCCTCATCCAGCTCCTCCTCCGTGTTCTCCTCGTGTTTGTAGAAGGCGGCGGGCCGCCTGGGCACCGCGGGGAGGTTGTATTCCACTGTGCGGAAGCGGGGCTCGGGGAGTTTCGGGGCGCCGCCGTGGCCCGCTCCCCCACCGGCGGGGTGGCCCGCGGCATCCCCGTGGCCGGCCGCTCCGCGGGCTGCGTTCCTCTTCTCCCGGCTGATCTTCAGCCGCGCCGACCTCAGCAGAACCTGCTGCCGAGGCTTCTCGCCGCTTTCCTTAGTGCACGCGCCCTCCGTCATCTCCCGTGCGACGGGGTCGCTGTCCGACACCACGGCCAGCTTGTCGTAGATGCTGAGGCGGTGGACGCGCCCGTCGATCTCGAGCTCCACCATGCGCTGCGCCTGCGCGTACGTCAGGATCTGCTTGTTGGGCGAGGGCATGATGGGAGAGGGGGACCTCTGTGGCGCGGCCACTCGGTGGTTCCGAGCTTTCCTCCGCATCTTGGAGAGCCGTGATGCTGTGGACACACACACACACAAACAAACAGGGCATCCGGTCAGTGTGTGGCTTCTGTGTGGCTCAGACAGTGTCCATACAGCCTTACTTTCCTGACCTGGTTCTAGAGAATGGTGATGAAAATAAAATAAGATAGATAGATAGATAGATAGATAGATTTTTTATTCAACTGTGTATCTATATATACACACACTATCATTACACATTTAAAAACTGTTGTCAGGTTTCTGTGTTGGGTCCCATGGTTAAAATAAAGACATAATACAGCCTATAACTCAAGCATACCATAGCTCTATGCAAACACAACCTAACACCACTGTAGCTACTGCAGGTGAAGGTTCATAATACATGCAAGCCATGCTGACTGAGTTTAGGACATAAATAGACTGAGACATGTATTGTGGAAAGAATTTGAGAAGTGTTCAAAATGAGCCACAGGTGTACCATAGCAATATTAAACAGACTGTCACACATGTTTCGGTGTAAGCAGAAGAGACGGAGCCTTTTTGACATTATCTCTAATAGGTAAATATACGTTTTGACTGTTGTCAGTTTAACTGTTAACCCTTATCGTTTAGTACACGCTGCCTTCGGGCTTCCCCCTATTGTCTAGAACCCAAGCAATACCCCAGACAAAAGTATCCTTAGTAATGTGCAACCTATCCTTTGTATCATTACCTATTGCATACAACAGTCAGTAGGTAACTCAAACAATGTAAATGGGAAGTGACATTTAAAAACCGTGGGAGGTGCTAGTGACGGCACTTGAGTTTGACTCGTAGAACTTTTGACTGGGTGAAGAGCTAGTTGCCCCTCTTTGGCGCAAAGGGGCATCTCTTCTTTTTCTAGTATGCCAAAGTGGCCTAGTTGCTAACAATAACATTAGCTGCTAGCTAGCCACCCGACCTGGCAAATGGCGTCAAACTAAACTATTATAGTCATCAAAATAATAAAAAGATATCACCCTCGTTGTGTATGCACGTGTTATATGTGCACATTCGTTAATTAACGGCAATGCAAAACAACGGCAGAAAACCTACCTCAGATCTGCAAGCACTTTTGCTAGATGAAGATAGTAGCTAGCAAGCAGCCTTTTAAAGCAATGGCGATATGGCCTGCTAAACGGCTGTATTTCCGTACAGTGTGTTCTCATCCAATAGTCGATATTTGAGTCGTTTTCAGTTATTTAAACGTGTATTATACTCAGTGACTTCGGCGCCAGGAAAGTTAACTAATTGTAAGTCCACCACTTGTATAAACTTGCTAGCTTTATGATCAAATAATGCGCTGGCGTAGCGCGCCTGCCAGGCGACCGAAGAGAGCAGAACAGCCAGCAGTGCGATTCTCTTCTCTCGCTCATCCCCCAACACAACAATGCGGCTCACAAGGCAAGTCCCACCCGCACGCATAACGCAACGTGTGACGCCGGAGGTCATTTTGTAACGTATTGGAGGGGACCTGCACATAAATGTCCGTCTGTCACACGCGTCGAACTTTCGCTTGGCTTTTAGTCCAGTGAAGGTCCAAAGAATGCATACACCAGGACATGATGGGGGCGTCGGTATTACAGTTCGAGCGAAGATGAATGGGTTGGTACGGAACCGCACGCGTTTTGGTTTTGGAGGGGGTTCTGTAAATAATGCTGGGACCGCGTTGCCGTCCAATATTGTTGTGAATGTGAATCCAGGTCGGTTACGTATACGTTAGTAGTATGTTTATGGTGTGCATAGTGCATCAAAACATTTGCAGATAATGGTATTATTTGCCCCGCCCTTTGGACCCCCGCCCCCCCCAATTCCGAGAGGGCGCCCTTTGGGTCAAGAACTCCCATCAGGTTAAGAGAAGTAATTCTAGCAGACCAATAAAGCAAAATGTTCGTATGCTATATGGTATAAGGGTCAAGCGAAACATAGCGTGTGGAACAAATGTATAACCACACAATGCTCCAATTTTACATAAAGGCATCTATATTTATTTAATGGCGTGTATCTGTTTTGTTTTAATTGCCCTCTCGCCATATTGAAGACCCTAGACCCAGTGACATCATTGAAACATGTTCCTTCCGTCCGACGCTGTGTGGAGCTGCTTCAGGCGAACGGCAAGCAAACCAGAAGACAAAGCAGCGAAGTGAACCCCTTTCTGGATCAATCAAATGTGTCATATTTAACTATCTGGGGAAGCTAAATCCGGTGATCTCACAATAATACTTTACGGTACGTATGTTGTGATAATAATAATATCCACAAGTGCTTTGCGTTTTGTCGGAACGTCGTCGTGAGTACTGGTCTGATTCGGATCTCATGCGGTTCGTGCGCTGTACAGCCAGAGTGCAGGAGCTGGCTGGGTTCTGCCTCGCCAGGTTAGCTAATGTCCTGTGTGTGGCCTAGCGAGTTGCTAACCATCTAGCTGCCGTGGTATGATACAAAACTGCCCAGACATGTATCCCCAAATATATTCGGACGTTGAGAGACTAGTCTGGGGAGTTTAACTGTGCATTTTGACAGTTAGTGATACAAACCCATGTGACTACGGATGTTAACTCATAGCCTATAGTATGTTGTGTGTTAGCCCAGAGGCTAAGCTAGTTAGCACGACGATAGCCACCTTGTTATTTATTGATGGTGTAGCGTAACCTAATAACAATGCTCTTAAATGTGAATAATTGTTTTTGGGAATGCCAGGGTAGGATTTATTAACACAAAATGTAGGATTCAAGCCAGCCTGTGTTTTTAGTTTGGTTATGTAGCTAAAGATTAATGGCTCTTAACGTTGGCCATTTCCACTGTCCTCTGAGCTCTTCAGCCAAACCCGGAAAAACTCCCCGACAGTGTACGAGACCTGTTTGTCGCAGTTGACTTTCAGTGATTAGGCAATGACTCCCGATTGTTACTTGAGTACTGTGATGTACATGAGATAAATATCTCTATTTCAGGAAACCATGTATATCTTTTTGATTTGGAATTGTGGTGTAGTGAAAAGCTGTTTATCCAGTTATGACCACGTGATAATCCAATAATTAATTAATTTATACTATTGCTCATTAGTATGGTTTTGTCTTGGTAATTTGTATATCATATAGTAGCACATTAAGACTATGTATTGATATTAATATCCACTGACAATAGGTGGCCTACATGCCTCTAGCAATATAGGTAAAGTAAAACAAATTTGATTACCGTTTTAAAGATGCTGTCATGTCGGCACAGTATAAAGATGAAACATTGGTGTGGTGAATAATGCTTCAGTATAGACAGTGTTTAACTTAATGAAAAATCTACTTGTTCTGTTAGTTAGGATGTGTGTGTGCATGCATGCACCACGTCCAGCCTTTTGTAGACTACAGTGAATGACCAAAACATGTGAAATAGGACCTTTTGTTGACTGTTGCTTGGGTCACTGTGTCACTTGGCTTTGTGTAGCTAAATGACTGTTAGTGGGAAATGTACAAAGCACTCCTTGGGCACACCCCAGTTGTATTAGCCAGGTGTCAGAGGTGCTGCATACAGTGTATCCACTTTGTGGTCAAGTTCAACAAAATACTCTTAGCATTTAAACCAAATGTTAGTGTAATGGGGTTACAGAATGGTGTGAGCATTTTAGCTATATAAGAAACAGAAGAGGAGAGTAATGCAACCTCTCAGCACCCAGGTGTGGAAGGGGCAGGCACGCTTAAGGCCCGTTTATGCTTCTGCATCAAAACTACGGCTTAGGCTGACGGGCACCTCTCAAAAAATGTAACTACCCGTCAGTCTGTTTGTCGATTCTACCACATCTTGTGGAAGCAAGCCCATATGCCCGAGCAGTGCTTTGGAATTTGGAATGTTTATAACAACCCATAGCCTTCATGCATGAACAGACTGTCCCCACTTGACACTCCTGGTGTGATTTATTAGATTAGCTGAAAATAAACTTTTTTAAATTTTGCTTGAGCATTATTAACCAAGGCTAGCCTACAACAACTGTACATGACAAGACAGTGATATTCCTGTGATTTGCTTGTTGTTATACGGACAGCGAAAGCATTCTTTTATAAATACTTTTTTGTGTGGCAAATTGTTTCCTATGATATATGTTGGTATTTAAAAGTTGCTGGAAACAAATCTTTTATATGCTAATTTAAAAAAAAATTACACTCTTAGTGTTCTGTCAGGAGCTAAGACGTGGGTTTTCCTATGGCGTTTTTTGTTTTCTATTATATGTGTTAGTGTAACTAAGAGATTTGCTGAAGAGAAATATTTTTATATGCTTATTTCAAAACGTTTACACTAAAAAAAATTTCTAATTCAGGTGCATTTAAGATATGGCACAACCGCATTTTGCAGCTTTGCATCAATAGCATGCGCAGTTAACGCGCACATGTCCGCGCGGCCAACGCAGAAGTCTATCAAATGTTGAAGATACGCCGTATCGACGCAGAAGCATTAATGGGCCTTTTTAGATTGAAATGTACAGCATTTAGCAGAAACTTTTATCCGAAGCCACTTTCAACCAGTGCATGTGTCAATAGAACAGTTCATAAAACAGTTTCCACTCTTGAGTTTAAGAATAAAACTTCTTTTTTTTTTTTTTTTTGAAAGGCTGGTTTCAACCACATCATTCTCAATTCAGTCCAAGTGTACTTTTGTCTCTGTAGTGGGGGTAGAGCTGCATGACAATGTTACCTTTGCATTCAGGCTATCCAGCTATATTTGTTTTCATTTCCATTCTGTTTTTTAAACATGATTTCTTATCTATGCATTTCTCATCTATGTCTTTTTCTAGGTCTGTTAAGAAGAGGTGAAACTATCGCTGCCATAAATGGAGGAGAAGGATAAGCAGTCTTCCTGTTTTCCGAATAGCCACGTGTGCACAACAACTGCTTGACAACATCCATGACTGCTTCTGAACAAATCAGAGTCTACAACAACTGATTACGCAACCCTGATACGCGTGTAAAACCCTCTGGGCTTGAAACATGGACGGGGAGGAGGAAGTCTCTCGCACGAGTGAGGATGTGGCCTTTGACCCCACTGGCTGTATAGAAAAAAGGAAAAGGGAGGCAAAGGGGACGTGTTTGAAGATAGAGGGCCAGGAAGGTTATGTGTTCAAATCCTACAGCATTTCTCCTCACGACACTGCAGAAGCAACGGCTTCTGCTTGTCCCACAGTAATACCTGCACAATGTTCAACCCCTTCTCTCAAAGACGCTGCAAACAATTCATCTTCTCAGGTTGACAAAAAGTTGGATTCAGATAAAGGAGCAGAGACACGACCCAACTCCCCATCTTTTTCAGACAAATCCCTAAACTCAGAAATCGGAGAAAAGGCTAAAAACGACACGTCTGATAATGGTAATGATCCAGCTACACGTATCAAAGAGGAAGAGGAGGATGTTAATGCAATGGAGCAGGACACCCCTGAAGAAGAAACATTAGCATTTGATAGCTCTATGGGTGCTTTTCTACATAGAGATAATGATGATTATAGTAGTTTGCTAAGTGGCTACACAAGCACTCTGTATGACGTCGCAATGGATGCCGTCACCCAGAGCCTTTTGTCGTCCATTAGGAGCCATGCGAATCCCAGGAAAAAGTCTCCTGCCTGGAACCATTTCTGCATATCGCCACGGGATAGTACCAAAGCAATCTGTTTATACTGCATGAAAGAGTTCAGTCGTGGCAAGAACGAGAAAGACCTCAGCACAAGTTGTTTGATGAGGCATGTACGAAGGGCTCACCCCACTGTTCTTTTACAAGATGGCGGCGACGCCTCCCCAAATACGCTGAGCAGCTCTCATGCCTCGCCCTTGATACCTCCTGCCCCAAACTCACCAAAAAATGGAGACTTGGTCAATATTAGTCCCACCTCAATGAACACATCGCCGTCCACCTCATCAGCTGATAACCTAGAAACGTCATCCAAAGAAGTGATGCCCAAAGTCGAACCAAAACCAGAGCCATGCACTGACACAGACCCTGCTGCCAGCATTCTCTCTTCCTCACATTCCATTGACAACAACAGTGAAGAAATGTCAGACGGAGGAGGAGGGGGGCCCGAGCGCCTTCCGGAGACCCCGAAAAGTTCAAGTTCTCGTCGGCGATCGGCTGTATGGAAACACTTCTACCTATCGCCTGCTGACAGCTCCAAAGCAGTGTGCATCCACTGCATGAATGAGTTCAGCCGGGGCAAAAACGGAAAAGATCTAGGTACGAGCTGTCTCATTCGCCACATGTGGAGGGCTCACAAAGAGGTTGTCATAGAGGAGAATGGACAGGGCAACCACATTCCACCACCATATACAAACCCGCCTTCACTTCTGTCCCGCACGCAGCTGCAGGATTCCCTGGAAATCAGGAAGGAATCATCGCTTCCCGCATCCTCGCCGGAAACCATATCAGAAGACTTAGTGCAGGGCATGGAGGACAGCATGGATGTTAAAGAGGATTCAGTTGAGGCCCTGAATCTATCTGGACAGGAGTCCACGTTCAATCTCTCCTTCAGCGTTCAGGGGGAGGCTACGCCTCTAGCCACCTCACCATGCGCGCTCCTCTCAGAGGGCTCCGGCCTAACTCAAGATCATTCAGTTTTCCAACAAAACAAGAAAATAATGAAACGGGTGAAATCTGAAGTGTGGCACCATTTTATCGTGTCGCCAGTAGACCAGCTCAAAGCACTGTGTCGCTACTGCCCTTGTGTCATCAGCCGAGGCAAACGGGGTGACTTTGGCACAAGCTGTCTCATGAGGCACCTCATGAGACGCCACCCAGACGTTCTGAAAAACCAAAAAAGCCCAGACGAGAAAGAATCCTCCCCCCACTTGTACTCTGCTCTCACAGAAGCAGACGGAGATGCGTCCAAAGCAGCCGCGAGCCCTACCCAAGAGAGAAAGCCACAAACGGCGCCCGTTTTTAGTAAAAAGACGTCAAAACTGTGGAATCACTTTTCCATATCGCCTGCTGACCCAACAAAGGTGGTCTGTTTGCACTGTAGCCGCACAATAAGCCGAGGCAAAAAAACTACTAACCTTGGCACAAGTTGCCTTTTCAGGCACATGCAGAGATTTCATGGACATGTTCTTGACAGTAACAATACTATCTCAGGTGATGTGCCGTCTGCTGAAATTAATGTTAAACAAGAGCTCATGGACACATCTACGTTTGATGAAATTGGTGAGAAATTTGATGAACATCACCCAGTTGCCAAAAAAATCACCCGACTTATTGCCGAAATGCTTGCACTAGATCTTCAGCCATCAGCTATGGTGGAGAATGCTGGTCTGAACAGACTATTGGAGTACCTCCAGCCCCAGTATTCTCTACCGTCCTCTTCTTACTTCACCAGCACTGCCATACCAGACATGTATGAAAGAGTAAAGGAGGTTGTTCTCACCCACCTTAAAGATGCTGAAGGTGGCGTTGTTCACTTCACAACTAGTATTTGGGTCAGTAGCCAGACACGAGAGTACCTAACGCTCACTGCCCACTGGGCGTCACGTGAGTCAACTTCCAGATCTCAGGGCCGGGATTTCCACTGCTCTGCTCTCCTCAGTGTCTCCCAAATAGACTGTGACCACGACATACTGAACATCCAAAAACAACTGGAGTACCTGTGGGACTCGTGGATAACCTCTTCGGGCCTGAAAAAGGGGTTCACTGTTACTGACAACGCCACCATCAGACATACTCTGGAGGACAGTGACCATGCCACCGTGCAGTGCTTTGGACACACCATAGACCTCATAGTCAGTGAAGCCATAAAGAGCCAGAGAATGGTTCAGAACCTTCTGAGCATTGCACGGAAGATCTGTGAACGTGTGCAACGCTCAGCTAAAGCCAAGGAGAAGCTCGCTGAGCTCCAGCGGGTCCACCAGCTGCCTGAGAACCAACTCGTGCAGGACGTCCCCTCCAAGTGGAGGACCTCCTTCCTCATGCTAGAGCGTCTCGTGGAACAAAAGAAAGCCATTGACGAGATGTCAGTCGAGTGCAATTTCAGGGAAATGATCAGCTGTGACCAGTGGGAGGTGATGTTGTCAGTCTGCAATGCACTGAAACCATTTGAAGTGGCATGCAGAGAAATGAGCAATCACACTGCAACTCTGGGACAAGTCATACCACTCATTCATATACTGAACAGAAAAATAGACATGCTGTTCGACGAGACGGTTGGCATAGACAACACGCTCAAGTCTCTGAAAGAGGCCATGGTGAGTAAAATGTCGTCGACTCTGCATGACCCGCGATACACCTGGGCCACAATGCTGGACCCACGGTACAAGACATCACTGTTCACCGAAGAAGAGGCTGAGAAATGTAAACAAGACCTCACCCGAGAACTGGACTTGTCACTTTCTACCTCAGTCCCGGTCAAGCCTCCCCTGCCCAACGGCTGTAGCGAGGCCTCTGTCTCGTCCAACAGCCTTCGCGCTAATCAGGAAAACCTGTGGTCTCTTATGGCTGACATCCGACACAAAATCAAACAGGAAGAAAGGTCCAAATCCTCAGAGCTGGCAGTGCTGGAGTATCTCGAGGAGGACATACTTGATCAAAGCTGTGACCCCATCGACTATTGGAACCTGAAAAGGTTCCTGTGGCCGGAACTTGCCAAAGTAGCTGCCCGTTATGTGGGCTGTCCTCCCAGCATCGTCCCAGCAGAAACACTTTTCAGCACCGCTAGCATGAACTGCGCTCTAAATCAGCCCAGACCGTTGCTAGAAAACATTGAGGGTCTACTGTTCCTCAAGGTCAACCTTCCCTTGATCCATTTTCAATACTGATTAACGTAGAGCATAAACTTGCAAACCCTTTATCAAGGACCAAGTTGCATAGCTGTGAAATTCAGTCTGTTCTGTTGGACTAAACTGTAAGAGAATTCAGTTTCTACACTGAGGTTTTGTCTTTAAAATAGAGGCTAGCGTTTAAAGTTTTTTTTTTTTTTAAAGAGTCAGTGTGTGTACTACTGTTAAAACACTTTAGGAGCTGATGAGTCTCAGTGAAAAGTGTATCAGGGAGGGAGGGTTTATCAAGCTGTAGGGGTTGTTGGTATTTGTTTGCTGTATTTGTGTGTGTGTGTGTGTGTCTGCTCTCTCCTTGTGCCTTATCCAAAACTACTTCAGGTGAAAATGCTGTAAATACTTAGGTTGCGCAAAATCAAGGAGCCTTTTTGATTTAAAGAGTTTGAGTTGTTTTCGGGAATGAAAACGTGGCCCAAAAATAAATGCTGTGACTGAATGATGTTTTATGTTATTTAATTCTTTAATTGTGAATTTGTGGCTAATGGTACTGTTGTTTAGAATTAGTTTTTATTTTTTACTTGCTGAAATGTTTTTAATGAAATCATGTACATTGCTGTATTTTCAGGATAAAGTTTGAAATATACAATGTGTCTTTTAAGCACAATTCATTTCTTTTCTCAAGGGATTAAATTATGGGTTTTTTGTTTTAAGTAAAACATTTTTATATAAATGATGAAATTAATTTGATAAATGTTTTAGCATTGAAACTGGAACCATGCAAATGTGGTCATTTGTAAATAAAGGTTTTCATGATGTATTACGCAGGGCTTTCCTTTTTTTAATGTTATTCAAATGTTTAAATGGAAAGTATAGTAGCACATTATGAATTGTATGGTAAGGGAAAAACCACTTCAGTGATTCAGATTATTTTACGAACATTTTATTTTTAGAAAAATACTTTCATCAAATAACTGTACTGAGGAAAAAAAACAGTACATTTTGTTCAATCAACCACAGCTCATTTTTACCATGAACTTGGTCACAAAGTGATTACACTTAAATCTGCCTAGAATAAACTAAATTACGTATTCATTTTCTCCAACAGGACAGCTTTATTCTCTAGTTGCACGCTGATAGGAGGAATATGAAACATGGTCAAGGCTATCTTGCTATAACCTTCGATGAAGGACAAAGGTCTGTGTGTCTGCTGCAATAAATGAATGCTAGTGGTGTTAGCCTCCATCAAAATGTGTGAATACATTTTCATTCCTGGGCTTTCAGGGCTCAAGTCTTCTCTCTTGTCATATCTGTTAAGAAACGAATACATTAGGATGGCCTCTAGTTAAAACAAGAGATTTCAATATCAGTCACCAATTCCACTAACCTCCAGTTTGTGTTTTGTTCCAAGAAACGAGATACTCCAGTTTCAGCCGTGTATGCATCAACATGAACAAAGACATCTGGGGAATTGGTAAATATTTTGACAATTAGATAAGTTAAATATATTATTTCTGCTTTTGATTAGCTGAATTGTTTTATATAAATAATACAACTGACAATCTTAAGGGGAAATGCATTACTGGCGTAAAATAAGAGACAACCTGCTGTGACTGGAAGAAGCCTGTGTAGTTCCTGAAACCCTCTTCCTCCTGGGTAGTTGTGGTAGGAAACGTAGAGAGAAACACTAGAATATGCTGCGTTAGCCAACAGGTGGCCTATCACAAGCAAATAACCAACTTTATACATCCAGGATTTATGGTAGTTGCTCAATCTGAGGACAAGAAAGCATTGCATAAAAGAACCATTGTGTTAATTACATAAACCTACACTCCAGCAAAAAGGCTGGAAAAAGGCCATAATTCTTCCCATACGTGCCAAACATGCTACATTCAGGACATGAACTCTACCAGTTAAACAAAACAATGAATAGTTTGTTAGGGCTGTCAATCAGCAATTCATTTTTTAAATTGCAATTAATTGAACACTTTACATAATAAATTTAGATAAATAAATTGCATATTTTTACCTGTTCAAAAGTTTTGGTTCTAATCGTTATAGTTTAATAACAAGTTTGCCAGCTTTATGCAAATGTTTGTATTAATTGTATTTTTTTATTAAATACAAACATTTACACATCGGATAGTTACATGCATGCTGTGTGGCAATGTGCACCTGTCCAAGAGTTCTGGCAGAAGATATGTGAAGACCTATCGACTTGGCTAAACTACTCCGTCCCAGTTTCCCCA